>JACEFZ010001522.1:100000-520000 GCA_014155875.1 Cepaea nemoralis
GTCGCCACGATGTTCTCAAATGCCTCTCTTCTCATCACATGACGAAAGAAAGCTGTTGGTCTCTTTCAAATTGCTGTATATAATGTTCTAGTTTCATTAGCCTCTTTCAGGAAATTGTCCAAGAAATTCCTAACATTCGCAACCACATCTCTGTTGCTTCCAAGTTCTTCCTAATTTGTTAATTTACATTCCAAGAGTCACTGCCATACAGCACAACAGGTTCTATATATCACGCCAGCACTCTCTTTCTTACATTCAATGATAGTGACTTATTGCATAAGATACTTTTCATTTTCTGAAATGTAGCTTTTGCTTGCTTATTCTGCTCTTAATATGTGTTGTGCACGCCCTGTCTGATGTTATAAATGCCCCTGGGTATTTAAAATTATCCACTGGGTTAAGAATTTTCTCTTCTATTTCCATTTTACATTCTGGTGTCATGTTTTTTTTGATATCACTATTGTTACTGTTTTCTTAATATTCAGTGAGAGTTCCTTACTTTGCACTCTCCGTTACTACAATGTCCAACAACTGTTGTGGATCTTTTGCATTATCCACCACCAATTCTGTGTTCGCCGGTCTCTCTTGCCGAGGGGTTACACCCCTTTCTCCGTAATCCCGTTTATCACGCAGAGTCTCGTAGCGGGCGAGAACTAGGAGCGGTTCGTCCCCCGCTGGTGACTTGCGGGATAACTGAGCCGGCTGCTCAGAAAGCAATGGCAAACTACTGAGCGTAATCTTGCCAAGAAATCAACAGACAGCTGAAAGATGCTGCTGTTGACAGCGATGTCCTGTAAAAGGATATGCGAAAAAGAAAAAAAAAATTCTGTATTCAGATCAGGTAGAATGTTCATAAGTCCGACTAGCGGCTGGCCGAATAATTAAACTAATGCCAGGTTCTCCCTCGCCATCAGGCAGACTCTCTCCGACTACTGAGGTACTTGTAATTTACGTCCCAAAGTTATGGACGAGAAGTCAACATGTGGTTCCCATTGACCAGTGTAGGGGTTCAACCTGCTACTTCGACATCAGCAGACCGGAAGTTTAAGAGGGTGCGCTCTTACCCAGACGACCATAACGACCTCATTTTTTCTTTAAACCCCCGCCGCCTTTTTTGTTTTGTTCTGTTTGTTAAAGCGTTCGTGGTTTCCTCAGGGACCAGAGCCATGCAGTGAGTTCCCCACATCCCCCTTACCTATATACCATTCGGATGACTGCCTCTGCAAGAACAAGCGCAGATACTACACTTTGCTCTTAGCCAAACGGCCGAGCGAGCCCTGTAAAAAAAAAAAAAATAGTAATCCTGTGAATGAATCGCATTGTCTTAATGTACTTGACATAACAATTTATAGATATGAAAACAAAGGAATATAAAAACATAATTTAATTAATTCCTTATTAAATGAGAAACGCAATTTCAATGTCCGCTACATATTTTCAACCTTCCTCTATGTTTTAAAAATCTAGATCTCGATTACCGACAAACCCACGCAAATCCTTGGAAAGCCTACAAAACTACGTCTTATAAATATCAGAGAATAATCCAGGATGTGGTTTCCGCTCTTCCCTCCCTTATGAAATTTATCTCCCTTGTCCTCAAATCTCTCTCTTTCTTGCACAAAAATGAACACAAGAATAGCATATTAAAGTCTAGTACATTAATTATTGATCATGTTTACAAACATGTACATGCATTATTAGTCCATTCATTTATCTTTCTTTTATGCATCCTCCCATCCCTAAATCTATTCTTACTATTTCCTTTCATTCTAGCTCCACTTTCCCACCATTTTTAAGCTGCAGCGATGAATTTGAGGTTCCTTCTGGTACGCGTTTTTGTTATCTTATCGCGAGGTGGTTGCAAGAAAGTAGATCAGAAGGTGGCTTTCTGTTATTCCGGTTCTTTCTATTATTGTTCCTGTTGTTGGTACTGTTGTTTTCCTTCGACTGCTCTACTACTACTTCCGTATATTGGACCTTCCGTTCACCATAGGCTGTTCCTCCGGAAACCAGAAGAATGCAGTTTGCAGATGACATCCACACAGTGAGCTTTTGATTCGGACTTTCCACGTAATGGATTTGCTATCCAAGCAATATTCCATTTCATGCCTCTGGGACGCTTTTGTAATCGACATACCTGTGGTATGAAGTGTGGCAGTCTAAATACATCTTCATGTAGTTAAAGTAAGCTGTAGTCAACTTGAGCTTGTTGATATCTCCATAGAGCTTGTCCTCAAATGAAGCAGGCGTGGGCCAAAATATCTTTCTCTGTTCTGCATATATTGGGCACTCCTGCAGCAAATGTTTAGCTGTCATTTTACCAGTTCCACAATTACATTCATCGGTATCTCCTATCTTTAGTTTATTGAACAAGTGGTGTTTCAGCCTGTTATGTCCTGTGCGGAGTCTGAAGATTGCTACTTGTTCTCTTCGGTCGAGTTTGTAATATGCATCATCCTTCTGGTGGCCTGGATGCTCTGATTCCCATTTGGTTCTATAAGTGCTTTTTATCAACCTCTTTGCCTCATTATAGGTTATGTCTATGTCAGGCTGTGGTAGTCGTCCGCCCTCTTTTGCCAGTCTGTCAGCCTCTTCATTTCCAGGTATACTGCAATGTGATGGGATCCACTGTATTACAACTTTTTTGGATTTCTGGCATAGACCATGGAGTGCTGCTCTTAGGTCAGTTAGTTCTGTGCTGTTATTGCTCTTCAGTATTGAGACAGCTGACTTTGCATCTGTGAAGATAGCTATTTGCTTCTCTTTATTTTCCTCCATCAGGGGCATTTCTGCTGCAGTTTTCAGAGCCTCTACCTCCGCTTTGAAGTTACTTGAAAATTTTCCAGTTGCCACTGAATGTGTTTTTTTCACTCCATTTTTTAAATTTAGGAGAATTCCTCCTCCTCCATTCTCTATTGAATTTTGGCTGATCCATCTGTATATGCATGGGTCCAATTGCTGCTTGGGTAATGTTCTTTTATGTAGTTTAGGGTTATTTCTCTTCTTTCAGTTTCATGCTGAGTGTTCTTTTTCTCAATACCATGAATGTTTTCTATCATCTCAGGCAGTTGCTGCTGTCTCCAAGCTGGGAACTTGTGTGCATTGTAAATGGGTTTGACTGTTGATATGTTAAGTATAGGATCTGCCCTAATCTTTCGTTTTGCAGTTTCTACAAAGTTGCTACGCTTCAGTCTTCCCTTTCCAAAACCATTAATCCTTTTATACATAGGGTGGTCTGTCAATCTTCTAAATTTTTCTGCTTGTTGCTGGGCTCTGCTATCTCTTCTATCCTCCATTGGTTGTAAACAAGTGATCTTTTCTAGTTCATTAATAGGCGTTGTCTTCAGGCTTCCAGTTATGATTCGCATTCCTTGATTTTGGACTCTATTTATTTTGTTAAAGTTTGACTTTGCTGCTGTTGCCCAAGCTGCGATGCCATATTCCAGTACTGGCCTCACCCGTCCAGTATATAACTTCTTGAGAACTTTCTCATCTGCTCCCCACGTTGTACCAGCAAGCTTTTTCATGATTGCCATTCTTTGCCTTGCTCTTGTTCGATTTTTCTCAACCTGTGTCTTTCCATGTCAAGCGACGATCAAAGGTGACTACTATATAGTGTGGATTTTCTTCATGGCGCAATATTTTTCCATTCAATACCAGCTTAGGTTGCTGAGTTTTATTTGAGAGGGAGAACACTGTGCATGTTGTTTTCTCCTCACTTATCTTCACTAGCCATGATTTTGACCAGTCCTCTAGCGCTAATAAGGCTTGCTGTATTCTGCTGTTAGCTGTACTAATATATTCTTCAGATGTCCATATGGCTAGGTCATCTGCAAAGGAGGATGTGTGTACTCTGACTGGAAAATTTTCTGTGATGTCATTTATATATGCTAGGAATAATGTTCGTGAAAGAACTCCTCCTTGGGGGACACCTTGCTCCAACAGCATCATTTTGCTGATTTTTCCTTGTACTTTTGTCCTGGCAGTTCTGTTCTCAAGGTAGTGGCTGATCCATTTGTACATTTTCCCACAAACATGCATTTTTTGCAGTTTTACTTTCAGTCCTTCCTTCCATACTTTATCAAATGCTTTTTCTAAATCTATCCAGACCGCTAGTGTGTGCTTTTTCTCTTGGAAGGCATCCTCTATTTCCTGAGCTATATAGGTTATTTGATCTTCAGTGGATCTGTACTTTCTGAATCCTGCTTGGTGTGGTGTTAAGAGTTGGTTTTCTTCCAGATGCCATGTTAGCCTGCCATTGATAATGCGTTCCATTAATTTTCCTACACAGCTAAGTAGACTGATAGGTCGATAGCCATTTGGTTCTTCCAGGTCTTTTCCTTTCTTTGGGACTGGTATTAGTATAGCTTCCTTCCATGCCTGTGGGACTATTCCTCTCTTCCAGCTGTAATTTAGGACTGCTAGTAGTTTCTTTTTTGCCTTAGTGCCTAGTCCTATTAGCATTTCATTTGTGATTCCATCCTTTCCTGGTGATTTCTTCTTTTTTAGGGTATTCATTGCCTGTTCCATTTCTTCCATTGTTAGATTTGCCATCATATATTCTGCTGCTGTCTCTGTATTACTATGATGTATCTGTTTATCTTTGATTGCTTTCTTCTGTTCAGTTGTAATATCAATGTGGTTTGCACTGGCATAGTGTTCCATTAGTGCATTTGCAGCCTTCTTTCCTGTAAGCAAGGCATTTCCTTGTTTAATTGTTATTTGTTTGTTTCTAGGTCCTTCATTGTTCATGGCTTTCACTAGTTTCCATAGTTTGTTTCCATCCCTGTCAAAATTCAGGTTTTCTGTTTTTTCCCTCCAACAATCTCTTGTTGTTTGATTTACTGTTCTTTTATATTTTGCTGAGATGGCTTTGAGAGAGATGTTCGCTTCAATTGTTTGTTCTCTCTCTGCGGTCTTCCTGGCATCTTCAACTTTGTCCTCCAAAATTTGTAGTTCTTCAGTCCAGTATGGTTTGTAATTTTTCCTCGCTCCTCTTGGAATAGACTCAGTGGCCGCCTGTATTATTGCTCTGTTTAGACTTTCCACCATTTGCTTCATGTTGCCATATCGTGTATTTATGTTTTCACAATATTTGTCTGTTAGTATGGCAAATCTGTCCCAATCTGCTCGTTTGTAATTCCAGCGGGGCAAAGGCTTTTGCTCCTGTGGAACATACTCCATATTCATTACAAGCTTGATTGGTCTGTGGTCACTACCTGCTAATTGATCAAGCACATGGCGATCGATTTTGTGGAGGATGTCTCCTGTGCAGAAAGCTAAGTCTGGAGTAGAAGTGGTAATCCATCTTCTGGAGTAGAAGCTCGGTGTGTCATCCGCTTTGTTGAGTAGATGGAGATTTGAGTCTATTTCCCAGTCCTCCACTTCATCTCCTCTTCTGTCAGTATCTGGGTATCCCCATCTTTCTGAACGGCTATTAAAGTCTCCGACAATAATGCAATTTGTGTCAGTTATTTTCATGTTTGAGAGTGTAAGATCCTTATCTGCCGGGCTATACAGATTGTAAATTCTTATTTTCACGTCCTTTATCATTATATCAACACCTATAATTTCCGTTTGGTTGTCAGAGATCACAGATACTTCGCTGCAAGGTATTGTATTTCGTGTAAGTATTAGAACTCCTCCTTTGTGTCCTTCGCGGTCGAAACGTGTGGCCTGATATCCTCTGCCTGAGAATTTGTGATTGGCGTTGAGGTGTGTCTCTTGAAAGCATGCCACATCTATTCTATCTTTATGAAGACGATTTGTTAAGGAGAATTTCTTGTTATAAACTCCTTTCGGCATTCCACTGTAGTATGTTGAGTGTCCGGGGTGTTTGGTCAATAGCTTTTAACCTACTCCTCTGTACCTTGACTCCACAGCACAGGGGAAGGTGACCACCAGAAGTCATGGGTGGACCCCCTCGAAGCAGGGGGCCCGGCACTATCACCGCCTGATGGGACTTCGCGGGATTAGCACAATAACGATTAAGTTTTGGTGATTGACGCCTATGAATGGTAATTTATCCGCGTGTTAGGATGGTAATTTATCCGTGGTTTATAAATGTTCATTTACCCGTGGTTTATGAATGATATTTTATCCTTGGTTTATGAATGGTAATTTATCCGTGGTTAATGAATGGTAATTTATCTGTGGTTTATGAATGTTAATTTACCCGTGGTTTATAAATGATATTTTATCCGTGGTTTATGGAGTTAATGTATCCGTGGTTCATGAATGGTAATTTACCCGTTATTTATGAATGGTACTTTATGCGTGGTTTATGAATGAAAATGTATCCATTGTTTATGAATGACAATTTATCCTTGGTTTATGAATGGTAATTTAGCCGTTGTTTATGAATGATAATTTATCCGTGGTTTATGAAAGGTAATTTATCCGTGGTTTATGTATAGTAATTTATCCGTGATTTATGAAGGGTAATATATCCGAGGTTTATAAATGGTAATTTACACGTGGTTCATTTTCACATTTCATTTTCCTCTTGACATGCCCTAAATTTTACTTTGTTGTTTGCATCTTCAAGCAAGGAGTCCGTCAGGGATGTGTGCTGTCCCCCTATTTGTTTAACCTGTACGCCGAAAATATAATGAGAAATGTAAAAGATGATATAAACATGGAGCTTTATGATGCCCTAAATATTGGTGGTCATGACATACCAGAGATTCGGTATGCTGATGATACAGTATTGCTATCCATAACACTGAATGGTATAGAAAACCTAATAGCCCCAACCCAATTGAATAGTGAAAATCACAACTTATATCTTAACATAGCAAAAACAAAGATAATGCATACAGATAAAACTACTATGGAGAAAGAAATATACATTAATGGGGGAAAATTGGCGGTAGTGGAAAATTTTGAATATCTTGGTTCATTGATTACCAACAACGGTGACACAATGAAAGAAATTAAACGGCGACTATCCATTGCTCTTCAAAGACTAAAACAACTGAATAAATTATGAAGCGGGACAGACAGAACTACAAAAATTAGATCTTTAAGAGCATGCGCCTTTCCCATTGCAACATACGCCTGTGAGACCTGGACACTTACTAAACAAGCTGAACAGCGCATAAATGCCTTTGAATATAAATATTATAGACGAGTTCTAAGAATGTACGGACACTATATCGAGCTGGAGCGGCCGAAGAACTAACCCGGGAGCTGGTTGAATATCAAATGGATATCACAGCAATTCAAGAAATAAGGTGGCCAGGAGAGGGTACTTTAGAGCAAAATGGAATGATTATAATATATGGAGGAAACACCCAAAATAAACATGAATTAGGAACAGGATTTGTCATCAAAAAAGAGTTATGGGGGAACATTTTAAACTTTAAAGCTTTTAATGACAGGATTAGTAAATTACGAATAAAAGGTAAATGGAAAAATATAACGATGATTAATGTACATGCACCTACTGAAGAGAAAGAAGATGATATTAAAGAAGACTTTTATAATGATCTGGAAGATGTCATAGAAGAAACCCCCAAACAGGACATCCTGATTGTGCTGGGAGACTTCAATGCAAAAATAGGTAGAGAGCAAACTAATAAAAAAGTGGCCGGTATGGAAAGCCTACATACAACTTCAAATGATAATGGATGGAGAGTCATCAACCTGGCAGAAGCCAAAGGACTGCAGATTAGCAGTACCAGACTACAAAGAAAGGATATACACAAACAAACTTGGAAATCATGTGACAAGAGAACCTATAATCAAATAGATCACATTTTAATTAACAACAGAAATGCATCAAACATACAGCAAGTCAGAAGTTATAGAGGAGCTGAGTGCCACAGTGACCATTTCCTCGTTGGAGCAAAATTTAAAATAAAACTTAAGAGAGCTTTCTATACTAAATTACAAAGATTACACCCAACATATAACAGAGAAAAACTACAAGACATTACAGTCAAAGAGAAATTTACAGATGAAATAAAATGTAAACTTGAAACTTTTCAAAACCCTTTGGAGGAAAGCGTTGACCAAACTTGGTTGAACATCAAGAATACACTTCAATCTACCGCAGAAGAATGTCTCGGTGTGTCAACCACGCATAGAAAGAACAGATGGTTCAATCAAAAATGTGAAGAAGCAGTCACTAAGAAGAAGAATGCCAGACATGTATGGTTAAATGACATCAATAACATCCAAAAGGAAGAGCATTATATAAATGAATGTAAAGAGGCTACAAAAATAGTCAGACAGCAGAAGCGAGAATATATGAGTAATATAATCAAAGATATGGAAACTAATCACCAGAAAAATGAATCCAGAAAGTTTTTTTAAGTAACTGAAGTCAATGAAACGAGGGCACCAACAAAACACATATGGTTTAAAAGACAAAAATGGGAATATGATAAATACCATTGAAGAAATGTGCAACACATGGAAATAATATTTTATTGAATTACTAAATTGTGAAGCTCCAAGTAACATTTTCCCACAGGAAGAGGTTCTAACATGCGAACCACAAATTGAAGAACCTACATTTGAAGAAATCCTATATGTAATCACACGACTTAAAAACAATAAGGCAACTGGGACTGATGGAATTGCTGCTGAATTTATAAAGGCAGGTGGCCATGCATTACATCTAAAGCTATACGAACTAATAATAAAAATCTGGAGGACAGAAGAATTACCCCATGACTGGAAAGAGTCATTATTGATACCTATCTTTAAGAAAGGAGACAAGTTCCAATGTGGAAATTATAGAGGAATATCACTACTGTCCACAAGCTATAAGATACTATCCGCAGTATTACTAAATAGACTAAAACCATATTCAGAAGACATATTAGGTGACTACCAGGCGGGTTTTAGACAAAACAGATCAACAATAGATCAGATATTTATCTTACGACAAATAGCCGAGAAACATTAGTTAGTTAGTTAGTCTTTCCTCTTGAGCCTAAGGCGGCGCATAGGGCAGAAGTCCTGTCTCTCCATGCCTGGCGGTTCGCTGCTATCTGTTGTAGATCTTGGATATTTACTTGGCCATTGAATGAGCCTTCTCTAATGATGGTTCTACGCAGGGTCTCTCTTGGTCTTCCCCGTTTTCTTTTCCCTACCGGTGACCATATGAGGGCTTGGTAGGGGAGTCTTGTCTTGTCCATTCTGAGTACATGGCCGATGTAGTTCCAACGGCGTCTTCTTATGAAATTGGATACTGTATCTTGCTTAGTCTCTTGTCTTATTTGCGAATTGGTTCTGAAGTCTGTCCAGTGGATGTTTAGAAGTCTTCTAAGACATTTGTTCTCAAAATTGTCTAATTTTTTATCTAAAGCTACCGTTGATTTCCAACTTTCACATCCATACGTTAACACTGGAATCACACAAGAGTTGAAGATTTTAAGTTTTGTGTGTTTGCTGAGTGTCTTTGACTTCCAGATGTTTGACAGTTTATTGAAGGCACTAGATGCCAGTGCGATTCTAGATGATATTTCTGGTGTTGAGTCCCCTGTGGATGTCATTTTGCTTCCTAGGTATGTGAAGCTGTTGACTTTTTCAAGAACGTAGCTGTTCAATTTGGTCTCATCTGAACTGTTGGTAAGATCAATAGTCTTTGTTTTTGTGGTGTTAATTTGGAGACCAATTTGCCCTGAAACATTTTGGAGGTGGTTTATTTTCTCTTGGGCATCCGGATGTGTTGAACTCAAAAGCACTATGTCGTCGGCAAAGTCCAGGTCTTCTAGAATTTTGTCAACCCAATGGATACCCATATTTGTGTTGCTTGTGCATTTGCGCATGACCCAATCGATAGCTATTCCAAAAAGCATCGGTGATAAGACACAACCCTGTTTCACTCCTGTTTCGACTGAGAACCAGTCAGAGTTGCCTGTTTCTGTTCTTACGCAGCAACGTGTCTCTTTGTAGAAAGATTTTATGACGTTGGTATATTTGGTAGGAAAACCATAGATGTTAAGTAGATTCCAAAGTGAAGGACGGTGGATGCTGTCGAAGGCTTTTTGAAAGTCGACAAAGTTTGTGATTAATTTCGACTGGAATTCTACGGAGTCTTCAATGATTATTCTGAGGGTGAAAATGTGGTCTATGCATGACCGTTTTGGTCTGAAGCCTGCTTGTTCTTCTCTGAGCCTTTCATCTATCGCTTACTATCATTTACTATCTATCGAGAAACATTGGGAATATAAAAGAGATCTCCATAACATTTTTGTGGATTTTAAAAAGGCTTATGATAGTGTCCATAGGAATAGTCTATGGAATGTTATGCAGGAATTTGGAATACCAAGGAAGTTAATTAACATGACCAAACTATGCATGGAAGATACTTATAATATAGTAACATATAAAGGCAGGAAATCAGACCCCTTCCAAATAACATCTGGCTTGAAACAGGGTGATGCACTATCGCCGCTACTCTTCAATCTAGCTCTAGAGAAAGTTGTAAGGAAGGTAAAGGAGGAATGTGATATTGGAGGAACATCCAAGCTGCTTGGTTATGCAGATGATATAGATATTATAGGGCAAAGTGAACAAAAGACATTAGAAATATTGACTCACTTAAAGGAAAAAAGCCCAACAGATGGGGCTGGTTATCAACCAAGATAAGACAGAATATATGGTAATTTCAAGAGACGGAATGGCTAAAAACTCTTGGCCACATACAAATAGATAATATGACCATTAAAAGAACGGAAACATACAAATACCTGGGTACAATCTTCAACTGCTCCAACATCATAAGGGAAGAAATACAAACTAGAATCAATTCTGGAAATAAGATATACTATGCATTACAACATCTACTAAAATCAAAGGCGCTATCTCGTAACACCAAAATCACAATATACAAAACACTGATCAGACCAGTTGTGCTGTATGGCTCTGAAACCTGGAGTACAACGAAAGGAGACGAAGCCTTGTTACAAACCTTTGAGAACAAAATTTTAAGACGCATCTTTGGACCCATTAGGGATACACAAAGTGGAGAGTGGAAAAGAAGAAGTAACAAAGACATTTATGATTTGTTTAAGTCCCCGCTAATCACTGGTATCATGAAGGCTAATAGACTACAATGGCTGGGGCATATAGAAAGAATGGAAGATAATAGGGAAACAAAACTCGCTTACACTCAGGAAATAAATCACCGTAGACCCCGAGGTAGACCAAGAAGGCGGTGGAGAGATAATATACATACAGACCTACAAGCACTTGGAATCAACGACTGGCAAGAGAAGGTCCACCAGAGAGACGAATGGAGACAGATTGTATTTGCAGCAAAGAACCTCAATGGCTCGGAATGCTGAAGAAGAAGAAGAAGAAGAAGAGTTCTAAGAATATCTTTGGTAAAGAAAAGAACAAATGCATCCATACTTTAGGAGCTGAATATTGAAGAAGGATGGTTATTAAAGACGATAAACCAAAGACAATTGAAATATTTTGGTAACTTGAAATGTCACGAAAGTGACATGAATGAATGAATGAATGAATTAATTAATTAATTAATTAATTAATTAATTAATTAATTAATGTTTGCATCTGCTCTCGAAAGATGACATCATTTAATTGTCTATCAACCTATTGTCTTCTCAGCTTTATAATCACAAACGACATGTCTGCTGCTTTGGCACCACAAACCACAAACTAAGGACCGAAAGAGACGAAGTCAATGAAGTGCTCAGAACCTCATTTGCCGATTCGTGGAGGAGAGTTCTTAGTCAGATAGGACTAAAAATACAGTATGACAGTAGACGGTACTACCTGCTTTCTGTTAGAGCCGAATGTTGGGCGAAGCTTACCAAACCTGAAACTCCACGGGTTCTCACGGAGCAGCGCAAATGGGAGGGTACAAACCTTACCCTAGTACAATGAAATGCAACCTAAAGACTTACTGTCATAACAGGACAGACCAGGCCCTAAGCCTTGCTCGGCAGCTGGTCTAGGATGGAAGCTCCGTCAGGCGCTCAGTTAGACTATTGCTTTACCGATCCGGTAGCTTCTGCAGCTTTTCTTGTTCCAGATGTATTGGTGTTGCGTTTCCTCCTGAGTACACTAGACAGCCGAGAGAGGGATCATGCTGCATGGGCAACACATGGTCTCTAAATTCAGCCCACGACTTTGTGTTATAGAGAGGTATAACTCCATTTTACAAACCATCGTCCGTCAAGACTGCAAGGTGCCAGTCAAGGGTGAAACCAGCCAATACCATTGAAGAAATGTGCAACACATGGAAAGAATATTTTATTGAATTACTAAATTGTGAAGCTCCAAGTAACATTTTCCCACAGGAAGAGGTTCTAACATGCGAACCACAAATTGAAGAACCTACATTTGAAGAAATCCTATATGTAATCACACGACTTAAAAACAATAAGGCAACTGGGACTGATGGAATTGCTGCTGAATTTATAAAGGCAGGTGGCCATGCATTACATCTAAAGCTATACGAACTAATAATAAAAATCTGGAGGACAGAAGAATTACCCCATGACTGGAAAGAGTCATTATTGATACCTATCTTTAAGAAAGGAGACAAGTTCCAATGTGGAAATTATAGAGGAATATCACTACTGTCCACAAGCTATAAGATACTATCCGCAGTATTACTAAATAGACTAAAACCATATTCAGAAGACATATTAGGTGACTACCAGGCGGGTTTTAGACAAAACAGATCAACAATAGATCAGATATTTATCTTACGACAAATAGCCGAGAAACATTAGTTAGTTAGTTAGTCTTTCCTCTTGAGCCTAAGGCGGCGCATAGGGCAGAAGTCCTGTCTCTCCATGCCTGGCGGTTCGCTGCTATCTGTTGTAGATCTTGGATATTTACTTGGCCATTGAATGAGCCTTCTCTAATGATGGTTCTACGCAGGGTCTCTCTTGGTCTTCCCCGTTTTCTTTTCCCTACCGGTGACCATATGAGGGCTTGGTAGGGGAGCCTTGTCTTGTCCATTCTGAGTACATGGCCGATGTAGCTCCAACGGCGTCTTCTTATGAAATTGGATACTGTATCTTGCTTAGTCTCTTGTCTTATTTGCGAATTGGTTCTGAAGTCTGTCCAGTGGATGTTTAGAAGTCTTCTAAGACATTTGTTCTCAAAATTGTCTAATTTTTTATCTAAAGCTACCGTTGATTTCCAACTTTCACATCCATACGTTAACACTGGAATCACACAAGAGTTGAAGATTTTAAGTTTTGTGTGTTTGCTGAGTGTCTTTGACTTCCAGATGTTTGACAGTTTATTGAAGGCACTAGATGCCAGTGCGATTCTAGATGATATTTCTGGTGTTGAGTCCCCTGTGGATGTCATTTTGCTTCCTAGGTATGTGAAGCTGTTGACTTTTTCAAGAACGTAGCTGTTCAATTTGGTCTCATCTGAACTGTTGGTAAGATCAATAGTCTTTGTTTTTGTGGTGTTAATTTGGAGACCAATTTGCCCTGAAACATTTTGGAGGTGGTTTATTTTCTCTTGGGCATCCGGATGTGTTGAACTCAAAAGCACTATGTCGTCGGCAAAGTCAAGGTCTTCTAGAATTTTGTCAACCCAATGGATACCCATATTTGTGTTGCTTGTGCATTTGCGCATGACCCAATCGATAGCTATTCCAAAAAGCATCGGTGATAAGACACAACCCTGTTTCACTCCTGTTTCGACTGAGAACCAGTCAGAGTTGCCTGTTTCTGTTCTTACGCAGCAACGTGTCTCTTTGTAGAAAGATTTTATGACGTTGGTATATTTGGTAGGAAAACCATAGATGTTAAGTAGATTCCAAAGTGAAGGACGGTGGATGCTGTCGAAGGCTTTTTGAAAGTCGACAAAGTTTGTGATTAATTTCGACTGGAATTCTACGGAGTCTTCAATGATTATTCTGAGGGTGAAAATGTGGTCTATGCATGACCGTTTTGGTCTGAAGCCTGCTTGTTCTTCTCTGAGCCTTTCATCTATCGCTTACTATCATTTACTATCTATCGAGAAACATTGGGAATATAAAAGAGATCTCCATAACATTTTTGTGGATTTTAAAAAGGCTTATGATAGTGTCCATAGGAATAGTCTATGGAATGTTATGCAGGAATTTGGAATACCAAGGAAGTTAATTAACATGACCAAACTATGCATGGAAGATACTTATAATATAGTAACATATAAAGGCAGGAAATCAGACCCCTTCCAAATAACATCTGGCTTGAAACAGGGTGATGCACTATCGCCGCTACTCTTCAATCTAGCTCTAGAGAAAGTTGTAAGGAAGGTAAAGGAGGAATGTGATATTGGAGGAACATCCAAGCTGCTTGGTTATGCAGATGATATAGATATTATAGGGCAAAGTGAACAAAAGACATTAGAAATATTGACTCACTTAAAGGAAAAAGCCCAACAGATGGGGCTGGTTATCAACCAAGATAAGACAGAATATATGGTAATTTCAAGAGACGGAATGGCTAAAAACTCTGGCCACATACAAATAGATAATATGACCATTAAAAGAACGGAAACATACAAATACCTGGGTACAATCTTCAACTGCTCCAACATCATAAGGGAAGAAATACAAACTAGAATCAACTCTGGAAATAAGATATACTATGCACTACAACATCTACTAAAATCAAAGGCGCTATCTCGTAACACCAAAATCACAATATACAAAACACTGATCAGACCAGTTGTGCTGTATGGCTCTGAAACCTGGAGTACAACGAAAGGAGACGAAGCCTTGTTACAAACCTTTGAGAACAAAATTTTAAGACGCATCTTTGGACCCATTAGGGATACACAAAGTGGAGAGTGGAAAAGAAGAAGTAACAAAGACATTTATGATTTGTTTAAGTCCCCGCTAATCACTGGTATCATGAAGGCTAATAGACTACAATGGCTGGGGCATATAGAAAGAATGGAAGATAATAGGGAAACAAAACTCGCTTACACTCAGGAAATAAATGACCGTAGACCCCGAGGTAGACCAAGAAGGCGGTGGAGAGATAATATACATACAGACCTACAAGCACTTGGAATCAACGACTGGCAAGAGAAGGTCCACCAGAGAGACGAATGGAGACAGATTGTATTTGCAGCAAAGAACCTCAATGGCTCGGAATGCTGAAGAAGAAGAAGAAGAAGAAGAGTTCTAAGAATATCTTTGGTAAAGAAAAGAACAAATGCATCCATACTTTAGGAGCTGAATATTGAAGAAGGATGGTTATTAAAGACGATAAACCAAAGACAATTGAAATATTTTGGTAACTTGAAATGTCACGAAAGTGACATGAATGAATGAATGAATGAATTAATTAATTAATTAATTAATTAATTAATTAATTAATTAATGTTTGCATCTGCTCTCGAAAGATGACATCATTTAATTGTCTATCAACCTATTGTCTTCTCAGCTTTATAATCACAAACGACATGTCTGCTGCTTTGGCACCACAAACCACAAACTAAGGACCGAAAGAGACGAAGTCAATGAAGTGCTCAGAACCTCATTTGCCGATTCGTGGAGGAGAGTTCTTAGTCAGATAGGACTAAAAATACAGTATGACAGTAGACGGTACTACCTGCTTTCTGTTAGAGCCGAATGTTGGGCGAAGCTTACCAAACCTGAAACTCCACGGGTTCTCACGGAGCAGCGCAAATGGGAGGGTACAAACCTTACCCTAGTACAATGAAATGCAACCTAAAGACTTACTGTCATAACAGGACAGACCAGGCCCTAAGCCTTGCTCGGCAGCTGGTCTAGGATGGAAGCTCCGTCAGGCGCTCAGTTAGACTATTGCTTTACCGATCCGGTAGCTTCTGCAGCTTTTCTTGTTCCAGATGTATTGGTGTTGCGTTTCCTCCTGAGTACACTAGACAGCCGAGAGAGGGATCATGCTGCATGGGCAACACATGGTCTCTAAATTCAGCCCACGACTTTGTGTTATGGAGAGGTATAACTCCATTTTACAAACCATCGTCCGTCAAGACTGCAAGGTGCCAGTCAAGGGTGAAACCAGCCAATGAATTATCACAGCATGTATGGACTCATTATCATCATAATGCTCCATGCCGGTAAGTGAGGGCGGTCAAGTTTTGCCATCTCACTCGATCACCAGAGTCGCAGATCAGCTCAGTGTTCTTGTTTCAACCATACAAGGTGGCCAAGCCATCCAGGTATTTACTTCTCTGCCCTCCTCTTGTTCTCTTCCCCTCGATCTTGCCAGTTGTCACCAAGTTCTACAATTTATTTCTTCTCATAACATGACCATAAATGGTGATTGTCTAAGTCTAATTTCTCTAATTAGTGTACGATTTTTATTTGTTTCTTGTAAGACTTGGTCATTGTTTTTTTCTGTCTGCCCATGGTATTCTTTGCATTTTCCTCAGAAACCACATTTCCACATTTAGATTTTTGTTCTAATCTATGGCCGAACCATCAAACTTTTACTCCAAACTGTTCGTTCGCTTATTTCTTACATATTATTATTATTATTATTATTATTATTATTATTATTATTATTATTATTATTATTTTCGTTCGCTCGCTTTGAACTCAAGGATAGTCCATACAGGTGCTGCTGTTACTGAACAGTGCACGGGACTGATTCGTGCATGTGTATCAGCGTCTAGCGGTATTTGAAAGTGAAGGGTTCAAGACAGGTAAATAGTACGAGCATAGATGAAACATAAATTCAGGCGTCAATAACATATGATTTATTATTCTCGAATATAATTACATAATACTGTCTCATCACTCGTTAACAGCGTTCATTCTCGCACTAGTCAATATACAGCAATAATGTGGCAATGCAATATTACGATACCAATTACTACACTCGGATATCACAGCCCCACACACAAACACAGGTCACACGGCTCAACTATTCAATAGCTCTGAAGTACTAAGTAGAGTCTATCCTGTTACACTCTCAGTCATGCATCCTCTCTCAGTCGTGTCCAAAGCCCGTCTGGCTTCCCTTCGACTGCCCAGTGGTCACGAAGTACTTGCCCCTCGTGCAACTCATGGGAAGTCAGATGTCTCGCATACGCCGGGTTGAGACCAGACGTACTGCGTCGTTCACTTCATAATAGGGACGCAGAGGTGTTTCCAAGGCACCAGGGCCGGGTTATATACTGGCCAAGACCTATTGACGCGTCCTCGTCGAGCGTCCTGGGCAACAGGTCCCTTCGGGGTCCTGGCTAAAGTCAATAGGATCGCCGATTCCTCCGAAGTCGGAAAGTGTCTGCCTGTACGGCGAGGAACCACCAGTCTGCACACCAATAAGCCAGACATGGGACAACGGATACTCACGCAAAACTCAGGTCCTGTATGACATCACACTGATGTTGGACAACAGGATGCCTTCATCCGACATACAGGACTTCGCGTTGGAGCTCAAGCCAATGAACACAAGCAAGCAAGCAAGCACTTCATAATGACCTGTCCTTCACGGGTACAGTCCGGTATTTCAGCATCTAGATTCTTCTTATTCCCCCTTACTCATCCCATATCCCTATCTCTAACATCTGTCCTTTCTTATGTCCCCTATAGGACCTTGACAATGTGTATTAGCTTTCCCTATTACCAGTGTCCCTCGCGATCATGAGAACCCACTCCGACTTCTTAGATACTTGTAATTTACGTCCCCAAGTCCAGGACGAGAAGTAAACATTTTAGTCCAGCTGACCGGTGTAGGGGTTGAACACGCCACCTTGGCATAAACACACAGGAAGTTTAAGAGCAACCACTCTTATCTACTCGGCAACGCTGACCTCCTATGTTTCCTTGTTACAGATGATGCAATCATCAAAATCAAAGTCTGAAGAGCGGGAAGACACCAGACTGTGACGATACATCAAAAGAACCAATGCTGGCGGGAGGAGACAACAGTATCACTATCTACCATAGACTTGTGTGAGGGTCTTTAAAAGGACTGTTTGGCGCAAAACATGGACGAGAACAATCTACAACCTTCTCACAATACTACTACTACTACTACTACTACTACTACTACTACTACCACTACTACTACTACTACTACTACTTTTTTTTTTTTTTTTTTTTTTTTTTTTCCCGCGTTTCCATCCTGTTTCAGGATATTGCGGTCAACACCAGCATCTTTCAGCTGTATGTTGATTCCTAGGCTAGATTACGCTCATCAGCACGCCACGACTTTCTGAGCGACCGGCTCCATACTCTCATAAGTCACTTTTGCGATTCGAACCACTGCTAATTCTCGTCGCGTCACGTGACGAGAGTATTCGGGGTTAGCGGAGAAAGCTGCTAACCCCTCGGCCACGGAGCCGGTACTACTACTACTACTACTAATAATAATAATAATAATAATAATAATAATAATAATAATAATAATAATAATAATAATAATAATAATAATAATAATTTGATGTAATAAGGATTTGCGGTTCCCCAGGGGCCAGCGTCGCCCCATGATATTTCACGTCCCTGTGTGTCATTCTGATGAGGTTTTTTTTAAAGGAAATATTGATGTAAAAAAATGTTGATGAATGTTCAAAAGTATACATTGATGTAAATATTATTGGTGGAATGGTTATGGTAGAAGCTGCTGCTAGAACAGCGTATGTTTTTAATGTTCTTCCCACAAACACCTTGCCGTCTTACTCAACGGAGGATGTGATGAGATTGCAGCAAGGGGATGTAAATAGTCATGCCATGTTTGATGTTATGTTACGTTAACACTGTGTTGTCTGATGAATCCATAAAAATATTGAAGAAGAAGTTATATAATAATAATTAAACTATAATAAGACCATGCATGATTTACTCAGCTTTACTCAGCGCAAGAACTTATGTGGGAGGACAGAGTTGCTACACTTAGTGATACCAGAGACACTGCGGCTAAGGATCCTAGAATCAGTACATAGTGTAGGACATCAGGGTAGGGATAGAATGTTAAATATTTTGAAGAGCAGATGTTTCTGAGTGGGGATTACTGCAGATGTAGATAAATTATATAGAAGGTGCCTCATATACAAAGTACCGAAGCCACCGCACGTCAAAATTAAGAGACCTACAGGCAGTTTGTTAGCCTCGAAACCATTCGAAGTGGTGGCGATGGATTTTACGTTACTGGAGAAGGACACAAGGGTATTTGAGAGCGTGCTAGTCATCGCAGACGTATTCTCGAAATTTACTATTGCTCTTCAGACCAGAGACCAAAAAGCGGTCACAGTGACAAAGGTTTTAGTAGAAAAATGGTTTTGTATATGGGTGTGCCGAGGAGACTGCACTCCGACCAAGGTAAGAACTTCGAACCTTTAGTGATTGCGGAGGTATGCAAGACGAATGGCATTGAGAAGAGCCGCACCACGAGTTGGAATGCGAAAGGGAACGGCCACTGTGATCGCTTTAATAAGACCATGCATGATTTACTCAGACCTCTCGAAGCCAAGGGGAAGAGGAGATGGTCCGACCACCTAGCCGAAGTGGTGCAGGTATATAACCCAACGCTGAAAGCCTCAACAGGATTCTCTCCGCACTACCTAATTTTTGGACAGGAGCTTCGACTACCAGTGGACTTTCATTTTAAATACAGGCACCAATGACAGGGATGCCAGTTCTAATGAATATTTTGAGGGACATCTTTCACGTTTGCATGACGCATACGTCCGGGCAAGCGAACAGCTAAAGAAGAACGCGGCCATCAGGAAAGAGAGGAGCAACACAATGTCAAACTCTATTTCGCAGCAAGTTGGCGAACTTGTCAGGAAAAGAATCCAACACACACAGAGGGCGAAAATACAAGACATGTGGTCCGAAGACATGTACATAGTTGCCAGAGCACCAGCCAGGTTGGTAGGACCGTCCGTAATCAAAAAAGTTGGATGAGACGGATCGTAAATTAGAGTAGCCTTTCACGAGCTGCGACGTTGCGAAGATAGAGCAGACGAAGGGGAGTTAGAGACGACGCTGGGACTGCCAGGCCAACTCAATGTCCCAGCGGCTGTCGAGATAGACCAGAACATTTCGGACGAAACGGGATGGTACGTGTTCGAGCCTGGGGACATGAACAGGCGGAGGTCTGAGAGAATAAGACGTCGTGAGAGGATGTGACATAACTTCGATCTTAGGGTAGGAGGCACGTATTTAGAGTTAGCGAAAACGCTAACGTATTTTGGAGGATTGGATTGTGGCAGTCTGGAAATGGTTTCCCACACCGCCAATGCTGTTAGAAGTTGAAAGTTGAAAGGCATCGACCTCAGGAGATAATTTTAAATGTACAGCCGAGAACGCTGGCCTGGATACCGGGATTTCCCCCTAGCAAAGGAGGCCAAAATTAACATATGCTTGAGCTGTCAGGAGACAAAATGTGGACACCGGATGTTGGAGACCTACGAGGACACTGTCCTAAAATTTCTACTTCGAGGAGTAATGAACCCAAAACTAGCACGTTGCGGGGTTATGTAAACTTATAGATGCAAATGGGTCAAAGCATTGTGGTAAGTTAATTGGAGGGTCCCCGCGAGACGTAGGGAAGACAAGGCCACGTGACTCCAGAAAGGCGCCAATCTAGCTAGGATATATACACGGAACTCAGGTAGTCCGGAAGATTAAGAAGTGTGGCTCCAGTGACAACAGATGAACAGACCTGCATGTCAGAAACACGGAGGGAAGAGAAACCACCAGCTAGTCTGTGAACGAAGTCTGTCAAGGTAAATACACCAAAGCGACGAAGACACGCAGACTTGTGGAATCACAAAGTGGTAGGGAAAAGGCCACTTAAGTTGAGGCGCTGCTTGCTACGGGGACCGCTTTTAAGTTGCAATCAATGGCTTGAGTCGAATAGGACCAAAAATTAGCCGAAAAGGAAACAAGTTTGTCGGGATCACCCAGAAGGCTGATAGTCAAACAAAACTTGGAAAAGTCAGGTGGGACCCACGACGAGCGATTGATTGTGAAAAATCAAATGTGAAGCCAAAGAAGAACCTGGGACGATCAACTGTTGACGAACAAGCTGCGTGTAAGTTGACATAAGGTCTAGTTGAAATATTTGCGTTAGATTATAATCAGGCGCCTTAGTTCAGAAAGCAATGGCAAACTACTGTACGTAAACCCGCCAAGAAATAACAAACAAATGGCCGGTAGCGGAGTTGACTGTGACGCTCTATAAAGAATACACAAAATGGCTGACCAACTAAAAATCAGAGTGATTAGCTACGAAATAGAGGATAGAGAAACTAGACTAAACATATTAGATATAATAGTAGGTAATGTAGATTAAGGGGCAAAATAGGACAATGAAATATTGAGGCAGAAGCTACACCGCGAGAATGTAAACACACACAGCAGAAAGGTACCCGAAAGCGCTCACTAAGTCAGCCGGCCAGGACTGGTAATTAAATCACGCCCAGGATAAAAGGCCAGTAAGAGATGGAATGTGTGTGTATTGTTGTCGGGCAAAGAGAGGAGCCGAGATAAGATTATGTGGCAGTGTAGTTAAGGCGGACGACAGGCCCGCCATACAAATTAAAGGCAACGAGTTCAAATCTATACGAAAATCCGTGGAAAAGGTTTAAATGACATTTCAGTTTAGTATTAATCATCACATCGGGAAAGAAGCGTTACTAGTGAAGAGTTAGATATATGTTGATGATCAATTACTATGCTTATAATGTATTAATGGTGTTGTGGATTTATACTGCCAATGACGTTGGTCTATGTCAATAATGAGAGTGATTTCTATGGTCAATTATGTTAGTCCATGTTGCTACACGATGACAACAGTGAGGACACACGTGGATGAAGGCTGCCACTGTGGTAATGATGTGGCAACTGCGGTGATAATGATGAAGAACTGATAATGCTTGTTCATGACATTGCATATGTCTAATTTGTGGGCAGTACCTTTGTCCCATCTTGCCGTCTGATAATTAATGGTGTTGGGTATCAAACTACAGTTGCTATTGTATTATGTTGTCTGCCACTGAGGCATGGATGTTTTTTGTTTGAGGCCCATGACCCAACTGTTAAAATGTCGTGTCCAGCTACCAGTGCATGTGTTATCTGTCTGGTGTAGGGAAAACCTAGCCAGTGTGAAAATCAAACCAGAAGATGTTGATTATGTTTGTCCCACTATCAATGCACAGGTGTTTGTCTGTTGTGGAAAGACTATCAGTGCCTGTGTATGTGGTTGTCTTAATGTCACACGATTATCACACACGTTGCAGCGTTTATGTGTTTGATTTCCCATATGCCAGGGGAGGGGACCTGTGTATCGGAGTGGCGATGCTGTTCTGTGAGAGCATTATATTTGACGGAGGTGATTTCTGTTCTGCCTTTGTGGCGCATGGGCTGATGTTGACCCCGGGGGAAACTGGTAGATCTCATTTGTGGATGGTTACCCGTGCCGTGATGGAATATCACTAACAGCAGTGATGCTAATGATAATAAGACACGGCGCTAATGCAGGTCATTGAGGACGATGGGGGGGGTGGTAATGAAGCCAATAATACCCAATAATGATGATGATGATGGCTACGATATATGGCAACAGCAATGAGGATGGTAAGGAGATACGATGGTAATACGTGTCACCAAGGGCGATGATGAGACATGATGTTGATGGTGGTAGGGCACAAAGCGGGTACAGCTAGGGAAGCAGTAAGTGCTGGGGACTCCGCTGGCTGGGAAATACCAATGTTTATTTTTGTATGACGCTCACGTAGCTGTGATAGTCAAGGATATTATTGTGTTTGTTTTTCACAAAGTCATTTGATTGATTACCTGGGTAAGTTAGTGGTGTGGGATGCGTTCGAGTGGTAGTCGGGTGTATTGCTAAATTTATCTGACAATACTTATTCGAATGTATTCCTGTGCTTATCTGACTATACTTGTTTAATTATATTTCTGTAGTGCTGACATTTATTTGATTGTATTTTCTTGATGTTATTTGCCTGACTGCATTTCTCTAATGTTTTTGTATATTGTTTCTCACGATGCTTTTGTAATTTTGTTTTGAGAAGCAAATAAACTGGATTTAGTGTTAGCTTATTCTTGAGTGCCTGGACTAGCGTTCTGTAGAACAGTGTGTTGTATCTGCAGCCTGTATACTTGTGAGCTTGAGCTTATAGCAGAAGGCAAATCAAGGGGTTTCTATATAATTAGTAGTCTCCCTTACACCGGAAAGGACCATTCTTTATTCTTTATACCTATCTTCTTTCTCTCCCTCCCTCTCTCTCTCTCTCTCTCTCTCTCTGTCTCCCTCCCTCCCTCTCTCTCCCTCTCTCTATCTCTCTCTCTCTGTCCCTCTTTCTCATCTTCGTGCTATCACAATAATAATAATAATAATAATAATAATAATAATAATAATAATAATAATAATAATAATAATAATAATAATAATAAAACCGTTGTATAACAGCCAGTAGTTGAAGTGTTACATAGAACGTGTATTTTTGTATGGATCTGAAAAGTGGAGAATGGGCAGACACAAAGAAAAACATTTAATAGCCAAGGAAATGTGATTTCTGCAAAATAAAGATTAAAAAATTTAAAACATAAAACAAAAACATCATGGACAGAAAGAAAAATTAATGAGCAAGTCCAGCGTTATAAAGTGAAAACCATAAACTGATTACAAAAATTAGACGTAGATGGTAAAGATTTCTTGGGAACGTTATATGACGAAATAAACAATAAAACTTGGTGACAATTGGCAAGATTGAGGGGAAAAGAACAAGAGGAAGGCAGAGAAATAAATGCCAACGTAGAGATTCAACACCTACACGGGACAGTTGGACTAAAATGTTGACGTCTCGTCCTAGACTTGAGGACTTAAATGACAAGTACTTCAGAAGTCGGAGTTTGTTTCGCCTGATGGCCAGGGACATTGGTAATAGGGAAAGCTAATACACACTCAAATATCATTCCAGTGTACTAGAAGTAGTGGCATGTGTACGGACACGCTAGAGAACAAAGCCAGCGAACACACACACACATACACACCACACACACACATACACACACACATACACACCACACACACACATACACACCACACACATCACACATCACACACATCACACACATCACACATCACACACATCACACACATCACACACATCACACACATCACACACATCACACATCACACATCACACACATCACACACACCACACACATCACACACACCACACACATCACACACATCACACACACCACACACACATCACACATCACACACATCACACACATCACACATCACACACACACACACACACATCACACATCACACACATCACACACATCACACACACCACACACACCACACACATCACACACATCACACACACACACACATCACACACACACACATCACACACACCACACACATCACACACACATCACACATCACACACATCACACACATCACACATCACACACATCACACACACCACACACATCACACACACCACACACATCACACACATCACACATCACACACATCACACACACCACACACACATCACACATCACACACATCACACACATCACACACACATCACACACACCACACACACATCACACACCACACACACCACACACACACACACACCACACACACCACACACACACACACATCACACACATCACACACACACATCACACATCACACATCACACACACATCACACACACCACACACATCACACACACACATCACACATCACACACATCACACACATCACACATCACACACATCACACACACCACACACATCACACACATCACACACATCACACACATCACACACATCACACATCACACACATCACACACATCACACACACCACACACACCACACACATCACACATCACACACATCACACACACCACACACACATCACACATCACACACATCACATACATCACACATCACACACACACACACACACACATCACACATCACACACATCACACACATCACACACACCACACACACCACACACATCACACACATCACACACACACACACACACATCACACACACATCACACACATCACACACACATCACACATCACACACATCACACACATCACACATCACACACATCACACACACCACACACATCACACACACCACACACATCACACACATCACACATCAAACACATCACACACACCACACACACATTACACATCACACACATCACACACATCACACACACATCACACACATCACACACACATCACACACCACACATCACACACACATCACACACACATCACACACACATCACACATCACACACACATCACACACACATCACACATCACACACATCACACACACCACACACACATCACACATCACACACATCACACACACATCACACACACCACACACACCACACACACCACACACACACACACATCACACACACCACACACATCACACACACATCACACATCACACACATCACACACACCACACACACATCACACATCACACACATCACACACATCACACACACATCACACACACCACACACACATCACACACCACACACACCACACACACACACACACACCACACACACACACCACACACACCACACACACACACACATCACACACATCACACACATCACACACATCACACACACATCACACATCACACACATCACACACACATCACACATCACACACACATCACACATCACACATACACACACACATCATACACATACACACCAAACACACACACACCACACACATCACACACACCACACACACACACCACACACACACACACACATCACACACATACATACACACAAACACATCACACACACCACACACACATACACAAACATCACACACATCACACATCACACACACATCACACACACATCACACATCACACACACATCACACATCACACATACACACACACATCATACACATACACACCAAACACACACACACCACACACATCACACACACCACACACACACACCACACACACACACACATCACACACATACATACACACAAACACATCACACACACCACACACACATACACACACACATCACACACACACCACACACATACACACATACACACATCACACACACCACACACATACACACATACACACATCACACACACCACACACACACCATACATACACACACACATCACACACACAACACATACACACACACACCACACACACACACCACACACACACATCACACACACACATACACACACACACATCACACACCACACACACACACCACACACACACACATCACACACACATACACACATACATACACACATCATACACATACACACACCACACACACACACCACACATCACACACCACACACACACACCACACACACACACACCACACACACACATCACACACACATACACACATACACACACTCATCATACACATACACACCACACACACCACACATCACACACACCACACACATCACACACACCACACACACCACACACATCACACACCACACACACCACACATGCACCACACAAACACACATCACACACATCACACACACACACACATCACACACACACCACATACACACACACGCACCACACACACACACGCATCACACACACACGCACCACACACACACACCACACACATCACACACGCACATACACACACACACATCACACACATACACATCACACACCACACACATTACACACACACGCACCACACACACACACACACACACATCACACACACATCACAAACATCACACACACACATACACACACATCACACACACACCACACATCACACATACCACACACATCAGACACACACACGCACCACACACACACACACCACAAACATCACACACACACATCACACACACACACCACATACACACACACGCACCACACACACACACATCACACACACACACGCATCACACACACACGCACCACACACACACACACACAATACCATACTTAGATTTGCAAATAGCACAGTCTACACTATTGAAACTGAGGTCGGTGATGCCATTAAAATGGCTTACATCTTTCAGGGTGAATAGTTTTAGTTTAGTCGACGGAACAACATCACGGGACGCGAGTGTAACCCATAAGTGCTCCGTTCAACTCCTAAATCAAGCCTGAGTCTGTAGAATCTCAGCTCAGTGCACAAACTCCGTAGCACAGGCGAGGATACTGAAATACTTAGGGTAGATTTTTAACTCGAAATTTCGAATTTCAATTTCGTAGTGAATTAGACGCAGAGACTTGTCTCTCTACCCGGCCCAAAGCACAATCTGCACGGGGATTTTCATGCAAAGGTTTTCTTCCCTTCTTGAAGTCCAGATACCTGAGGTTTTGTGCACGGTGGCCAATGGAAATTGGAAATCGACAAGAGCAGGCCGAAAAGGACGCTGCCTTGGTAACACTTGGATTAAAATGTTAGCGAGACGGAGAGGTCTACCGCGCTCTCGCTTAAACTTCCTGTGCGATGACGGCCGGGTATTAGGTTCGCTCCATACACCGGTCAGAAAGACTTCAACGTTGATTTTTGGTTAAGAAAGCAATGGCAAACTACTGACAGGAAATTGTCAAGAAAGAAAGAAAGAAAGAAAGAAAGACGCGAATGAAAAAAGAAAGAAAGAAAGAAAGAAAGAAAGAAAGAAAGAAAGAAACCTACAGAATATCAACAACCGCACGAGAAGCGGGCTGCCGCCGAGACTTCCGCAATGAAAGCAGCATCACCATAAACATAATAGTGCGCGCACACGGTTGCCATGACAACACTGGAACACACAGGAAAGACAGGCCTGCAAAGTTGACGTGGGGGCATGGAGGAGAGAAACAAATGTCTGGGCGGTGAGGGGGAGAGAAAAAAACACTACCTCTCCTCCGCGAATTGGCAAATGAGATTCTGAGCACTTTACTCACTGCGTCTCTTTCGGTTCTTAGTTTGTGGTTTGTGGTGCCAAAACCTAGCGGAGATAAAAGAAGGGGGTTGGTTTGGGATTGGGGGGGGGGGTGTAATGGGGTGATGGAGGTGGTATGTTGTTATTCACAAACTATAGGGTTCTATTGTAGTAGTCGTCGTGTGGGATGCCATTCTACCACTAGGAATATTGGAATGAGACACTTGGTTGTTTCACAGACAGACAGACAGACATACAGACAGACAGACCGTGAAATATATTACTTCACGGCATTAGGAAATGAGATGCCCAGTTTCCTTCGTCTCCGTCCAGAAAATTCTGACAACTACCCAGCATCAATCTTAGGATGCTGGGTCGACTCCAGACAAACACTTTCAAAAACACTGCAGAGATTTGACCCCGGACCACTGTATGAAACGCAGAACCTATTATGCTATTACGGTCATCAGAAAAAGAAGTTAATATTAGTTGCATATCCTTTACAGCACGTTGCTGTCAACCTCAGCATTTTTTGGGTTGTTTGTGATATCTTGGCAAGTTTACGTTGAGTAGTTTACCATTACTTTCTGAACAACTGACTCCCGTTCCATTGTTTAAAAAATTATCGCAAGGTGTTCCGCTGCCAAATCTCCCGCAGCTGTGTTTCCAACTATTAAAATATGCGAGTTTCCACGCAAGAAATCGAGGAAGAAGACAAGTCGGACACAGAAATATATCTTTTTCATCATCAAAAGAGGGGTTTAGCAAACGAGCCTTCAAAAGAGACTCGAGGCTATTTTTGGCCGGAAATGCATACCAATGTCAAGGAGTTTGGTGTGTGTGAAGAGGTGAGTTCCTACACAGCGAAGATTTGCTTTCAGAAGAATAATAATTACAGTCTGTGTGTTCAGTGGTCTTCTTCTTCTTCTTCTTCTTCTTCTTCTTCTTCTTCTTCTTCTTCTTCTTCTTCTTCTTCTTCTTCTTCTTCTTCTCCTCATCCTCCTCCTCCTCCTCTTCTTCCTCTTCTGCTTCTTCTTCCTCCTCCTCTTCTTCTTCTTCTTCTTCTTCTTCTTCTTCTTCTTCTTCTTCTTCAGATGCTAAGGTAGAGGAAGACCTAGACGTAAATACCTGGATGGCTTGGCCAATTGGCATGGTCGAGACTGAAACACGGAGCTGATCCACGACTCTGGTGATCGAGTGAGATGGCAAAACATGACCGCCCACGCTTATCGGCATGGCACATGATGGATGGCTAAGGTAGACTTTGAACTAAACGGACTTCACACACACTACACTAACAAATTACGTGGTTGAATGATAAGCCCCATTCCTGCCTCTTGTGTTTCGTTCAAGCTTTCACGCTACATTGCTGCCATTGGATGGGGCTGGTAATCACATACCACCAGTATATCAAAGTGGCTGCCGTGGGTGATGGCACAAGTATTACTATCATCAGGACAATGTATTACTATCATCAACACAAAATATTACTATCACCAGGACAAATGTTTTTTTACTATCATTAACATAATGTATTACTATCACCAAGACAAAGTATTATTATCATAAACACAAAGTATTACTATCATGACAAAGTATTACTACCACCATGACAAAGTATGACTATCACCAAGTATTACTATCACCAACACAAAGTATTACTATCGCCAACACAAAGTATTACTATCACCAAGACAAAGTATTGCTTTCACTAAGTATTACTATCACCAAGTATTACTATCACCAACATAACGTACTACTATCACCAGGACAAAGTATTTATATTACAAGGACATAGTATTCCTATCATCTACGCAAAGTATTACTATCATAAACACAATGTATTACTATCACCAACACAAAGTATAACTATCACCAATGTCGCGGAAAAACTTGATAGTTTCGATCGATGACAAACAAGACCCGACATTCGTCTGCAAAAACAGGCAACCCTTCGATGAGCAGGGGACTGAGGAACAAAATACGTCGCGAAAATTGTCTGCACACGGTCGGCATTTCTGTATGATGTGGGTTGTTCGAGAAACGTACAATGGCGCCATCCGTCTACAGCGCGGGGGTCAGCCTTTGAAGTGATAGACGGAATGTCTGGCCAGACGTCGGATGGAGTCTTCTGATGTGGAGAAGGTTCTCTAGATCACAGACAGGAGACAATTTCCCAGATGAAAGGGGACACCAGCCAGATGTTCACATTGAGTTGGGAAAAATAAAGAGAAAAACAACTTCTCGACGCCTCTGCGTCTAGACAATTTGGTGACGTCACTCAAGCCCCGATATAAAACCAGTTGAGGTAAACAAGTTGGAGGAGTCGACCAAAAATTCTGAAGTGTTAAAGATCGGCGCAGTATTCCGAGTTGTGTTAATTGAAAGAGACTATAGTGTCAAAGTGTTGATAATGTATCGGCGGACATAGATCCAGTCTGTGATTGCATAGTCTCAATCATCAACCGGAATAGGCATATGGTATTCTATTAATCATATCTAACTTAGAGTATGATTAGGAATAGAGTACTGTACTGTGCGGTGATATAATGTATTATAGGTGCGGTGATAGAATGTTCTATAAGTGCGGTGCTAGAAAGTATTATAGGAGCGTCGGCACTAGTGTCCTATTGTATGGCTTTAACTAGCTTGTGTGATATATCATTTTACTCAGGGAGTTGAGGACAATGTAGTGGGATAATAATTAGAGAGATTGAGGATGGTTGGGAGGGAGGAAGGGAATGTGAAATGGTAGGATCTTCCAGTAGGGCATCTGCTGGGTTTCTACCCGTTCCTTTATTCTTTCCTGGTGTTGCCATGTATCAGACCAATGTGATGAGTTATTTGGCCGTATGACAGAGATCGGATCTCTGTTATAGATCTGACTGCTGCTATTGGCCTACACTCACCTAATTACGGTCAGGATTGAGTTGTTCTCACCATGATGTTCTCTACTCAACAGGTTCCACTTGAGTGTGCTATGATTTATTACGAAGAAGCAGTTTCAAAATTTTATACAATGATGGCTCACGGAATGAAGACAGAGGTTACTGAAAGGCTTTTACACGGAGCTCAGAACCTAGTTGGTCTGCAGAAACCTGGCTTCTGCTGAGCCGGACTTGATGAACATAAGTGTTGTGTTTACTGAGTGATAAGCTTCATCACCGAAGATTCATAACTCATATACCAAGGACACACACACACACACACACACACACACACACACACACACATATATATATATATATATATATATATATATATATATATATATATATATATATATATATATATATATATATATATATATATATATATATATATACCTAGAAACATTAATAGGTTGTTTGTTAAAGAGGGGGAAAATCTTATAATCAGAGACTTGTGAACAGTAGATTTTCCCAAGTGACATTTCAGTTAATTGAAAGATTCTCTGTTCAACAAACATTATTAAACAGAGTAACTTCACCGTGTTTGTTAGAGTGAAGACCAAGATCGAACAGTGTCTAACTGATGACCAGCATCCTGTTTGTTCGAGCGTTATCGGAGAAAGTCGTCACGTGGACGGAGAAGCATTTTCTGGGTGAGGTTCACTGTCCGGAATACATGGTGCTGTTGTGTGCTCAGCACAGTGATGTAACAGACTTTGCTCCTGATTCACTGGTCTGATTCTACATACACATTAGAATATTCGACACATTCTACACATTACACACACACATTTCTCACACACATACTCTTTGCTTTAATAAATTATTTGTTGTATTTATTTGTTAAAGCTAGAGTTGTTGAGTATGTTGTGTTTGGGGAAGAATAAGAGGCGGCATGATCCAGGGGTGAGTGAGAGTAAGAAAGAGGTGTCTACAGACTGAGGGAGTTTTGTGGACGGATTCTGGTGGTTTCTCTAGGACAATAATATTGGGTTAACATTAGTTAGTTAGTTAGTTAGTCGACAGATCATCCTCATTGCACATCGAACCATTCAGTCCATAAGTGCTCGGATCCCCTCCTCAGCAAATCCCACAACGTGTAGCGGCTAACGACGCTAGTTCTGTGTTGGTTTATAAATCTTCTTTGGCTTCCTGCGTAGTGTTTCTTGTTTGGCCACCCCTCTTTTAATTTGCTGCTCTCGCAGTCTGGCCATTGTTGTAGATTCACAGTCATCACTTGGTTCTCGCAAAAGTCTTACTTCTCGTAGAGCATTCAGAATGTCGGCCTGGTCCATGGCGCTTCCGCCCTCCACAGTAGCCTCACCTGCGAGCTTGTCAGCCCGCTCATTTCCTTGTACTCCCGCATGCCCTGGCACGAAGATGAAACTAATCTTTGCCAGTCGAGACCGCTCCAGAGGCAGCAACCATTCTCTTCGGATCGACCCCTCCTCTATCCTCTTGATCATGTTCATTGAGTCGCTAAGGAAACAAGCCCTAGTGAATGTCTGTGTCTCGAGCCATGTTATTGCTTTACTTACTGCCATGACTTCCATGGTCAGGCTACTTGTGGTTTCAGTGAAAGCACCAGAGTTCCTCCTTCACAATTCTCCCTCCGGCCCGAGCTGTAAAGGCCCATGAGCTTCTCACATGTCGGACGACCGACCCATCTGTGTAGATGACCGCGTCACCGTCCAGCGAATTCTCGAAAATCAACGCTTGTACTTCAGCCTCAACAGCAGCCGGATTTTCTTGTCTGCATTTTCTATCTAGTTGGATGCAAACTGAAAAGGATGTGCAGAAGTCTGTTGGCACTCGCACCCACTCCTCGCCAGGTTCTAAGTCCTCAAGTGAACACACCTGTTGAAGAATGTCTTCGGCTTGACCCATCCACGACCGTCCTCTTTTTAACCTGCTGCCCTTCACCTTCCTAATTTCACTATGCAGTGGATGTTGTGTGTTTGCGTTAATTCTGAGGTAGGCGCGTGCCCTGCAATCTTGTATTCTCTCTTCAATGGTTGGAAAACCAAGAAGGTAGCGCATCGTCCTGCATGCTGTATCTCTTGTACATCCAAGAATAATGCGCATAGCTTCATTCTGTATCCTTTCCATCCTTTCTATCTGCTTATGGCTGAGAGTCAGGATTGCCATTGCATACTCCAAAACAGACATGACCAACCCCTCAACATTGGGTTAACATTGTGGGTGTTGATTCCCCTCACTCCAGGGACGACACTAAAGTAATAATGATTACTACGACAACCAAGACAAAGTATTACTATCACCAACACAAAGTATTACTATCACCAGGACAAAGTGTTACTATCACCAACACAAAGTATTACTATCACCAGGACAAAGTGTTACTATCACTATCACAAATTATTACTATATCCGACACAAAATATTAATATCACCAACTCAAAGCATTACTAACACCAACACAAAGTATTACTATCACCAGCACATCGGGTACTTAAGAAAGTAATAAAGTCAGCCATTCTTGCCTGCTCTCAGACCTGCACAATGTAATGGCGCTACCCCAGCACAGACCCATAACAAGAAACTGCTTACCGGCACATCTATTTTGTATTAAAGAGCAAAACGGAAATCAATCAATCAGTTGCCGTCTCCACAATGAAGGTTGGCTGCATTGGAGGAAAACAAGAAAACGGTAAACAAATTTAAATCTCAATGCAGGAAAACTCAAATTTATGAAAACCGGTAAAATTTTTAAAGGGGTTACAATGCAAGGAGTTCGATTTTACTTCATCGGGTTTAGTTTATTTTAGTTTAGTTTAGTCGACGGATCAACATCACGGCACACGGGTGTAACCCATAAGCCTGAGTCCGGAGAATCTCAGCTCAGTGCACGAACCCTGTAGCACCGGCGAGGATCCTAAAATAATTTGGGTAATGTTTAACTCGAAATTTTGCACGGGCAGCGCCGTTAGACTACTCTTTTTCAATTTCCAGCTGCCAAGGGATATTTTACGTGCGCAACAATACATAGGGCGTCGGATCTGACTACCCAGAGACCAGGGGAAATGTTTTACTGGAAGTCCACGTGAAAAAAATCCCGGCCCTCACCGGGGCTTAACGGGTTTTTATCCCATATGGCTCGGTCTCTTCCCGCAGCCGAAAGCTTCGCACAGAATTAGAACTCTGTAACTCCACCGACGACCCCAGTAGTCTCCCAGAAAATTGCACCCGTGAAGCCAACTAGGTACCCCGGGATCGAACCCGCGACTCCCCTCTGCTGTGTGTCCACCGTGACGAGGTAGAGGGGCTTGTGCGTCCCAATGACCCCAAGAGCTATGCCGACGGTAGCACAGCTACTGGTAGGGCCACCCATGTCGGACAGGTCAAGGGAGAGGGACCAGACGAAGAGACACACAAACCTGCTGCCTTGTAGGTAGACTGGGGACAGTCAAAGGCTAGGGAAAGCACCCCGAATACATGCTTGTCAAAATCGGATGTACTGAGCCACAGGCTTGACAAAGCAGTGCAACGTAAAACCTGCTGCCTTGTAGGTAGACTGGGGACAGTCAAAGGCTAGGGAAAGCATCCCAAATAAATGCTTGTCGAAATCGGATGTACTGAGCCACAGGCTTGACAAAGCAGTGCAACGTAACTTAATTCATGATGTCACAAATCAAAATTAATCGATATGGTGCTAATCCCGTGAAGTCCCATCAGGCGGCGATAGTGCCGGGCCCCCTGCCTCGAGGGGGTCCACCCATGACTACTGGTGGTCACCTTCCCCTGTGCTGTGGAGTCAAGGCACAGAGGAGTAGGTTAAGAGCTATTGACCAAATACCCCGGACACTCAACATACTACAGTGGAATGCCGAAGGAGTTTACAAGAAGAAAGACTCCCTAACACAGCGTCTACATAAAGATAGAATAGATGTGGCATGCATTCAAGAGACACACCTCAACGCCAATCACAAATTCTCAGTCAGAGGATATCAGGTCACACGTTTCGACCGCGAAGGACACAAATGTAACATGCTACGTGGAGGGTCCCAAATAGCCCTGTCCCAATATTTCTAAATTGTTCTCTTTATAGCCCTGGCTGGGATAGGTCTTTACCTGCCAACCCTCCTCCGTTTTCCCCGGACTCACTGTCACTCTTTCTTTCGACCTAGGGACCTATTTCCTGTCGTGTTCCTCTGGCTGATCCATATATATAACACAGTGCTCGTTGGAATAAGCTAAAACTTGATTTATTAAATCAATACAGGACAGCACAGAAAAACACCAAGGTAGGTAACACAGAAAGTTCTAAACAGACACCACACAGATAAGTTCAGGCACATAGCCTCAAGTAGCCATAGTCACAGACCCAGCTTCAAATACTGTCCGATCTGTCCATATACGTCTCACCCTGTGTGCTGGAAGCTCCTTCCTCCCCGGTACTTGGGTGTAAGTTCCACAGGCCTCTGTAGAATCAAATCCACTGGTTGTTGAGGAATTGTTCATGGACTTAACCTATATAGGTGTCTATTCATGTCCGGAACAAAATGGGTAGGCCTGATAATCATGCGTAGACACAACTTTGAAGTTGAATGCTCTCGGGCCTATGTCAATGAAAGGACCCGAGATGCACCATTACTGCAAATTGTCATTGTTTATTAGTTTGCAAGATAATCATGCGTAGTCTCAACCAGCATTGAACTGTTCTCGGGCCTATGTCATTTCCTCAAGATATGCCCTTGCCTCTCTCTCAGAGTTAGGCACACCATGTGTGATATGGCTCATACATTGACCTGGCTTCATCAGACGTATTTGGCTCTAGCACAGAAGCTGTGTGGATACTGTCCGATTTGGTCACATCCAACAAAAGAGGACCCTGGAGATGACAAACAATATTGAGCGACTGGGCGGACTCATGCATCACACAATCCTAAAGACCAATAGGGTCTCAGTTAATATATTTGACATATAGGATCTTGACCCCATGCAGTATATATCATACCTGAATGCATGGGCCTGACCTGTCAGGTAGCCCCTGGATTGGCTACGTCCGGGCTTGAGTCGACCTCCAGCTGGGTGATGTCAGGTTGTCCACCCTAGGAACGTTTTGTCTACAAGACACACATTCCACACTCATACCAAGCCTTTATTATTATTGGGCACATTCATTTCCATGCTTTCCTCTCACTTGCAAACCATGCCTTTCTCGCAACCAAGATCTTGTGGTGTGGTGTGCCCAGCAATCGGTGTGTTTCTCCCCCCTAAGTGGGGTTATATGGCACACCGTGTATTTCCCCATTCAAAGAAGATACTACCCCTCCCGGCCGCCGCTCTCGACTGAGCTGTCGCCCCAATGTACCGGCATTGCCCTGCACAAGCCATAGGGTAGATAAGTTCAGGTTCTCTCAGTGAGATAGAGGAGTCCATTATCCTCCCGACATCATCCTATCGAAGTGACAGACGAAAGAGATAGTCCTGTGGCTAGCATCCCCTGGCTCAAGAAGATAGATTATAGATTAGTGGACCCCATCCCTGTAGCTATCGAATGTGCCTATATTTAAAAGAGAGATGCTACTAAGTAACGGTAAGCTGTAGGAATCAAGATATCACTCGCCTATCAGCTGCCACGAACAAGCGATATCATTTAGTATCTCTTATTCTTCAGATGTGTTCCCTTGTCATGCCAAGATCAAGACGCGTAGCCAGATCGGCTAACGGTCACCCCCTCCCAACATGGCAAGACTGCTGTTTTGCTATATCCTCTCAGTCGTTAAGACAATAGATATTTATAGGCCAAGCTTTGCCTGGACCAACGAAAACCCAAATTTACCTTTAAATCACTTCAGTAGTATGTTGCATCTCTGTCGTAATCTTTAACTCACTGGACAGGCTGCAACTATCAAACGGTAGGTGTTGGCACGGCCATCAATTGACCAGCCGCTGCACCAGTGCACATTTGACGCAAGGCGCTCCTTCGGGACTACCCGAAAGGAAAGACAAATATATACTCGCTCCATGTAAAGATTGTGGTATGAAGATAACCCAAAGAACCATCTTTCATGGAGAATTGAGCGAACAAGAGAACTGAGAGCTTCCGAAAGCCGTTTCCCCCTGTTTACCAAGAATAAAAGAACGCATAAGGACATGGGCCACTGGCGTTTCGCTACAACAAAGGAGGAGTTCTAATACTTACACGAAATACAATACCTTGCAGCGAAGTATCTGTGATCTCTGACAACCAAACGGAAATTATAGGTGTTGATATAATGATAAAGGACGTGAAAATAAGAATCTACAATCTATATAGCCCAGCAGATAAGGACCTTACACTCTCAAACATGAAAATAACTGACACAAACTGCATTATTGTCGGAGACTTTAATAGCCGTTCAGAAAGATGGGGATACCCAGATACTGACAAAAGAGGAGATGAATTGGAGGACTGGGAAATAGACTCAAATCTCCATCTACTCAACAAAGCGGATGACACACCGAGCTTCTACTCCAGAAGATGGCTTACCACTTCTACTCCAGACCTAGCTTTCTGCACAGGAGACATCCTCCACAAAATCGATCGCCATGTGCTGGACCAATTAGCAGGTAGTGACCACAGACCAATCAAGCTTGTAATGAGTATGGAGTATGTTCCACAGGAGCAAAAGCCCTTGCCCCGATGGAATTACAAACGAGCAGATTGGGACAGATTTGCCATACTAACAGACAAATATTGTGAAAACACAAATACACGATATGGCAACATAAAGCAAATGGTGGAAAGTCTAAACAGAGCGATAATACAGGCAGCCACTGAGTCCATTCCTAGAGGAGCGAGGAAAAATTACAAACCATACTGGACTGAAGAACTACAAAGTTTGGAGGACGAAGTTGAAGATGCCAGGAAGACAGCAGAGAGAGAACAGTCAATTGAAGCGAATATCTCTCTCAAAGCCATCTCAGCAAAATATAAAAAAACAGTAAATCAAACAACAAGAGATTGTTGGAGGGAAAAAACAGAAAACCTGAATTTTGACAGGGATGGAAACAAACTATGGAAACTAGTGAAAGTCATGAACAATGAAGGACCTAGAAACAAACAAATAACAATTAAACAAGGAAATGCCTTGCTTACAGGAAAAAAGGCTGCAAATGCACTAATGGAACACTATGCAAATGCAAATCACATTGATATTACAACCGAACAGAAGAAAGCAATCAAAGACAAACAGATACATCATAGAAATACAGAGACAGCAGCAGAATATATGATGGCAAATCTAACAATGGAAGAAATGGAACAGGCAATGAATACCCTAAAAAAGAAGAAATCACCAGGAAAGGATGGAATCACAAATGAAATGCTAATAGGACTAGGCACCAAGGCAAAGAAGAAACTACTAGCAGTCCTAAATAACAGCTGGAAGAGAGGAATAGTCCCACAGGCATGGAAGGAAGCTATACTAATACCAGTCCCAAAGAAAGGAAAAGACCTGGAAGAACCAAATGGCTATCGACCTATCAGTCTACTTAGCTGTGTAGGAAAATTAATGAAACGCATTATCAATGGCAGGCTAACATGGCATCTGGAAGAAAACAAACTCTTAACACCACACCAAGCAGGATTCAGAAAGTACAGATCCACTGAAGATCAAATAACCTATATAGCTCAGGAAATAGAGGATGCCTTCCAAGAGAAAAAGCACACACTAGCAGTCTGGATAGATTTAGAAAAAGCATTTGATAAAGTATGGAAGGAAGGACTGAAAGTAAAACTGCAAAACATGCATGTTTGTGGAAAAATGTATAAATGGATCAGCCACTACCTTGAGAACAGAACTGCCAGGACAAAGGTACAAGGACAAACCAGCAAAATGATGCTGTTGGAGCAAGGTGTCCCCCAAGGAGGAGTTCTTTCACCAACATTATTCCTAGCATATATAAATGACATCACAGAAAAGTTTCCAGCCAGAGTACACACATCCTCCTTTGCAGATGACCTAGCCATATGGACATCTGAAGAATATATTAGTACAGCTAACAGCAGAATACAGCAAGCCTTATTAGCGCTAGAGGACTGGTCAAAATCATGGCTAGTGAAGATAAGTGAGGAGAAAACAACATGCACAGTGTTCTCCCTCTCAAATAAAACTCAGCAACCTAAGCTGGTATTGAATGGAAAAATATTGCGCCATGAAGAAAATCCAAACTATCTAGGAGTCACCTTTGATCGTCGCCTGACATGGAAGACACAGGTTGAGAAAAATCGAACAAGAGCAAGGCAGAGAATGGCAATCATGAAAAAGCTTGCTGGTACAACGTGGGGAGCAGATGAGAAAGTTCTCAAGAAGTTATATACTGGACGGGTGAGGCCAGTACTGGAATATGGCATTGCAGCTTGGGCAACAGCAGCTAAGTCAAACTTTAACAAAATAAGTAGAGTCCAAAACCAAGGAATGCGAATCATAACTGGAAGCCTGAAGACAACGCCTATTAATGAACTAGAAAAGATCACTTGTTTACAACCAATGCAGGATAGAAGAGATAGCAGAGCCCAGCAACAAGCAGAAAAATTTAGAAGATTGACAGACCACCCTATGTACAACAGATTTAATGGTTTTGGAAAGGGAAGACTGAAGCGTAGCAACTTTGTAGAAACTGCAAAACGAAGGATTAGGGCAGATCCTATACTTAACATATCAACAGTCAAGCCCATACACAATGCACACAAGTTCCCAGCTTGGAGACAGCAGCAACTGCCTGAGATGATAGAAAACATTCCTGGTATTGAGAAAAAGAACACTCAGCATGAAACCGAAAGAAGAGAAATAACCCTAAACTACATAAAAGAACATTACCCAAGCAGGAATTGGACCCATGCATATACAGATGGATCAGCCAAAAATTCAATAGAGAATGGAGGAGGAGGAATTCTCCTAAATTTAAAAAATGGAGTGAAAAAAACACATTCAATGGCAACTGGAAAATTTTCAAGTAACTTCAAAGCGGAGGTAGAGGCTCTGAAAACTGCAGCAGAAATGCTCCTGATGGAGGAAAATAAAGAGAAGCAAATAGCTATCTTCACAGATGCAAAGTCAGCTGTCTCAATACTGAAGAGCAATAACAGCACAGAACTAACTGACCTAAGAGCAGCACTCCATGGTCTATGCCAGAAATCCAAAAAAGTTGTAATACAGTGGATCCCATCACATTGCAGTATACCTGGAAACGAAGAGGCTGACAGACTGGCAAAAGAGGGCGGACGACTACCACAGCCTGACATAGACATAACCTATAATGAGGCAAAGAGGTTGATAAAAAGCACTTATAGAACCACATGGGAATCAGAGCATCCAGGCCATCAGAAGGATGATGCATATTACAAACTCGACCGAAGAGAACAAGTAGCAATCTTCAGACTCCGCACAGGACATAACAGGCTGAAATACCACTTGTTCAATAAACTAAAGATAGGAGATACCGATGAATGTAATTGTAGAACTGGAAAAATGACAGCAAAACATTTGCTGCAGGATTGCCCAACGTATGCAGAACAGAGAAAGATATTTTGGCCCACACCTGCTTCATTTGAGGACAAGCTCTATGGAGATATCAACAAGCTAAAGTTGACCGCAGCTTACTTAAACTACATACAGGTTGACATTTAAAGGTGCATGAAGATCCAGAGGCATGAAATGGAATATTGCTTGGATAGCAAATCCATTATGTGGAAAGTCCAAATAGAAAGCTCGCTGTGTGGGCTTCATAAAAGGTGGAAAAGTGTCCTAGTGGCACCAAATGGAATATTGCTTGGATAGCAAATCCATTACGTGGAAAGTCCGAATCAAAAGCCCATTGTGTGGGCTTCATAAAAGGTGGAAAAGTGTCCTAGTGGCATGAAATGGAATATTGCTTGGATAGCAAATCCATTACGTGGAAAGTCCGAATCAAAAGCCCACTGTGTGAGCTTCATAAAAAGGTGGAAAAGTGTCCTAGTGGCACGAAATGGAATATTGCTTGGATAGCAAATCCATTACATGGAAAGTCCGAATCGAAAGCTCACTGTGTGGATGTCATCTGCAGACTGCATACTTCTGGTTTCCGGAAGAACAGCCTATGGTGAACGGAAGGCCCAATATACGGAAGTGAGGCTAAGCAGCCATGTGCAGGACGTGACGATTCCTTGGGTGAGCCCAGTATCAGAGCGCTATGTATCGGCTCTGCAAGTATGGAAGCCTCCTTGGATGGCGGGGAATGCCCATGGTCTGCCCCTGCCTTCCCTTGAGGGCTGACCAGGATCTCTGGCTGTTCTATATGGGCCAGCTAGGATGGGGGATAACACCACAACAGTGAGAGTCAAACGTCCTAAGAAACCCCCGGGAAGGTTAACCCGGTCAACAAATGCCCGCAGAAGTCGGATGTGTCGGCCTAACGGCGCAAGAACGCAGCTCTGCTGTAAACAGGCACAACGCAATCACATCCGAAAAAAAAACTCCGGATGAACGAAGAAGAAGAAGAAGAACCCGCGACTTTCGGAGCGCGAGGAACCAGTAAAATAGATATCTCAACAGATATAAGTATCAATGGATAGCCATTGCAGGAGGTAAGTTTCTTCTTTCTTTTTCTTTTTTTATAGCAGGAATTAAAAGAAGAACAAATATTGTCTACAAAATTTAAAGCTATTTAACATCACTGTAGAATGGAACATATAAAACGGTTGCCTATCAGATTCAGTGCCAAATACAAAGTAGGTGTGGAACAAACAAAACTGGATGGCGGAAAATGGGAAGTAGGGGTGGGTCACGGTTATGACTTAAAAGTTAACATGATGGCATACATGCTGTATTATAATGCAACGACAATGTTTCGGTAATATATAAGTCCATGGCAGATACGGGAAGTCGCTTGAGACGATTAATCATCGCATGACACTTAATTAGATATCTTTCACAGGATGAGCTAGTCTTACAAGAAACTCGTTCTTTTTTAAACACTCGCTCACTTTTAACTCAAGCTTAGTCCATACACGTGGTCCTACTTTTAGTGCACTGGACTGATTTTTTAGGGTGGATTAGCTTTCGCTATTACCGATGTATTTGCCCACCTGGCGAACCCACTCTAACTACATAGGTACTTGTAATTTACGTCTCCACGTCAAGGACGAGAAGAAAAATTTTTAGTCACTGACAGATGCAGGAGTCGAACCCACTACCTCAGCATCATCACACCGGATGCTTAAGACCAAGCGCTCTTATCCACTCGGCCATACTGGCCTAAAAAAAAATGAAAGCCGTAAACTGATTAGAGAAATTAGAAGCAGACAGTCACCATTTTTTGTAGTCAAATTACAATGAGAAATACACTGGAGAACTTGATGACAGTGGCAAGATTGAGGGGGAAAAAACAAGGAGAAGGCAGAAGTAAATACCTGGATGGACTGGCCACGTGGTATGGTCGAGACAAGAACTGAGCTGATCCAGGACTTTGGTGATCGTGTGAGATGGCGATACATGACCACCCACGCTTACGGACATGATACATGATGATGATGATGATGATGATGATGATGATGATGATGATGATGATGATGATGACGACGACGACGACGACGACGACGATGATGATGATGATGATGATGATGATGATGATGATTACGGGACGTCACAGTCAACCCCAGCATTTCTTTTTGTGCGGCTGTTTGTGATTTCTTGGCAAGTTTGCGTTTAGCGGTTTGCCTTTATTTTCTGAACAATCGGCACTCATCCCATTGCATGAAAACCAGCGCAAGACAGCTTCCAAATCTCCCGCAGCTGTGTTTCGAAGGCGATATCTGGGATGGTGAATTGCGTCCGCATCGCCTTCACCACAGCGCTGGCTTGGAACAGTGTTTTTTTTTAAAGTCAAGAGTAAGTATGTTTGTTGTGGGGATATGTGGGTTTGAACCTCGCTTATTGACCAAATCGATTATGTTATGTTATGTTATGTTATGGTATATCGTGTTATGTTATGTCATGTTATGTCCTATTATGTCATGTTATGTCCTATTATGTCATATCATGTCATGTCGTATTATGTCATGTTATGTCTGTCATGTTATGTCATGATATGTTATGTTATGTCATGTCATGTTTTGTCATATGTTATGTTATGTTATGTTATATTATATTATGTCGAACCACATCACTGCCCATTGGGCATTCCCAAGCGTACTCAGATGCAGGAGCCATTCCAAAGTATTTCTGCTGACTGTTCCCATTAGGAGTTGATTTTGGTATCTCCTCTGTTTACCACGTAGGTGGCATTGACGTGATTAGTATTGACTCCAAGTTCGTGCACTCGGGCTACAGTCGGTGTCTCGTCAGTCGGGCTACAGTCGGTGTCTCGTCAGTCGGGCTACAGTCGGTGTCTCGTCAGTCGGGCTACAGTCGGTGTCTCGTCAGTCGGGCTACAGTCGGTGTCTCGTCAGTCGGGCTACATGTCGGTGTCTCATCAGTCGGGCTACAGTTGGTGTCTCGTCAGTCGGGCTACAGTCGGTGTCTCGTCAGTCGGGCTACAGTCGGTGTCTCGTCAGTCGGGCTACAGTCGGTGTCTCGTCAGTCGGGCTAGTGTCGGTGTCTCGTCAGTCGGGCTACAGTCGGTGTCTCGTCAGTCGGGCTACAGTCGGTGTCTCGTCAGTCGGGCTACAGTCGGTGTCTCGTCAGTCGGGCTAGTGTCGGTGTCTCATCAGTCGGGCTACAGTCGGTGTCCCGTCAGTCGGGCTAGTGTCGGTGTCTCGTCAGTCGGGCTACAGTCGGTGTCTCGTCAGTCGGGCTACAGTCGGTGTCTCGTCAGTCGGGCTAGTGTCGGTGTCCCGTCAGTCGGGCTAGAGCAGTGGTTCTCAACCTTCTTTGGCCCGTGCCCCCCTTCACCATATTTTTAGGACGTCATCCCCCCTCACCATATTTTTAGAACGTCATTCCCCCCCCCCCCTTTCGTATTTCCTACCTTAAAATTGCCCCTTGCCCCTACACAGTATAAGTAATAATTGAAGCTTAATTTAATAGCACATACTAAAACAAGTCTAGACATGAATCTAGACATATAAAACATGATTTGCGGATCTAATTACGTTATAAAATGAATTTTAGAAGGGTGATACGTACAGAACTGTAAAGTTTGAAGGGAAAAACAATATCAAGTAATCGGTTCTTGTATTCACGCAATCTAGAAATAATCTTAATTCCCCCCCCCCCCCCGAAAACCCTAAAATTCCCCCCTTGGGGGGAATTCCCCACCAGTGAGAACCACTGGGCTAGAGTCATGTCTCATCAGTCGGGCTAGAGTCGGTTTACCATAAGTCGGGCTAGATAGAGCCGGTGTCTCGTCAGTCGGGCTAGATAGAGTCTGTGTCTCGACAGTCGGGCTAGAGTCGGTGTCTCGTCAGTATCCGCTAAATAATTATATCAGGCTTTCCCACACTTCTTCCTTTTTGCTTTGGTGCGTTATTTGCCAACTGGTCTGCACCAGACCCGACACCCCACCTTGTGCCAACGACTTCTGTCGTAGGAGCGCAATTGAGAGTGTACAAGTTCAAGGAAATGCAACCTAAAGGCTATATGTCATGGCAGGGCAGATCAGGCCCTAAGCTTTGGTCAGCAACTGGTCTATGATCGAAGCTCCGACAGGCGGACAGTTAGAGTATTGCTTTGCTGATCCGACAGCTTCTGCAGCTTGTTTTGTTCCCAACATATTGGTGGTACTTTTTCTCTGAAACACACTGGGCAGGTCGAGAGAGGGATCATGCTGCATGGGCAACATAAGCTCTCTACAATTCAGCCCAGGCTTTGTGATATGGAGAGATATAACCCCATCCCTGGTCCCCGCTTTGGGTTGTAGTTATTGTGATTTTTTTTTTTTTTTGGCAGCACAATGTGAAAAAGTATCGTCTGTCAAGACAGCAAGGAGCCAATTGTAGTTATTCAATAGTTGGTGTTTGCTTTCTGTATTCTCTTTTCCATTTCTCTACCTAATCTTCAATCGTCTGTAATCACTCTACCCAGATACTTGTACTCTTCAACCTGTGTTAATGATTGCCCATTTATATTTACGTTATACTACTCTTGTATTCGTCGAATTGTTCTCGTCCATTAACTTCACAAAATTTCTAACTACCACGCCAGGCACTGCGTTATGCGGTTTATCTCAAAACGAGGTCAAATGCAGTCTCCAGAAATTACTGGCACTAACATTCTTGTTGAAGGCTTGCCTCCCTCATGTCCCCCTGGAAATGCCAGACCTGAAATCTGGCTTGGGTCAGTCCACTTTCCCTGGAAGCAATCACGGAGGGGGAACAGGTTGGGGCTGAAAATGTGGTTCGTTTTTTTCCCCCGAGTTTTGTTTTTCTCGTCGAGATGCACTTTATAATGCACTTCAGAAGGAAACGGATAACATTGGGGAATTTCTAAAGTCAACAAAGTAAATCAGAGGGAGTTATCTGCGTGTGCGTGTGTTTGTGAGTGTGAGCATGCGCGCGAGCGAGCGTGTGGGTTAGTGTGTGTGTATGTGTGTATGTGTGAATGTATGTGTGTGTGAGTGTATGTGTGAGTGTGTGTGTGAATTTGTGGGTGTGAGTGTGTATGTGTGTGAGTGTAAGTGTGTAAGTGTGAGTGTGTGTATGTCTGTATGTGTTTGTGTGTGTGCGTGTGCGTGTGTGCGCGCGCTAACTAGGCAACTGAATGCATATGAAACCTTCACAAAACGTAGGCAAGCTGGGGGTGGGGGGGGGGGGGTTGTTACATGTCCCCTGCAGTACATTGCTACGAACCCCAATCCCAGGGTGATATTTCTAGGCAATTTTGCTTTCAGTAGTTTGCCATCTCTTTCTGAACGTGAAGTGGAACGTTGTCGTCCAACTAACCGATGTAAGAAACAAAGAAACAAAGAAACAATCCCACTACCTCACACCAGAAGTTGCAGAGCGATCCATTCGGCCACGTTGAGCGCCCCCCCCCCCCCCTCGGGACCAGCTGAGCAACTTCTAACTGAAGAAGAAGAAACCACCGATGTGGTTCTTTGGGGGGAAAGCCCAAAACATACGATGGACGGACAGACAAACAAACGAAAGCCCTTAGCCTTCGCAGACGTAAACAGACTGACTATAGAAAATAGAAATTGCGGGCAACCATTCAAGATATGAAGGGGTTTGTCATAAGGAATGAACGAGCGAACGAACTTTATTTTCAGTGTCACAAATTGGGCATGCAGACTGTGGTATGTTAAATATAAATGGAAGATAGATATCTCCAAATCACCATTCGCCATCTACTAAATGAAAACCAGAAATGGCTCGTCAGATTCCCTAGTTCTGGAATAGACACATTTGGTACGTTTCCACTAGGTATAAAGTAAGGTTTTCTAATAGAAGGCCAAGAGAGCACAGGAAAGTCACCGCTTTCAGAGAAGATAAAGCTAACTCTAATTAGACTAAAAGCGAGTAGAATCCCTGCTACACACAGCTCTTCCGATCTGTTGTTAAGTGATGTAGTATTATCACCTATTACCCAACAATGTTACACACAAGTCTACAAGAAAATAGAACAAATCCGTGTTATAAGATCATAATATTATAATGAAAAAATGGAGGAGGTGTATGCTCGATGGGCATCTCAAATATACACAACCAATATTCACAAAAAACATAATTGGTTATAACTATCCATCACATTTGATTAACTATAATGTTCTGATCCATCACATGTGATTAACTATAATGTTCTGATCCATCACATGTGATTAACTATAATGTTCTGTCTCTGAAACTTTGGATCAATATGCACTGTACTGGCATCATAGAATAAGTTGACCTTCTTATATTCTGTGGCTAACGATATAGTTCTCTGGTTATTCCCTCTAACTGGGTCGGATATAGAAAATCTGTGGTAATCTTGGTTGAGTGGTCTAATCTATTGGCCTTTGGCTGTCACTGAGGTTATCATTATTATAATCAGCATAGGTCCACAAGGCTGGGATGGCTCTGAGTTCGGAGTGGTCAGTGCGGTTTATTCTTCCTGTAGAAGAAAGGTAAATTCCCTCATCCTTCACTGAGGACTTCGACCCTCCGGATGCTGATGTTCCCCGTTCTTAAATTGTGCATGTTACATTCACATAGGCATAGGGAGAAAACATTGTAAAGTGAATGTTGTAAAACAACAATGCATATTGCCATGTTATGAGACAGGCAGGCAGGCAGATACGCGTACAGATTATTGCATTGTATTGCGACCTGGTCATCTTGACATACGATAGTTTGTTACATTGTGCTTCGAAAAGGCTTAATAACTACAACCCATGGCGGTAGCGAATATGACTGATGTCTTTCCCATCAATTTGTAAATCTGCAAGCTATCTACCATGTTGACATGTCTTACTCTATCGAAAGCCTTTGTGTAGTCAATAAAGCAAAGATATATATCCTTGTTTACTTCTATAGAACGTTCAATAACTGATCGCAGCATATATACGGCATTTACTGTACCCTTTCCTTCTACAACCCACATTGTTCTTCCACTATTTCAGGTTGTATTTTCTTCCTAACTCTTTGCATGATAATTCGTAACAAAATCTTTGTGATGTGACTCATTATACTAATTGTTCTATGTTGATCACATTCCGAGGCTCCTGATTTCTTTGGGATTGCAATAAATATAGAATTGCATAATTCAGAAGGTATTTCTCTTGTATCATATAATGTGTTCAACAGTCTGGTATGGTCACTGCCAAGAAGGAAAGCAACGGCAACTTACCTTCTTTAAAGATGCCTAGTTCAACATCATTGGCCAAATCACAGAACAACACAAATACCCTAGACAGACAGAAAAACCAATGATCAAATTCTCGAAGAAACAAGTGAAAATCGTAAACTGATTTGAGAAATTAGACGTAGAAAGTCACAATTTTTGGTCACGTTATGACCAAAGAAATGAATTGCAGAAATTGGTGACAACTGACAACTGGTAAGATTTGGGGGGAGGGGGGGGGGCAAATAAAAACAACAAGGGGAGTGCAGAGAAGTAAATACCAGGATGGTTTGACCACATGGTATGGTCAGACAATAACACAGAAACGACATACGACTCAGGTGATCGTTTGAGATGCGAAACATGACCGCCTACGCTTATCGGTATGGCACATGATGATGATGATGATGGTGATGTGATGATGATGATGATGATGATGATGATGATGATGATGATGATGATGATGATGATGACGGACAACTAAACTTTGAATAAGATGATCTCTTCCCCCCCCCCCCCACATCCCCCCTCTCCCCATCCAAATGAGATGTTGTATAATCTCTCATCGTCATCTTGCTTCTCTCTCCTACTTCTCTACGCCTAGGCACAAGCTGAAAACCACTGACCCCCTCCAGCCCAGTCCCCAATCTCGGCCTGGGAGATGATCCTATCTGTTCACAACTTCCTGCCCTCCGGCTGTTATCAATTTGCTTGACTGTCTAAATGCTCGAACTTCAACTCTCCGTTCTACAACATTTCAACTTTCCGCCTCGCTCATCACTTTTCTATTTCTGAATCTCTCAGATATCCTTCAGGATCCCCCCCCCCCACCCCTCCTTCTCTCTCTCTCTCTCTCTCTCTCTCTCTCTCTCTCTCTCTCTCTCTCTCTCTCTCTCTCAATCTATTTTAATGTCTTTCTTTCTTCCCTTCTATCGATTATTTGCCGGCTCCGTGGCAAAGGTGTTACGGATGCAGTTCGCAATCCCGTATACCGGCGTTCGAAACACAGCTGAGTGAGATTTGGCAGCAGACAGCCTTGCGTTGGTTTTTTACGAAATTGTAAAGGTGCCTGTCGTTCAGAAAGCACTGGCATACTACTGAAAGTAAACTTGCCAAGATGTTACAACATACATAAATGCTATTGTTGACTGCGACCTCCTGTAAGGTATAAGCAACTAACTTTTTAACTCTTTCTTTCGCTCTCTCCTTCTCTCAATTTATTTTCTTCTACCCTTATATTAGTTTTATCACATCCATCCTCCCCCAATTCAAACAAGTATAAACACTCTTTCTTTATGTATCTCCCCTACTCATTTATTTCATACGTTGTTCTTTCAGATGTTGTTATTTCAAATGTTGTGATTTCATATGCTGTAATTCTTCAAATCCCGACACATGCCTGTACAGTTTACCCAATTCAAAATTTTCTTCCTTCTTCTTTTCTAACCTACAGCTTTTTACTGTACCAACCTTCTTTGTCTCTCCTCTCCCTCCCTCTTTCTCCACCCCCCCCCCCCCTGCCACTGGCCCTCCCTATCTCTTGTTACTCTCTCCCTATGTCTCTCTCTCCCTCTCTCTTTTCTCCCTCTCTCTTCTCTTCCCCTTCTCTCTCTCTCTCTCTCTCTCTCTCTCTCTCTCTCTCCCTTCATCCTTCTCCCTTTCTCTTTCCCTCTCTCTTGTCTCCTCTCTTTTCATCTCTCTCTCTCACTTTCCCCAGTCTCTCTCTACCTCTCTATCCCCATCTCTCCCTCTCTCAAGCCCTCTCAGCTCCCCTCCCACCCTGTTGCACCATTGTTTGACAGAAGACCAAACACAATCTTACAAACCCTCTGTACCCACGTACCATACACCGACCACCCATCTCAACAGCCTTTTCGTCAAGGAGGTGAATGGGCCAAAACATTCGGTGAAGTGAGACTCTCATCTGACGATCAGAAACCTCACGCCGTGCTTGCTCCACAATGGACAATGGCGAGGGACACTGGTAAAAGGCAAAGATGCCCCACAAACAAAACATCAGTTATGAGTTGTTTCAAGAATTAACATCAAAGCACTCGGAATTTTTCTAAACGTTCTCCGTCCTCATCTTCAACAACCGCTCCAATGTTTCTAGGCTATGATGATATATCTGTGCATCCACGCCATGCACATGAACCCAGAGGTCACTGACCACATCTGTCTTATCATGCACCGATAGACCACCCAAAGTGCAGATTCAGCCTGCTCGTTTCCCACCACACCGGAATGTCCTGGGGGAAAAATCCAACAGAAGCTCCTTATCATTGATTTTTGAATCGAAGCATGCCTGTCTTAACCCATCACAGCATTCTCTGTGAATCTGTTACAGTCACGACATGTATGTGCTGTTGTCTTCCAACCAAAGGTGACTGCCTCCATCTCCATTCTCAGATTAGATATCGTGGTATCATATTCCAGGCTCTCCTGCACCAAACACTAGTAGTTAACTTTCGCCAAGAAACCCCATGTATTTCGTTTAGCGTTCTAGCACAGAGCCAACCGTGTAGATTATTACATCACATGGGCGCGAATTGCCATGGATCAACTATTGCACCTTCCTTTCAGCGCCGCCTGCTGACCACCCCTTGCACTCCCGATCCAATGTAATTATGACCCTGCACAGGTCTGACTTTTCCACTGGCATTTTGACTCAATCCTCACCGCATCCAATGTTCTCGAACAAGGGCTTCTCTGATTTTGTCCTCTGACTGCGCCATAAAGAATTATCCTATCAGCCCGTGGCCCTTAACTGTGTCCAGGCCTTCATTTCATGCAGGAGGTGTACCTTGTCCGCAGTCACTCGGAGAAATGATTTAGCCTGCAGCACCTTGAGCCTACAGCAGTCGTTGGTAAAGTTAGGATGGATCACGTAAATACTATGGCGTATCCCTTGTGCATCCCAGTATCACCCGCATAGCTTCATTCTGCATGCGCTCTAGATTCACAAGCTCACTCTTTGACACCGTGTTCAGTCACAATCCATACTCTGTTACTGAGAGAATCAGATGTTGACAGAGTATGAGCAACATTCCTTTCTCCATGTCCATTGCTGCCATAATCTTCAGCGCACCGAGTCCCTTCTTATATCTTATAACATCTGCTAACACATGATCCTTGTATGACAGGCTTCTGTCGGAGTGATTTCCAGGTGTCTCAGTTTACTCTTCCTGGTTATATTTCCGCCATTTATAATGAGACTTAGGGCATCGGTCTGAACAATATCATTGCCCTGAGAGCACCATAACAGAGACGCCTTATCTGGGTTAAGACACGACCGACCTCTGTACACCAGTCGATCACTTTGTTTACTGCCTCCTGCAACTCTTGAGCTATTTGACCCTGTTTCTCCCCTACCTATATGCAAGCTCCGTCAGTGTCAAATCCAGGATGCCTTCCTCTCCTGGATCCGGTCGAAATCGTGTTTCTAGCACAAGGCAAACTACCATTGGCAACCGTGATGCAATTGTGAGCTTTAGTCATGCTCATCGGTTGATTGACATCCATCATCTGCAATTGTCAGTATCCTTCCAATCCCTGGTGCATCAATACTTACAATCTATCTGTGTACACATTGAACATCACAGGCGATTTTGCAGATCCTTATGATAATCAGATGGTAATAATGCATGCTCCGAGGTCCATGAACCTAGACGTAGAGCAACCGTACAAGAGTGCAGGGTGGCTGCTATCCAATTCACCACCCAGAGACTAACATCTTTCTTCACAAGAGTGTGCATCAGGAGATCACATCTGACTCTGTTATATGCGTCCTCGAGATCCAGCTCAGCTGCCATTATTTTCGGTCTAATCTGAAACCCCTCATAAACATCAAAAGCAAATGTTGAAGCATTTGACGGTAACTCCCTAACGCTTTTGTGCGTAGATTTTCCCTTTCCAAGTATTCCTGCAGCTTAAGAGCAACTACTTTCTCCGCCACTTTACCAAATTAATTCTGCAAGGTGATACGCCTATACCTTGAGTCTTGAATGGCCTTTGTCTAGCTTGAGGAGTGGGGTTAAATAGCTGTGCGCCCACTCTTAAGGCACTGATGCCGCCCTGGTGCTCAGGTTAAAGCAATTAGCCATCTCCTCTAAATCTCCATTGCTCAAATCTTTCATATTGACGTATCTAACCATATCTCATATCGGGGGGCTTCCTTTCAAGATGGCGACGGACAGTTGTTTTGTTTATGTGACCGTTACATTTTTAAGATGGGGGGTAGATATTTTCATCTCCTACGTGTAATTTGTGTGCCAGGATGTAAAACCAGGAGTTTCTTCTCAAGATCTGCGCCGATGCTATGGAGTTTCGTGCAATGAGCGAAGCAATCCTTGAGTGAATTTTCGCAGCGTGTGGGGTTCTGTGGTGTTGGGTCTTTTCAACATGGCGGAACAATTTGTGTGTTCCGTGCTGACTGCAGTCAAGAAAACAAGGCGACGGGGCCAACGTTGTGGCCGCAAGCGACGCAAGCGTGGAGGGGTAAGACGTTTTAGACTTAAATGTGACCGTCTGGGCCTCAGGTATACTCGCATCCTATATTGGAACTGCGCCAGCGTAAAACAACGTGGCCCTATTCTCGAAAACCTGGTTTACAGGAATGACATTGTAGCACTCCAGGAGACGAGACTTGGTGATCAGCTACTCAAAATGGCCGGTCTCAAATGTTTCTACAACAGGCGACATCATGGAATGGCGATTCTCATCCTCGACAGTATGGTTGCTTCAGAGCTAGACATATCCAGCTGGGACAATGACGACATACAAATACAGGCGGTCAGAGTTCAGTCCGGTATACCATTCGTGTTGGTTAATGTTTATGCCTGTAACGCGAGTGTGGATTCCCAGAAGTGGCAGTGTTTAAGTGACATAGTAGGTCATGAAATAAATGTCATTTTCTGTGGCGATTTCAACGCTAAAGGTAGATCATGGGGAAACATTTCCTCCAACACACAGGGAGAAGTCTCGAGACTGCATTTGAAACCATTGACCTGGTTTGTATCAACAGTGGCTGTGTCACCAGAACAGCAAGCCGCCCAGATGATGAGGACAGTGCTATTGATCTGGCGTTGGTTTCTCCTGCACTCACTACAGTGTGTAGATGGGGTGTCCTATGGTACTATGGCAGCGACCACCACCCTTGCAGCATATTGGTGGAGAAAGGCAGAACTAAGCAGCACAAGTCAATGGTCAAGACTTTCCAGCATGTCAGTACAGGGCAAGATGTGGTGAGTAAAATAAGGCGCGACAAGCGCAGAAAGTTTAGGGCAGGCAAAAAGCTTGGAGCAGCCACCTTGGTGGAATTTTGAGGTGGAGAAGGCCTGGAATGTGCTATTGGAGGAACATCCAGACTGCTTGGTTACTCAGATGATATAGATATTATAGGGGGAAATTAACAAAAGACAGTGGAAATATTGACTCACTTAAAGAAAAAAGCTCAACAAATGGGGCTGGTTATCAACCAAGATAAGACAGAATATATGGTAATTTCAAGAGAAGGAACGGCAAAAAACTCTGGCCACATACAAATAGATAATATGACCATTAAAAGAACGGAAACATACAAATACCTGGGTACAATCTTCAACTGCTCCAACATAATAAGGGAAGAAATACAAGCTAGAATCAACTCTGGAAATAAGATATACTATGCACTACAACACCTGCTAAAATCAAATGTGCTATCTCGTAACACCAAGATCACAATTTACAAAACACTGATCAGACCAGTTGTGCTGTATGGCTCTGAAACCTGGAGTACAACTAAAGGAGACGAAGCCTTGTTACAAACCTTTGAGAACAAAGTCTTAAGACGCATCTTTGGGCCCATTAGGGATACACAAAGTGGAGAGTGGAAAAGAAGAAGCAACAAAGACATTTATGATCTGTTTAAGTCCCCGCTAATCACTGGTATCATGAAGGCTAATAGACTGCAATGGCTGGGGCATATAGAAAGAATGGAAGATAATAGGGAAACAAAACTCGCTTACACTCAAGAAATAAATGACCGTAGACCCCGAGGTAGACCAAGAAGACGGTGGAGAGATAATATACATACAGACCTACAAGCACTTGGAATCAACGACTGGCAAGAGAAGGTCCACCAGAGAGACGAATGGAGACGGCTTGTATCTGCAGCAAAGAACCTCAATGGCTCGGAATGCTGAAGAAGAAGAAGAAGAAGAAGAAGAAGAAGAAGAAGAAGAAGAAGAAGAAGAAGAAGAAGAAGAAGAAGAAGAAGAAGAAGAAGAAGAAGAAGAAGAAGAAGGTCTGGATGGATAAGCGTAGTGCTGTAAGGAAATGGCAAAACGCAAAGAAGAACAGAGTTTCCCATCCTAATCCTTTCATGCACTTAGAAAGAGAGATGCACACAAAAGTAAGCAATTCAAAAAAAAAAAACTAGTTAAGGTGATTAAAAGTGAAAAATGGGCAGAGGTATGTCAAAGAGTAAGCACAGACAAGTCACTGAAATTGTTCTGGCGACTACATAAAAGCATGAGTGGAGTGGTCAAAAATAAGAGAATTTCTGGCTTCCAAGGTGCTGACCTCATTTGGCAGAGGACTGACGAGAACAAGGACAAAGCCCTCTTCGAACGCTATCTAGAGCAGAACAACCAGATAGACATGAGAGGCCGAAATCTTGCCAAGGAGGTCACCTCAGACGGATGTAAGACCCAGAACATTTCGGATGAAGACACAGTGACAGTGAAAGAAATCAAGGCTGTGCTTCGACGATCAAAAAAGAGTGCTACAGGGCCAGATGGCATAAGATATGACGACATCAATAGGTGTACTGACAACGAGCTAGAGAAACTAGCAGACATGTACAACAGTATAGGGAGTGCTAGCATAAAGGAGGAGTGGTTACACAGCTATCTGATTCCCTTGCCGAAGTTTGGCAAAGACCACACAAAAATTCAGGGATATCAAGTAATAACCATGCAGAATACAATAGGAAAACTGCTGGAGAAGTTAATTGCCAGAAAATACAAGCCAGCTAGAGAAGTAAGGTGTTTTCCCACCCACCCTGGGAGGGTACCGTTCCAAACGAGAAACCTGGACCAATGCAGCAGTGTTTGCCCATGATGTTTATGAAGGTTTCCACCCAGGCATTGATACCTTTGCTGCAGCGATTGATCTGGAGGACGCGTACAACAGAGCACCATTGGATTTTCTAATGCTTCAGCTGCTTGAACTCAAGATTAGTCCGTTCCTCCTTAGTTGGATCGCTGCAGCCCTCTTCCAACGGAAAGTAGTTTTTAGATGTGGCAGTTGCACGTCGGAACCAACAACAATGTATCCTCGCCTACCACAGGGATCACCATTATCCCCGGTGCTGTTCAACGCCTACCCTGTGAGAATCGCCAGCGAGTAGACCACTGGACCGAGGAGGACACTGTCATATGCCAACGATATTTTAGTGTATCGTCAGGGTAAGGATAGAGATCAGGTTGCTGTGGAACTGCAAACCGAATCCAGCGCATAAATACCTGGTGTTCTGAAGCTAAATGGTCAACCCAACAAAGGCAACAGTGACATTGTTCTCTTTGAATAATCATATTGTCAAAACGCCAACATCAACTGTTAATCTGTGTTCAGAGACTGTGGAAAGAACGCAGGCAATGAATTACCTGGGGATACGGTTTGATCGAAGCCTTGCTTATAATGAGCACATAGACCAGGTGATAACAAAGGCCAAGCGGGGGTTGGCTGTGATGCGGGTGATGGCGGCAGCAAACTGTGAGCAGCGCCATCTATGCCTCCTATACGAGGGGCTGGTCATATCTGTTTTTAAGTATGCGATGGTGATCCTGACTCTCAGCCGTAAGCAGATAAAAAGGATGGAAAGGATACAAAACGAAACTATGCGTATTATTCTTGGATGTACAAGAGATACAGCATGTAATGCTATGCGCTACCTTCTTGATTTTCCAACCATTGAAGACAGACTACAAATTCGCAGAGCACGTGCCTACCTCAGAGTTAACGCAAACACACAATATCCACTGCATATTGAAATTAGGAAGTTGAAGGGCAGCAGATTAAAAAGAGGAAGGTGTTGGATGGGTCAAGCGGAAGACATTCTTCAACAGGTGTGTTCACTGGATGACTTAGAACCTGGCGAGGAGTGAGTACAAGTGCTAACAGATTTCTGTACGTCCTTTTCAGTTTGCATCCAACTAGACAGAAAATGCAGACAAGAAAATCCGGCTGCTGTGGAGGCGGAAGTACAAGTGTTGATTTTCGAGAATTCTTTAGACGGTGATGTTGTCATTTACACAGATGGGTCGGTCGTCCGACATGTGAGAAGCTCATGGGCCTTTACGGCGCGGACCGGAGGGAGAATTGTGAAGGAGGACTCTGGTGCTTTTGTTGAGACCACAAGTAGCCTGACTATGGAAGCCATGGCAGGAAGTAAAGCAATAACATGGCTCGAGACACAGACATTCACTAGGGCATGTGTCCTTAGCGACTCAATCAGCATGCTCAAGAGGATAAAGACGGGGTGGATCCGAAGAGTAGGGTTGCTGTCTCTGGAGCGGTCTCGGCTAGCAAAGATTAGTTTCATCTTCGTGCCAGGGCATGCGGGAGTACAAGGAAACTAGCGGGCTGACAAGCTCGCGGGTATGGCTAATGTGGAGGGCGGACGCGCCATGGACTAGGCTGACATTCTGAATGCTTTACGAGAAGTAACACTTTTGCGAGAACCAAGTGATGACTGCGAATCTACAACCATGGCCAGACTGCGAGAACAGCAAATTAAAAGAAGTGTGGCCAAACAAGAACACTACACAGAAAGCCAAAGAAAATTTGTAAACCAGCACAGATCTGAGCCGCTACACGCTGCAGGATTTACTGAGGAGGGGATCCGAGCACTTATGGACTGAATGGTTCGATGTGCAATGAGGATGATCTGTCGACTAACTAACTAACTGTATCTAACCATATCAGGTCCTAGCACAGTGTCCTTTGATCTTCCCCCCCCCCCCCCCCACAATATATATTTAATGTCTTCTACCTGTATGACGTTTTTATAGCTGTGGTCTGTGATGAAACCTGCTAAATGCTCTCTAACTGTATCCCTGTCTCTATCATTTTGATCTGACTGTGTTATAAGTCTCCCTAGGAAGGCTTCCCCTTTCCCCCTGTCCGTCGTCATGGGCATGCTGTTATCTCCAAACATCGTTCCCATTGTAGCAGGCTGGTCTTATCTGAGCATTTGTTTGTATAGATTCCAGAATGTCACAAACTCATTTCAGAAGTTCTCCTACTTCTGCGTTCATCCGGAGCACTTTTTTGGACGTGAAGGAGCGTTGTGCCTGTTTTGCGCCGTTAGGCCGACACATCCGATTTCTGCGGGTGTTTGTTGACCGAGTTAACCTTCCCGGGATTTATGAAGTTATCCCACTTAGTTTTTGTTTTGTCCTCCGCTGCACAGCGCTTAACCCCTCTAATTGCTCTTTTTTTTTTAACCTTCTCCGCCTTCTCCAGTTCCTCCTGCGTGTTGCTATATCTGTCATAGCTTCTGTAATAGGTTAATTACAACTCTCTCTCTCTCACGAAATGTTCAACTTCAATCAAATGTTATCTGTGACAGAATCTAGACAAATACTAGAAAGATGGTAGGAATACTGCAGTGGAATGTATGATATGAATGGTTGTGAGGATATGAATGATATACATGAACCAATGACAGCAGAGACAGAACCTGAGCACTCATTGGATGAAATTGCATGGGCAATAAAGAACCCGAAGACTGATAAATCACCTGGATGTGATGAGATACCAGCTGAACTAATTAAAGCGGGAGGAGAAGAAAGCGTACACATATATCACGCATTATGTACAAAGATATGGAAATATGGTAAATGGCCAAAAGATTGGAAGAGCACTATCTTCATGCCAGTACCAAAAAAGGGCAACATGAAATTATGCACCAACTATAGAACTGTTGCCCTGATCAATCAAGTAAGTAAAATTCGACTAAAAATCATAATGGAAAGACTTCGTAAGAAAATGGAAGAAGGGATTAACGCGGTTCAAACTGGATTTAGACAAGGAAGAGGAACAAGAGATCGCATACTCATGTGTTTAATAATAGAGAAGTGCAGATAATTTAATGTAAACCTATTCTCATGTTTTGTGGATTATTCAAAAGCACTTGATTGTGTACAACATCAGAAACTTTAGGAAATCATGAGGAATATGGGCTTTCCATTACATGTAGTATAACTCATAACAATTTTCTATCTGGACTGGGGGGGGGGGGGGGGGGTGTCAGCAAACGGACAGGGACGTCATTTCATCCGGCCCCCGGACGGTATTCGAACTTGTTTGATATAACGTATGGAACACGAGACGTTGTGATACAATTTAAATGTAAATATTCTGTTTAGAATAATAGTAGATCTTCACACGTGCGGAGACCTCTTGACTGCTATGTGTCTTAAATTTACTATTTTCATTTATAAATTATTGTATCTAGATTTTCATGTGTATGGTAATGTTTGCTTATTTCGCGCCATCCCAAGTCCTTTCCCGGCGCGTGGTAGCGCCATCTACGCTCTGTCGTTTCCATAATTTCTATGGCAACACACACACACACACACACACACACACACACGAGCATCTTTCCCTCCCCAGATGCGTCCGACTGTCAACACAGGTCCGATGCTCCAGAAGTATTTACTTCTTTTTGCCAGTCATCCATTTTATAGGTATGTAACAAGAATTTCTTTGTTTGTCAGAGATAGGTAAGTGAACTACAAGTATGAATAGAGGCAATAAAGTAGCAAACATAGCATAAAAATGCCATAGAAGCATCGTGTTATTACGAAAATATTATCCCCAGCTCAGAAGAATTCCCCGGTCAAGGTGTTAATTAAACTGGTCTCTTGGCCAGTGTTTTTCAACCTTTCTGCTGGTTCCTTCAACGTAAATGTTTACGTTGCTCAAGGAGCTCTGTGCGATGATCCACGTGTCTTTCCTACTTTATGTAATAAACCAGATGGGCAGAAATGTTGCATTTAGGTGATTTCGGTCTGTTTAGGCGGAACCCCTGGCTTCCATTCGCGGAACCCCGGTTGAAAAACTCTGCCCTAGGCTGTTTATTTACGCAGGCCCTATTTATATATTCTGAAAACTCTATTATGAGACATATATTCCATTACCAAAGATACCTATAAACTTTATATGTACCTTTGGTGAGCTGTAGCTTCACCAGTGACCACTAGTCCTCTGTTTTCTTGTGTTTCAATAGGATTTTTATTATGTTTCTAATTCAATGGCATTTTCAATTTCAGATCCCGTGTACATCACCCTTCATTATGGCTACTAAGGAAAGAAAAGTGGACGCCGAGTGTCGCGTTTTCAATGAATGAATGGGGAGTAAAGTACTTCGATGTGGAAACAAAGGACCAGAAAACCAGTTGCGTATGTGCAGCGAAAGTGTTGCCGTTTTGAAAGAGCACAATCTTCAGCGTCACTGCACAACAAAACATCTATCAACATATTCACAGTTTTCTGGAAAGTTACGCTCCCATGAAACGTGGTGTAGAAACACAAAAATATCTCTTCACGAGACAGTTTGCTGAAAATAAATATGTTTACAAAATAGCGCATAAGATGACAAAACGAGGAAAACCGTTTACTGATTGTAACTTCATCAAAGAGTGTATGATGGAAGCAGCAAATGATTTGTGTCCTGAGAAAGCCGATTTGTTAGGAACTATCAGCCTTTCGGCAAGTTTAGTTGTACGAAGAACAGAAGAACTTGGAGAGAACATAGTGCTACACATACGCGAGAAAACTAGGAACTTGTGGTATTCTCTGGCGCTGGATGAGTCTTTTGATCTCTATAGTACGTCACAACTTCTCGTGTTCATTCGTCAATTTGGACTTTCAGATAACGGAAGAGTTGCCTTCCGTTTGAAGCATGCACGGAACAACAACTGGAAAAGACATTTTCATGGAAGTGTAAAAAGTTTTGCAAGACTATAACCTTCAGTGGAATCAGCTTCGAGGTGATACAGTTGATGGAGGGAAAACATGGCTGCAGTGATGAAGGGTCTGATGGGGCAGAAGGTTTGCAAATTCCCGGCGCTCTATTCATACAGAGCACCATACATCAACAAGCACTCTGTGGGTAAGACTTAGATATTTCTTGAGTACTGAAATCAGTCGTTTCTGCCGTGAACTTTCAATGCACTCAATCACCGTCTGTTCCAGGCTTTTCTTGAATAAATTGATTCTGAATTCTGTGACTTGCCTTATCACACATCAGTGAGATGGCTCAGCTGCGGTAAAGTCCTGTTTCGCACTTACAAGCTCCGTAACGAAATATGTTTTTCTCACTGAAAAAGATAGAGCCGATCCACAGCTGCCAGATCTTACCTGGTTGTAAAATGTGTCATTTGTGGTCGACATCACATCCCACATGAATGAACTGAATTGGAAACTTCAGGAAAAGGATAATCTTGTCTGTGATCTCTACAAAATCGTCAAAGGATTTCGGAGAAATCTGTCATTGTTTGAAGCACAACTGGAAGAAGAAAACTTTTCTCATTTTCACTGTTTCAAAGAGTTTTGCGCTACAATCGCCGAAGATGTCAATCTCGATTTTCCGAAAACAAATATTCGTGACTTGAAGAAGTATTTTTGGAGAGATTTTCATATCTTGACAGAACTGAGAGTGACATTCTTCTGTTTCAGAATCCGTTTGATTGTAACCTAGATGATGTGCCAGCTGAACTACGGTTAGAGCTCATTGATTTGCAAGCAACTGATGTGCAAGCAAATTACTTGTTGAAATAGAAGCACAGAAAAGGAAAACTTGTTAATTTTACCGCTGCTTACTTGATGTTGAGTTTCTGAAACTGAAGAAAGTTGCCGCTGGTATGGCATCGGTGTTTGGAACAACTTGTGTCTGTGAGCAAACATTTTCACAAATGAAGTATGTGAAGTCAACACATCGAACGAGATTGACTGATGAACATTTGAAAGCAATTCTCTTGATTGGATGCAAAAATTCCAAACCAAACATTGATGATATCTTCAAAGCCAAATATCAATTTCACAAATCTAACTAACCTTTTTGCAGCTTAGTTTGTGAGATTCGGATATGTGCACACTAGGTCTGATGTAACTATATTTTCGCTAACGTCGCCTTCTTTGATAACTTTATTTAGTAAATAAATATGTCAGTTGTTTTTGTTTCGTGTGCATTGCCACTCACCCATGATTAACTTAGTGTTTCGTCCTTTTTCCCAGAGTTTTCATTCTGGCCTTCAAGTATTGTTAAAGTTAGTTGCATATCCTTTACAAGACGTTTGCAGTCAACACCAACATTTTTTGCTATTGTTGATGTCTTGGCAAGTTTACGTTCAGTAGTTTTCCATTGCTTTCTGAAAGATCTAGCATAGCGTTAATAAAAAAAACTAGCGCAAAGCGGTCTGCTGCCAAATCGCGCCCAGCTGTGTTTCGAACGCGGGTATACGGGAATACGAATAGCGTCCGTAATACCTTCGCCACGGAGACCGGCGTCAGTATTGTACAGAATTAGTATGCGGCCCGTGCTCGTCATTTTGTCAGTTATCCGAGTTATCCGCCCGCCGTGAAAAAAAAAAGATGGCGACCCTTCATCTAGACCAGTGTTTCCCAAAGTGGGGCCCACGCCCCACAGGGGGGCAATTCGATTGTTAAGGGGGGGGACAATAAGAAAATGGAAGAAATCGGCTGAATATAACAAAACGGGGAGACTTGAGACTGAAGTTAACTAAATTGGAACCTGACATAAGATCTCTTTGCAGCAAGCATCAAGCGCAAGGATCTCACTAAATTTAAATAATAATTACTAATAATTAAAATAATATAGAAAAATCTTTCATTAAAATTATTTTGTACTTGAATTTCAGTTCTCCATTATATGTTTTGAAAATTTACTTACTGTGTTTGCTCAATAATTACCTAGTGATTTCTTCCTAAAACCTATCATTCAAGTTTCTTTAGTGAACATTTCAATTTTTGAATATTAAAAATAATGTATATGTTGAGAGGGGGGGGGGGGGGCAATATGAATTTTAGAAAGGCTTAAGTGGGGCATGGCACAAAAAAGGTTGGGAAACACTGATCTAGACCAACAAGCAGCGGTTATTATGGGAGCTAGGTTCTGCAAAAGACATGCTACTGAATGAATGAATGACAACTCTCTTTGGTTCCAACGTCAGTTCAACTTCTGAGGTCCACCATGAGGGTTGCACAAAAGTGACTCCATTTTACAAATTATCGTCTGTTAAAACGGCCAGGTGCCAGTCAGTCTGTTCTTGATGTTCACTTCCATTAACCATTTGTGTACCCTTGGGCAATAAGGAAGCCATATTTTCCATCTCCATTATTGTCAGGCACGTTAGTGTAGTTGATAGGGAGCTCCGCAAATGTCATGAGCGTAGTCGGACGAGGGTCTGACACTAGATCTATCCTTGGTGTTCTGGACCAGTTCTCTCTTTAGATCTCCGTCATTTGTGTCCTGGACCTATTCTCTTCATAGATCTCAGTTGATGGTGTTCTGGATCAATTCTCTTCAAGGATCTCAGTCATTGATTTGTTCTGGACCGATTCTCTCCATAAATCTCAGTCCTTGGTGTTCTGGATCAATTCTCTTCATAGATCTGTCCTTGGTGTTCTGGATCAACTCTCTCCATAGATCTCCGTCCATTGTTTTCTGGATAGTCTCCCCATAGATCTGTCCTTGGTGTTCTGGATCAACTCTCTCCATAGATCTCCGTCCATTGTTTTCTGGATAATCTCCCTATTGATAGGTCCTTGGTGTTCTAGATCAACTCTCTCCATAGATCTCCGTCCATTGTTTTCTTGATAATCTCCCTATAGATCTGTCCTTGGTGTTCTGGATCAACTCTCTCCATAGATCTCCGTCCATTGTTTTCTGGATAATCTCCCCATAGACCTGTCCTTGGTGTTCTGGATCAACTCTCTCCATAGATCTCCGTCCATTGTTTTCTGGATAGTCTCCCCATAGATCTGTCCTTGGTGTTCTGGGTCAACTCTATTCATGTTATTACTAATTGCCACCGTCTTAGACAAAGTAAGATTTTTCTCTGTCTGCCTCCGTCTCCTCTGCGGCTAATTTTTCAGTTGTCACGATATTCTGTAATGTCTCTCTTCTGATTCATCATCATCAAGTGCCGTGCCAGCTGGCGTAGGCGTTCATGGCTTTCCACAGATCTCGGTCTTTGGTTTTCTGGATCAACTATCCTGCTGATATTCCTCCATGCCACCGTCTCAATCCATCCAGCATCATTTCTCTTGGTCTGCCTCTCTTCCCCTCAATCTTTCCAGTTGTTACGATGTTCTCCAATGCCTCTCTTCTCATCACGTGACCGAAGAAAGATGTTTGTCTCTGTCTTATTGTTGTATATAATGTTCTAGTTTCATTAGCCTGTTTCAGGCAGTCATCGTTAGTTACTCTGGCAGTCCAAGGAATTCGCAACATTCGTCTCAGGAACCACATCTCTGTTGCTTCTAATTTCTTCTTACTTTGTTCATTTACATTCCAAGATTCACTGCCATACAGCAAAACTGGTTCTACATAGCATTTCAGCACTCTCTTTCTTACATTCAGTGATAGCACAAGATATTCTTCATTTTCTGAAATGCGGCTTTTGCCTGCCCTATTCTGCTCCTAATCTCTGTTGTACATCTTCCATCTGATGTTATAAATGCCCCTAGGTATCTAAAATTATCCACTTGGTTAAGAATTTTTCCTTCTATTTCTATGTCACATTTTGGTGTCACCATTTTCTTTGATATTACCATTGTTACTGTTTTCTTGATATTCAAGGAGAGTCCTTTCCTTGTACTCTCTGTTACTACAACGTCTAATAATTGCTGTGGGTCTGTTGAATTATCCGCCACCAATACTGTGTGGACTTCAGCGGTGACTTCTCCTTCAGAAAGCAATGGCAAACTACTGAACGCAAAATTGCCCAGTAAATCAACAAGGCGTTGATCGCAACTTCCTGTAAAGGACATGCCTACTCACTAGGCGCTCGCCTGTGTGTCCGATAGTCGTGGGTTCGATAAACATCAGGGCGTATCCAAATTTTTAAAATTGACCCGGAAGTCGATCCACTCTAAAATTAGTACCAGGATATGTCATGGAAAGTAAATGCGTTTGTCGTGATACTCTCCACACCACCCGTAGAGGGCTGACCGGTTTATAAATATATGTGTCTAGAACCGCATACCATGCTTTGAGGTGTGTTAAAGGGACTCTTACTTATATTCCTCTACTTTTATTATTCATTAGCCTCTTTCAAGAAATCACTGGTAGCTACTATGGTCGTCCAAGGTATTCACAATATTCGTCTCAGAAATCAATGGATGGACTTCCGGTCCAAAATTACGGATTTGTTATTGAGTTGTTGCGGTCTCTGGTGTTTTTGCTGATGGCTATGGTTTGCTTACACATTTTCCTCGTGTTAGAGAGGTAATGCGTGGTTCCCTCTCCCAGCTAATGAATTAAATGAGGGAGTGACACTGCAAGTTGTGGATTTCATGTTGAATGTTGTTAATTCTGTCCGACGTTATTTGTATTGTGTTTTGCATGTTACAATAAACTGGCGGACGGCCTGTTGCTGAACTAGCTGATTTTGCCTCATGTAGTAATTGTGTGCAACTGCCGTTTCCATCGACGATTTAACTGTAATTTTAACGGCGGACTGTTGTGTTGGCATTCTGGCAGCAGCCTTAGTCATATATGCCTGTGCGTGATGCTGGTTTGTCGGGACTGCTGTCTGCTCCACTTTTCACACTGGACAGTGGGGAGCATTTTGTGAGATATTCACTGGCTCAGGAACGCAGCATTATGGTGTAACCCTTTGTTATGAAGTTGGAACCGCGACTAACGACTAACCAATGGAAAACTAACAAAGGAAACAACACCAAGAAAATTCAATTAACTTACATATTTAATACATCCATACATATTTATAGAATGATGATTTATAGTCGCCAGTCATGTTTTATTGTATCATCAAATTCATCAATTATGAACATATCTGAAGCACATCAAAAATACTACACAATGTTATAGCGACGAAACAAGCCATTTCAAAATATGAACTGAACAGTGATATAAAGAAACCGAAACAAAACATGACATCTAAAAGGTTATCACAGTAGAGGCGGCTCGTAGGCCTGATATCTCTACACAAAATTAAAATACAATACAGAAAGGCTGGCAGGGTGCTTCGGGAGATTGTACTAATGCTGGCGGGGAATAGGGTTGTGGTACATGAGGTGTGTCTAGATGTTGCGGTGTGTCACGTAATCGGGGAGTGCCTAGAATTCGGAGAGTGCCTAGGAGTTGGTGAGTGCCTTAAAAGTTGGTGAGTGCCTAGGAGTTAGTGAGTGACTAGAAGTCGGGTAGTGCCTAGGTTGGCAAGGTGCTTCTGGAGATTGTACTAATGCTGGTGGAGACTAAGGTTATGCTCCATGAGCTGTGCCTAGATGTTGGGGTATGTCAAGACATCAGGGAGTGCCTTGACGTTGGGCAGTGCCTAGGCGTTGGGGTGTGTGTTCAGATATTAGCACGTGCCAGTTGCTGGGGTATGCCCATATTTTGGGGCGTGTCCAGATTTCAGGATGTCCAAATGTTGGGGTGTGTCAAGACATTGGAGAGTGCTTGGACACTGGGATGTGTCCAGATTGAAGGGTGTATCCAGATGTTGGGATGTGCCTAAACTTTAGGGTGTATCCAAACTTCTGGGATTTACCCAAATTGTATGGTGTGCACAGACTTTCGGGTGTGCAGGAACACTGGGATTGGACACAATTCGAAGTAGACTTGTTCCCACAGTGAGACACGACCATTAAATGGACACGACAGTTTCTAATCTCTATATAGTAACCACAAGCTTCAATCTTTATGTTGTCTAGTCTTTCTTCCTCTCTATACCTCTTTCTTCTACTTCTATGAACGGCAATCAATACGTATGAATTAGGTTTTTCTATATGCCTCGAGGGTGGGAGGCGGTACGCATATTTATAAGACAAATGGATGTCATTTAATTTCTTGCTTAAGCGAAATGACTAACATTCCACAAATGTGAACAAAGTGAGAGACACGGGTGTTTAACTCTGTAATTTGGGCAGAGCGACTGAGGCATGGAACGAAAAAGAATGGCGGACTCAAGCGCGTTTAAAGGAAATAAAGGCAAAATTATAAATATCCTATAAAAGTTGGGGAAAGGGGAGAGTTGACGGAAGAAGTAAAATTAGAGATGAATGTTTTGGTGATAAAACTATCTGTAGAATAGATGCGACAATATGCCCAGGAAAAGCTTCGTATCTACAGAATAGTTGGGATGATAAAACCGCGGAGTACCGTCAACTACTTGCAGAGTAACATCAACTATTTGCAGAATAGTTGTAGTAACACAACCACGGACAAATGCCAACTGTTTGCAGAATAGTTGTGGTAACACAACCATAGGTTTACGTCAATTATTTGCAGAATATTGGTGGTAACACAACCATGGAGTAGCATAAACTATTTGCAAAATATTTGTGGTAATGCAGCTATAGTGTCACTTCGACTATTTACACAATAATTGTGGTAACATAACTATAACTATCTGCTTAATAGCTGTGTTAATGCAACTACAAAGAAACTTTAAATATTTGCTTAATAGTTGTAATATAACAACGACGGAGTAACTTCTGCTATTTTAACAATGATTGTGATAATACAACCACATAATAAATGCATCTATTTGAACAATCAATGTGATAACACAACCACAGAATAATTTCAGCTATCTGAACAATCATTGTGATAACACAACCACAGAATAACTTCAGCTATTTGAACAATCATTGTGATAACACAATCACAGAATAACTTCAGCTTTTTGAACAATCATTGTGAACAACCACAGAATAACTTCAGCTATTTGAACAATCTTTGTGATAACACAACCACAGAATAACTTCAGCTATTTGAACAATCATTGTGATAACACAATCACAGAATAACTTCAGCTTTTTGAACAATCATTGTGAACAACCACAGAATAACTTCAGCTATTTGAACAATCATTGTGATAACACAACCACAGAATAACTTCAGCTATTTAAACAATCACTGTGATAACATAACCACCGAGTAGCTTATCTGATTAATGCTGAAGGATAGTATATCACCAAATGTGACCTCCCATTTGGACATAAGGGCGATATATCGCCATAATAGGGTCATTGTGTGTTTTTTCTTCGTCCTATCTTCCGCAGCTTCAATGCTCAGTGAACAGAAATTTACATCATAATACTTGTTCATTTGATTGTGCACAATCTTTGGTCCAAACCCTTTTTTGTTTGTTTGGCACTAAATATGTTAAACTATCTGCACAAAAATGGTTACGTAACATTCATAGATAACACGAGAACGAATTACAAAAACAAAACAGAAAGAAACACTTGATTAAAGTTGTAGCCACAACAATGTGTAATGTATGATTCCAATGAAAGACTAACACCACCATTTAGGCTTTAGGAATCCCTATATCGTTTGCTAAAGCAATGCCAGATTTCCTTACACAACCTGCATATAAAAATAACGGTAAAAGCATGCTAGATTCACGATAGTTGTGGAAAAACAAACAATAACAAAGTAATTCGACTATCTGTACAATAGTTACGATAAAACAATAATGCAGTTACTTCGACTGTCTGTACAATAATTGTGATAACATAATCACAGTTATTTCAACTATCTGCAAAATAGCTGTGACAACACAACCACATAGTAACTTCAACTATTTGCACAATAGTCATGACAACACAACCACACAGTAACTTAAACTATTTGTACAATAGTTGTGAGAACACAACCCCACAGTAACTTCTATCTGCACAACTGTTGTGGAGTGGGGGAGGGATGGAGAAGAATGACTGATTCACTTCATCTAGCTGCACAATAATTGTGTTAACATAATCACAGAGTTAGTTTCAGTATATACAGAATAGTCGTGACAATACAACCACAAAGTAACTTTAACTATTCATACAATAGTCGAGACAACACAACCACATAGTAACTTCCACTATTCGTACAATACAATAGTAGTGACAATACAACCACATAGTAACTTCAACTACCAGCACAAAAGTTGTGGGGGGAAAAACAATCACGGAATCACTGCATCTATTTGCACAATTGTGATAAAACAATTACACATTCGCTGAACAATCTACTACATCTTTGGTAAGAACAATCCTAGATTTGTATCAACAATTCACAAAACAACAACAAAACACTATTTGAAAAAACAAGCCTAGATTTGTTTCAACAATTTAAAACAAAAACAGTTGAAAGAACAATCCTAGATTTTCATTAGCAATTTACACAAAGACAGTAACTCATCATCATGAGAGAGAGAGAGAGAGAGAGAGAGAGAGAGAGAGAGAGAGAGAGAGAGAGAGAGAGAGAGAGAGAGAGAGAGAGAGAAGAAAGAGAGAGAGAGAGAGAGAGAGAGAGAGAGAGAGAGAGAGAGAGAGAGAGAGAGAGAGAGAGAGAGAGAGAGAGAGAGAGAGAGAGAGAGAGAGAGAGAGAGAGAGATCATGACGGTTGATTGCTTTTCCTGTTTATGAGAACACACACATAGACAGACAGACAGATCATCATCTAACATGACTGTTGCAGAACATCGTCCTCATCACACTGGGCCGTAAAGCCTCAGGATCTCTAACCATCTGTCCAAGTCTCATGCTCCCTCATGCAAAATGTGCTTGAAATGCCCCGCACCCCACATTGTGCCAACGGCTTCGGGCAGAGTAGTGCAACTGGGAGAGTTCAAGCATTACCCTAGTGCAAGGAAATGCAACCTAAAGACTAAATGTCATGGCAGGGCAGACCAGGCCCTAAGCCTTGGTCAGCTACTGGTCTAGGATGGAAGCTGCGACAGGCGGACAGTTAGAGCATTGCTTTGCTGATCCAGCAGCTTCTGCAGTTTGTCTGGTTCCAGATGCATTGGTTGTTACCTTTTCTCTGAAGTAAACTAGGCAGGCCGAGAGAGGGATCATGCTGCATGGGCAACACACGGTCTTTAAACTCAGCCCAGGCTTTGTGCTATGGAGAGGTATAACTCCATTTTACAAACTGTCGTCTGTCAAGGTGCCAGTGTTATATATATATATATATATATATATAATGTATAATGTGTGCACGCACGCGTCCTGCACCCTTGTGTCTTCTACATCCCACTTAACTATATTAATGTCAAACAATATATCGCCAAATGTGACCTCCTATTTGGACAAAAGGACAATATATCGTCATACCAGGGTCATCGTGTTAGTTGTTGTTTCATAGTATCCCCCACAATTTCAACACTCAGTGAATGAACATTTACATTATAATATTTGCTGTGTACCATATTTTGTCCAAACCTCCTATTGTTTGTTTGGCACTAATAAACCACACACAACAATGCCCTAATTATGACATATCATAAACACAAACATTAACACGTCTGTGTGTGAAAGCTTAAAAGCAGCTTTCTGCTATTTGAAAATCAACCTCCAATTAGCTGTTAAAAATAAACTGTTTGCCATATCGGCACTGTTCATGGCTTGTTTCATTCAGTAGTCTTTTAGCTCACTACACATCAAATATGTACTAGCATATGTCATTTACCCCACTGACATAATTTATGCTGATTATAACCTACCACGTATGGATGGAGCCTAGTGGATAGACAACTTTTGAGGACCCGTTAACTCATAACAGCAAGACTTCTTCTTACAGTCCATGGCATGTGGTGTTAGTGATGAGGACTCCGAACCCCCTTCTATCTCATGCACTGAAGATCATTTCTGATACCAATGTTCCTCCATGCCATGATGTCAAACTGCCCAGCATCTTCTCTAATGATCTCCCCCTGGTAGTTCCGCACACTTCTATGGATTGTTGTTAGCATCTTCTCGTTCTTCTTCTTCTTCTTCTTAGTCCATGCCGTGTGGCGTTCATGATCATGTTTGTCCACAGTCTTCTGTTTTGTGTACTGTTAATCATTTCTGATATTGATATTCCTTCATGATATAATGATATAATGCCAAATTGTCCAGCATCTTATCTCATGATCTCCCCCTGGTTAGTTCCACACTCTTCAACGGATTGGTGTTAGCAACTTCTTCTTCTTACAGACCATGCCGTGTGGCGTTCATGACCATGTTGACCCACAGCACTGCCAATGATTTCTGATACTGCTGTTCCTCCATACTATGATGTCTGACTGCCCAGCAACTCCTTCCCCTCCAACTTTCCTGTTGTAATGAGATACTTGAACACCCCGCTTCTCATGACATGCCCAAAGAATATGGACGGCCTTCTTCTGATGTGAGTAACCTGTTCTCTTTGTGAGTCAACTTCTTCAAGATACCTCAAGATACTGCTCTTTCTCTCCATCCACATTGTTCTCACCATTCTTTTAGAAAACGAAATCCCTGCAGCATCCACATAATGTGACACTTATCTGCTAGATGTCTATGATTACTAACAAGGCTACAAAAACAAATTCTTTCATTTTCCAATATTGATTTTGCTTGTTTACATATGCAGCTTTGTTTGATGAAATGAGCTACAAATTGTAGATTTTTTTTTTCAGGAGAACAACTGAAGCAGTAACATACGCAACTCTGCATGGGAGTTTAACCATGAAATTGTATGTCAACGTTTGGGTTTTAATGATCAAATTGTTTTTCAACATGTATGGGAGTTTAATAATCAAATTGTTTGTTATCGTATGGGGTTTAACAATCAAATTGTATGTCAACATGTATGGGAGTTTACATGATCAAATTGTATGTCAATGTGTAGAGGTTCAACGATCAAATTGTATGTCAACGTATGGGGACATAAATGAGTATGGGGTTTAACGATCAAATTGTATGTCAATGTGTATAGGGTTTAACGATCAAATTGTATGTCAATGTGTATGGGATTTAATGATCAAATTGTTTGTCAACATGTATGGGAGTTTAATAATCAAATTGTATGTCAACATGTATGGGAGTTTACACAATCAAATTGTATGTCAACGTATGGGGTTTAACAATCAAATTGTATGTCAACATGTATGGGAGTTTACACGATCAAATTGTATGTCAATATGTAGGGGGTTAAACATTCAAATTGTATGTGAATGTGTACGAGGTTTAATGATCAAATTGTATGTCAATTTGTATGGGGTTTAATGATCAAACTGTATATCAACATGTAGGGGGTTAAACGTTCAAATTGTATGTTAATGTGTATAGGGTTTAACGATCAAATTGTATGTCAATGTGTATGGGGTTTAACGACCAAATTGTATGTCAACATGTGGGGGATTGAATGAGTTACTAATTTTGTAGTCTTTAAGAAAATAACTTGTAAAAAAATGTGAAAAGAAGATGAATGATCTGTTTTCAAACTGATGAATGAGAAAAAAACTATTCACAACATGATGTGAAGTAATAATAATAATAATAACAAACAAACAAGAAATAATAACCCGGAGATTCTCAAAGAATCGTAAACAAAGAACCGAACACATATCACTTTATGCACTGGAGGAGTCCGACTCTATCAGAAGTCGCCGTGTTTGTGAGTTTTTGGATTGACCCTCCAGTCCACTTCCTCCACCACCACCACTAACACAACCATTGTCACTGTTTCCACCGCCTGAAATCATAGAGGTCCCTTTTTTGTGTTCCACACTGCACTGGCAGCCTTTGTGCCGACAGCGGTTGTAGCAGGAGGTGCAAGCAGCCAGGCAAGCCTTGACCGGCCAGTACGCCCACAGACACGGCAAGCAAACGGCCATCATACTGAGCACAGTCCATCTCCGACAACAGTGGGGTGTTGAGCAGCAACCGCAAGGTTTCTCGTAGCATTCATTATCTTCCTCTGCACCACAGTGATAGAACATGCCTTTGACGCAGCAGAAACATGTGCACACATCCAGGACTTTATCCGGGCTGATCTCACAGCTATCATGGCAGCACCAATGAGAAGGAAGGGGGCGTGGTTCTGTACAGGCCGCACACCGGCACTTCCCACACTCGTCACAAATGATACCTTCTCCATGTTTGGCCCCCGCCGTTGCAACACTGCCATTGGCGCATTCTGCCCCATCCCCGCCTCTGCTGGCATCCAGCGAAACTACTGGTTCTTTCTTTAGAGGCGGAGACTTCGGTAAAAGTTGTTGAGAAACTATTGGAGACGATGAAGTTGTGAGTGTCTGCCGTGGACTTCCCGTATTTCCCCCAGTTCCTCCCCGAGAAGGAAGAATAACTCTGTGAGCAAATCCAGGCGAATTGATTCCACCTCCTCCTCCACCTACTACGGCCAGTTGGGGTTTGAGAGAGTGCAAGGCTTGAGCGCGAGGGCTTTCAACATAGTCATTGGTGGTCTGCGGGCCAGATCTAACCTGGCCCAAACTGATCACAGACGTGGCTTGCCTACTGAATGCGTCTGGTGAAGGAATTGTTCGGAGAGACGTTCTCATTCCACTTCTGAATTCTGGTTGTACTTCATTGTGCTGTGGAAGAGATAAAGAGTGACCACATGAAATCATTCATTGCATCAAGGATAACAAGTTAAGTGACCACATGAAATTTTTAATTGCATCAAGAATAACATGATAAGTTCTGTGGGTAAGGTAAATGGTGACCACAAGAAATCATTCATTGCATCAAGAACAAGTTATGTGACCACATGCAATGATTCAATGCATCAAGAATAACAAGTTAAGAGACCACATGAAATCATTCAAAGCATCAATAATAACAGGTTATGTGACCACATTAAATTATTCATTGCATCAAGAACAGGTTGTGTGACCACATGAAATTACTGAATGCAACAAGAACAACAAGTTGTGTGACCATATGAAATCATTCATTGCATCAAGAATAACATGACAAGTCCTGTGAGTGAGACAAATAGTGACCACATGAAATTATTCATTGCATCAAGAATAACATGACAAGTCCTGTGAGTGAGACAAATATGGACCACATGAAATTATTCATTGCATCAAGAATAACATGTTAAGTGACCGCATAAATTCATTTAGTGCTTGAAGAATAACAATACATCGTAAAATCCTTTACTGCATGACTAATAACATGCTAAGTGACCATATGAAATCAGTTATTGCTTGAGGAATAACAATATATGGGATCATATGAAATCAGTTATTGCATGAAGAATAGCAAGCTAAATTCTATGGATAGACAAATCATGACCACATGAAATCAGTTACTGCATCAATCATAACAAGCTCAGTGGCCATATAACATCAGTTATTGCATGAAGAATAATATAAGTGACCACAAAAACATCAGTTATCCCATGAAGAATAACAACATAAGTGATCATATGAAATCAGTTATTGCATGAAGAATAACAATGTAAGTCACCACATAGAATCAGTTATTGCATTAAGAATAAGAGGCTAAAACAATGCATAGAAATATATAGAACACACCATATAAACACACAACATACAAACTGACAAAGCACCACAAACTAATAAGACAACACACAATACATACAACCCAACAAACAACCTAGGTAGACAATACTACATACCAACAAGCATACAAACTAGGTAGACAGCAAAGCAAACAGACACCTGGCCTTCTTGACAGACAATAGTTTGTTACATTGTGCTTTAAAAAAAAGGCATAATAACGACAACCTTTGGCAGCAGGGACCAGGGATGGGGATATACATCTCCATAACACAAAGCCTGGACTGAATTGTAGAGACCATGTGTTGTCCATGCAGCACGATCCCTTTCTCGGCCTGCCTAGTTTACTCCAGCGAAAAGGTAAGAACAATACATCTGGAACAAGACAAGCTGCAGAAGTTACCAGATCAGTAAAGCAATGCTCTAACTGTCCGCCTGTCGGAGCTCCGATCCTAAACTAGTTGCCAACCAAGGCTTAGGGCCTGGTCTGCCCTGCCCCGACATGTAGTCTTTGGGTTGCATTTCTAGCACCAGGATAAGGCTTGTACACTCCCAAAGCATACAGACATACAAACTAGATAGACAGCAAAGCATACTGACATACAACACAGCATACAGACATACAACATATACAAACTGGGCATACAACACAGCATACAGACATACAACATATACAAACTGGGCATACAACACAGCATACAGACATACAACATATACAAACTAGGCATACAACACAGCACACAGACATACAACATATACAAACTAGGCATACAACACAGCATACAGACATACAACATATACAAACTAGGCATACAACACAGCATACAGACATACAACATATACAAACTAGGCATACAACACAGCATACAGACATACAACATATACAAACTAGGCATACAACACAGCATACAGACATACAACATATACCAAACTAGGCATACAACACAGCATACAGACATACAACATATACAAACTAGGCATACAACACAGGACATACAGACATACAACATATACAAACTGGGCATACAACTACACAGCACACAGACATACCACATATACAAACTGGGGCATACACCACGAGCATACAGACATACAACATATACAAACTGGGCATACAACACAGCATACAGACATACAACATATACAAACTGGCATACAACACAGCATACCAGACATACAACATATACAAACTAGGCATACAACACAGCATAGCAGACATACAACATATACAAACTAGGCATACAACACAGCATACAGACATACACACAGCATACAGACATACAACATATACAAACTGGGCATACAACACGGCATACAGACATACAACATATACAAACTGGGCTACAACACAGCATACAGACATACAACATATACAAACTAGGCATACACACAGCATACAGACATACAACATATACAAACTGGGCATACACACAGCATACAGACATACAACATATACAAACTAGGCATACAACACAGCACACAGACATACACATATACAAACTAGGCATACAAACACAGCATACAGCTACAACATATACCAAAACTAGGGCATACAACACAGCAGCACGAGACATACAACATATACAAAACTAGGGCAATACAACACAGCATACAGACATACAACATATACAACTAGGCATACAACACAGCATACAGACATACACAGTAGTACAAACTAGGCATACAACACAGCATACAGACATACAACATATACAAACTGGGCATACAACACAGCATACAGACATACAACATATACAAACTAGGCATACAACACAGCATACAGACATACAACATATACAAACTAGGCATACACACAGCATACAGACATACAACATATACAAACTAGGCATACAACACAGCATACAGACATACAACATATACAAACTGGGCATACAACACAGCACACAGACATACAACATATACAAACTGGGCATACAACACAGCATACAGACATACAACATATACAAACTGGGCATACAACACAGCATACAGACATACAACATATACAAACTGGGCATACAACACAGCATACAGACATACAACATATACAAACTAGGCATACAACACAGCATACAGACATACAACATATACAAACTAGGCATACAACACAGCATACAGACATACAACACAGCATACAGACATACAACATATACAAACTGGGCATACAACACAGCATACAGACATACAACATATACAAACTAGGCATACAACACAGCATACAGACATACAACATATACAAACTAGGCATACAACACAGCATACAGACATACAACATATACAAACTAGGCATACAACACAGCATACAGACATACAACATATACAAACTAGGCATACAACACAGCACACAGACATACAACACAGCATACAGACATACAACATATACAAACTGGGCATACAACACAGCATACAGACATACAACATATACAAACTAGGCATACAACACAGCATACAGACATACAACACAGCATACAGACATACAACATATACAAACTGGGCATACAACACAGCATACAGACATACAACACAGCATACATCCACACAAGACAGTACACAAACATACAACATATACAAACTAGGCATACAACACAGCATACAGACATACAACATATACAAACTAGGCATACAACACAGCATACAGACATACAACACAGCATACAGACATACAACATATACAAACTAGGCATATAACACAGCATACAGACATACAACACAGCATACAGACATACAACATATACAAACTGGGCATACAACACAGCATACAGACATACAACATATACAAACTAGGCATACAACACAGCATACAGACATACAACATATACAAACTAGGCATACAACACAGCATACAGACATACAACATATACAAACTAGACATACAACACAGCATACAGACATACAACATATACAAACTGGGCATACAACACAGCATACAGACATACAACATATACAAACTAGGCATACAACACAGCATACAGACATACAACATATACAAACTGGGCATACAACACAGCATACAGACATACAACATATACAAACTGGGCATACAACACAGCATACAGACATACAACATATACAAACTAGGCATACAACACAGCATACAGACATACAACATATACAAACTAGGCATACAACACAGCATACAGACATACAACATATACAAACTAGGCATACAACACAGCATACAGACATACAACATATACAAACTGGGCATACAACACAGCATACAGACATACAACATATACAAACTAGGCATACAACACAGCATACAGACATACAACATATACAACTAGGCATACAACACAGCATACAGACATACAACATATACAAACTAGGCATACAACACAGCATACAGACATACAACATATACAAACTAGGCATACAACACAGCATCACATCACATACAAACTGGGCACACACAGCATACAGACATACAACATATACAAACTAGGGCATACAACACAGCACATCACACACGCATCACACACATACAACATAGCATATACAAACTGGGCATACAACACAGCACAGACATACAACATATACAAACTGGGCATACAACACAGCACACAGACATACAACACAGCATACATCCACACAAGACAGTACACAAACATACAACACAATAAACAGAAACACAACACATACAAACTAAGAAGATATCACAGCATACGGACATAACACCACTGTATATAGACATACAGCAATTCATATAGATACACAACACTGCATACAGACACCCAAAAATGCATATAGACATGCAACACTGTATATAGACATACAACACTGTATATAGACATACAACACTGTATGCAGACATACAACAATGCATATAGACATACAGCACTGTATGCAGACATAAAACACTATATAGACATAAAACACTATATAGACATAAAACACTATATAGACATAAAACACTGTATATAGACATAAAACACTGTATATAGACATACAACACTGTATATAGACATACAGCACTGTATGCAGACATAAAACACTATATAGACATAAAACACTATATAGACATACAACACTGTATATAGACATACAACACTGTATATAGACATACAACACTGTATGCAGACATACAACACTGTATATAGACATACAACAATGCATATAGACATACAACACTGTATGTAGACACACAGCACTGTATGCAGACATAAAACGCTATATAGACATACAACACTGTATATAGACATACAACACTGTATATAGACATAAAACCTATATAGAAATACAACAATGCATGTAGACATCCAACAATGCATGTAGACATACAACAATGCATGCAGACATACAACACTGTATATAGACATACAACACCGTATATAGACATACAACACTGTATATAGACATAAAACACTATATAGACATACAACACTGTATATAGACATAAAACACTATATAGAAATACAACAATGCATGTAGACATACAACAATGCATGCAGACATACAACACTGTATATAGACATAAAACACTATATAGACATACAACACTGTATATAGACATACAACACTGTATATAGACATACAACACTGCATAAAGACATACAACACTGCACATAGGCATCAACACAACATATAGACATGCAACATAATAAACAGACACACAATCTATACAAACTAGAAAGACTGTCAACTGTCACCTACAGCCTATAATAAATTGCAGTATAGGCCCCGGGGAAGGGGGGAGGAAGTGTCTTGAGCCTGAGTAATTAAGGCTGCCTGGCTTGTGTAGTCACGCAGGTTAGGGCACAACAAGTACACACCACAACAAGTACACACCCCAACAAGTACACACCACAAGTACACACCACAACATGTACACACTGCAATTACACACCCCAACAAGAACACACCACAACATGCATCCATCACAAGTACACACCTCTAGTACACACAACAAGCACACACTGCAAGTACACACCACAAGTTCAAAGCACAATATGAACACACCACAACATGTACACACCCCAACAAGTGCACACCAAAAGTTCACAGCACAACATGTACACACCACAACATGTACACACCACAACATGTACACACCACAACATGTACACCACAAGTACCTACAACGTGTACATCACAAGTACACACCACAACATGTACACACCACAACATGTACACACCACAACATGTACACCACAAGTACCTACAACATGTACACCACAAGTACACACCACAACATGTACACACCACAACATGTAGACACCACAACATGTACAACACAAGTATACATCACAAGAACACACCACAACAAGTACAGCGAGACAGCGCTCACAAACTTACTTGGTTCCAAGCCGTGGGCAGTGTTACACTGGCTTTCAGATGTTGAACAGGCGACCGAGAAACAGAAACCTGACAAAGAGAGAAAACATACAATACAAGAAACAGCAAAGAAACAGTTTTTTTAAACAATTAATTACTAGATTAAGTATATACTTTACACCATGTATCATTGTACAGACAGACAGACAGACAGACAGGCAGACAGACAGACACGTAGAGAAACAGAAAGAGAGAGCCGTACAGATGCACAGAGACAAACAGACAGACATCACACAGACAGACAGGACGGACACAGAAAGACAGACACAGAGCGACAGACAGACAGACATAGAGCGACAGACAGACAGCGACAACACAGAGATAATAGACAGAGACAGACAGAAAGAGACGGACACAGACAGACAGACAGACAGACAGAGACACAAAGAGATAACAGACAGGCGGACACAAAGAGACGGACACAGACAGGCAAACAGACACACAGAGATAACAGACAGAGAGACAGACAGATAGACACAGACAGGCAGACATAAAGAGACGGACACAGACGGATAGACAAACACGCGAGATAACAGACAGAGATAACAGACAGAGATAACAGACAGATAGGAAGACAGACAGACAGAGAGAGAGAGAGAGAGAGAGAGAGAGAGAGAGAGAGAGGGGGGGGAGAGAAAAGGGGGGGGGGGGGGGGGCACTCAACATGTGAGATGCCAAAAGATTGTAAACCTTTTAAAGCGGGCCGTGCTGAGATCGACGATGTGCAAAGGGTCTACTACATGATGGCGGGTATATAACACATGTTCCTTCATTTATACTTTCTATGTTTTCTATTTATAACATGTTCGGTTTATACAAGTGACCGGTTCAGTGTTGAAGCGGTTACGGACACAATTCGTAATCCCGAATACCGCGTTCGAAACACAGCTGTGGGCGATTTGGCAGCAGACTGCCTTGCGTTGGTTTCTATACAAAGGTATCAGTGCCGGTCGTTCAGAAAGCAATGGCAAACTACTGAACGTAAATTTGCCAATAAATCACAAACAGCCAAAACAACACTGAGGTTGACTGCCACGTCCTGTAAAGCAGTGGTTCTCAACCTTTTTGGCCCATGCATCCCTTCACCATATGTTTAGAATGTCACCCCCCCCCCCCTCTCAGCTTCGTATTTCCTATCTATAAATCCCCCCCCCCGCCCCCATTCTTTCCACCCCCGTCCCTACATAGTATACGTACAAATGGAAGCTAAATTTAATAACACATACTAGAACAAGTCTAGACGTCTACATAACACGTGATTTGCGGGTCTACTTACGTTATCAAACGAATTTCAAAAGGATGAGAAGTATAGAACTGTAAAGTATGGAGGGAAAAACAAAATCAAGTAATCAGTTCTTGTCTTAACGCGATCTTGAAATAATCTTAATTTCCCCCTGGAAACCCTAAATCCACAACAAGTAAATAATCTTAATTCCCCCTGGAAACCTTAAATTCTCTTCTCTCTCCTCCCCCCCCCCCCCCCCCCCCCCCCCCCCATATTAGAGAGATTAGATTTAGGCAGTCTGTATTTTTGAGCACTTTATGAGGAGGAATTATACTGGTAAAGTTAGTAGCATATCCTTTACAGCAGTGGTTCACAAGCGGTGGGGAATTGAAGCATGATAAGGCAGACGAAGTCGGGGCCCTTTGGGATCGTGCGTATAGTGAAGAAGAGCAGATAGACCATCACAGCCTGGAGATAATAGTGCTGCAGGCAGGGACCAGAGGATCTGACTGACACTCAGGACTCCAAGGACAGGCCAAGCGGACACATAATCAGACTGCGACTGGTATCAAATTTATTGGGTCTCTTCGCAGGCTGATAAAGATGAGGACGGAACACATATGGGAATGTCCCCGGTTTCTGCCTCAACTTAGCTAACCATATAAGCAATATGCGCAAGGCGTCGTGGCATAAGGCCCTTTACTGTATCTTCTTCTGTTTAGAGTAAGCGAAGTTGACAGCGATCTGCGCTGGTAATGTCAAAGGTACGGTCGGACGCCTGGACTTGTCACTTGCCAAAGTGAGGGAAAGAGTGGTCACCTATTACTCAGTGATTTCAGGTCTGCAAAATGTGATGGCATTATCACAACGCAGACCCATAGTAAGAAACTGCTGTGCGACAATTAATGTTATTAAGTATATAGAGGTATATACTGAGGTATATATTAAGTATATAGAGGTATATACTGAGATAAATATTAAGTATATAGAGGTACATACTGAGGTATATAGAGGTATATATTAAGTATATAGAGGTATATATTAATTATATAGAGGTATATATTAAGTATATAGAGGTATTTAATGAGGTATATATTAAGTATATAGAGGTATATATTAAGTATATAGAGGTATATATTGAGGTATATATTAAGTATATAGAGGTATATATTGAGGTATATATTAAGAATATAGAGGTATATATTGAGGTATATATTAAGTAAATAGAGGTATATATTGAGGTATAGATTAAGTATATAGAGGTATATATTGACGTATATATTATGTATATAGAGGTATATACTGAGGTGTATATTAAGTATATAGAGGTATATACTTCATCATCATCATCATCAAGTGCCGTGCCGGCTGGCGTAGGCGTTCATGGCTCTCCATAGATCTCGGTCTTTGATTTTCTGGATCAACTCTGCTGCTGATATTCCTCCATGCCACCGTCTCAATCCATCCAGCATCACTTCTCTTGGTCTACCTCTGCCTCTCTTCCCCTCGATCTTTCCAGTTGTTACGATGTTCTCCAATGGTATATACTTAGGTATATATTAAGTATATAGAGGTATATACTGGGGTATATATTAAGTATATAGAGGTATATACTGGGGTATATATTAAGTATATAGAGGTATATACTGGGGTATATATTAAGTATATAGAGGTATCTATTGAGGTATATATTAAGTATATAGAGGTATCTATTTGGGTATATATTAAGCATATATGTATGTATATATATATATATATATATATATATATATATATATATATATATATATATATATATATATATATATATATATATATATTGAGGTATGTATTAAGTATATAGAGGAGGACATTGTAGCCTGTCCTGCTTCTGGCGTGCGTTGTACTTTGACGCTCAACGGCCATACATCTTTAATTATGACCTTCATTAACATTGCGAATATGTCCCTGGTGTCATATGGTCACATAACGCATGCTTAACAACCATAAAATAGATTACTGTTGCTATTGATATCTATTCGGTGGTGCCCGAGGGCTTTCGTCTGTCGGCTCAATGCTTTGTAGTGAGTGACGCGTGTAAGTGTTGTGTTGTTCATGCAAGTGTTTATCAGCTGTTGTGTTGTTCCATGTAGTGATACATACAAGTGTTTATCAGCTGTTGTGTTGTTCCTTGTAGTGATACATACAAGTGTTTATCAGCTGTTGTGTTGTTCCATGTAGTGATACATACAAGTGTTTATCAGCAGTTGTGTTGTTCCATGTAGTGATACATACAAGTGTTTATCAGCTGTTGTGTTGTTCCATGTAGTGATACATACAAAGGTTTATCAGCTGTTGTGTTGTTCCATGTAGTGATACATACAAATATTTATCAGCTGTTGTGTTGTTCCATGTAGTGATACATACAAGTGTTCATCAGCTGTTGTGTTGTTCCATGTAGTGATACATACAAATGTTTATCAGCTGTTGTGTTGTTCCATGTAGAGACGCATGCAAGTGCTAATGTGCTGTTGTGTTGCTCCATGTAGTGATACATGCAAGTGCTCATCAGCTGTGTTGTTGAAGATCTATGCTCCAATGGGGGATAACGGACATGAGATAGAGAGAGAGAGAGAGAGAGAGAGAGAGAGAGAGAGAGAGAGAGAGAGAGAGAGAGAGAGAGAAGAAGAAGAAGAAGAAGAAGAAGAAGAAGAAGAAGAAGAAGAAGAAGAAGAAGAAGAAGAAGAAGAAGAAGAAGAAGAAGAAGAAGAAGAACAACAACAACAACAACAACAACAACAACAACAACAACAACAACAACAACAACAACGAACGAACGAACGAATAAACTTTATTTTCAAAGGGTTAAGAATTGGGCACGCAGGCCCGTCTAACATTCTGCCCTTCTATCACTCTCTTTCATACATTATTTCATTCACACATCAAGAAGAAGAAAAAGAAGAAGAAGAAGAAGAAGAAGAAGAAGAAGAAGAAGAAGAAGAAGAAGAAGAAGAAGAAGAAGAAGAAGAAGAAGAAGAAGAAGAAGAAGAAAATGGAATGAGGAGACGATGACGAAGAAGAATAAGAGAGGTGTATACCATAAGTAAGATATTACTTTCTTTCCTCTACTTTCTACTCTGGCAGGAAAAAGAACCATTTATGGATTCAGAACGCACACAAAGTTGAGCACACAAAATAAACTGCACTGTTGCTCTTTCTCACAGGCAACACCTGCTACACGAAATAGGTTAGCCACTTTGGACAAGTGTCAAATAATTGCATTTGCTAATCTCGAACATGTCTGGTAGGTGCAGTGACCTTATCGACCTAATTGCGGTCACAGAGGGCAGTTAGGCGCATCTGGAACAGAGGGTGCTGCGGTGGATTGACGCACTTGAAATGGACACAAGGTTAAGGAAATTTCCGAAGTACTGTAATACTACTTTAGCAAAGCCGTGACAGTAGTAGCTGCATGCGAGGGTCGCTTTCCACAGCGGCAGGTACGGCGAGGACCCAGCCCTCGATTGCAATAGTAACTGTCGGGAGAAAGAGGGCTGGCTTCCCCTGGGCGCGGGTAGAGATGCGGCTCTGTTAATTATTGACGGAATGGGAAGCAGATAACACGGTTGCAATGGTGTTGATTGCGGTAGTGATTTGCGAATACGGAGACAGCGACAAAGGCCAAACAGCCAGCGGCAAAAGGTGGCTTTATCCCAGCCCCTGAGAAGGAATCGAACCACGATATACTGGTAGCATGGCGCCTACCTGAGCGCATTGTTACAGGGTCTACTGACAATCAAATGCCTAAACTCTGGCCAACCTAGCCACCCCCCCCCTCCCCCCAACCGTCAGAGCCATGTGCTTTACTCAGCCATAACTTGATTGCGTTCCAGCGTGTCACTCAGTGGGTGTACAGTTCCAGTACCTGACTTACAAACCCCGTAGGTTTCTGAGCTTGGAGAGGGGAGGAAGAACTCTGTTTACAGTCCCCGTGAGTTCGTTGTCCAGAATGAGAGACTTGGAAGTTAGAACTGGCACTGCCACAGACATGAGAGGCACATCGGGAGAGTGAAGGAACCTCGTCAACCAACACAGAACTGAAACTATTAGTAGCCGGACGCTCATGCACATGTTGGAGGGGTTGGTGGGGAGAGATAGAGGGGGAGAGGGAGAGAGAGAGAGAGACAGAGACAGAGAGAGAGAGAGAGAGACAGAGAGAGAGAGACAGAGAGAGAGAGAGAGAGAGAGAGAGAGAGAGAGAGAGAGAGAGAGAGAGAGAGACAGAGAGAGAGAGAGAGAATCTGAGCACTTGTGGACTTGTCCGGAGTACAACGATGATGCCCCAGCAGATAACTAACAAACAAACACACCACTAACTAGTACTAACTAACCTACCAAGTAACTAACCATCCCACCAACCAACCAGCAAATTAACTAACTCACCAACTAACCAACTAATTAACCAACTAACCCACCCACCAACCAACTCACCAATTAGCTAACCCACCAACCAACCAACCAACTAACTAACCAACCCACCAATAACCAACTAATTAACCAACCCACCAACCAACTAACTAACCCATTAACCAACCAACTCACCAATTAGCTAACCCATCAACCAACCAACCCACAAACCACCAACTAACTAACCAACCCACAAACCACCAACTAACTAACCAACTCACCAACCACCAACTAACTAACCAACCCACAAACCACCAACTAACTAACCAACCCACCAACCACCAACTAACTAACCAACCCACCAACAAACTAACGAACCAACTATTCAACCAACTAACTAACTTACCAACCAATCAATTAACTAACAGTCCCTGAAGTGGTGGTACTTCAGTAAAGGGTAGGGAAAAAGAGTCTACAAAAACCTTACCATGAGAGACACAACCCCTATAGATCTTACCATTTCTTGACCCAATAGCCACCCCATTGCTCCCCCAATATCAGCTTTAAAAGATATGGTTTTCGTGGGCGCATTTTAAGAGATATTGAGTGCGTATTTCAGAGTTTTTAGGTGGATATTTTAAGAATTTAGCAAAAATCTGAACAGGGTGGGTTAATATTACATCCGCCCGCTACTGAAACAGTTAAAACGGTCCACGTGCTTTGCAAACCGTTGTAATCAACCCAAACGCCAAGTTTATTTACTAGACAGGCGTGGCCGAAGGGAGAAAAGCGCTCTAGCTCATAAACTTCCGGCACGCTGCTAACGAGGTACCGGGATCATTTCCTACACGCGTCAGTTTACACTTCAACGTTGATTTCTTGTTCAGAAAACAATCGCAAACTAAAAAGTTAGTTGATTATCCTTTATAGGACGTAGCAGTCAACCCCAGCATTTTTGGGGTGGGGGGGGGGGGGGGGCTGTTCGTGATTACTTGGCAAGTTTAAGTTCAGTAGTTTGCCATTTCTTTCAAAAAAGACCGGCACCCATACCATTTCATTTAAAAACAAAAGCAAAGCAAGGCGGTCTGCTGCCAAATCGCCCGCAGCTGTGTTTCGAACTCCTTCGCTACTGCACATAAAGTTGTCCAGAAAATCAACCTGTGGTTGGGGTTGGTAGCAAAATCCCACAATGGTCATGCCTTATAAACAAAGGAGTTAAGAGGATAATATCTTTTAAGTGAAAAAAGGAGTAGAGGAATATTTTACACGAATTGAGACGTAGAATGTTAGTTAGTTAGTCGCGGTTCCAAATTCACGGCAACGGGTCGTCCCCATTATGCTCTATTCCCGTGCCAATGAATATCACACGAAATGTTCTTCACTGCCCCATGTGAAAAGTGGAACAGACAGGGGTCTCGACAAGCCCGTACATGTGCACTGTGCATAATGCCGCCGTCAGAATGCCACACAAAGGTCCTCCACGGAAAATACAGTTCATCGTCGATGGAAGCTGCAGTCACCAGAAAACCAGCAGCCACACATTACTGCATTAAAAGTCGAGAGGATCGGCTTCATTGCCCCGGGATTCATCCCATATTGCTCGGTCACCTTCGGCAGGGCGGGCCGCTGAAAGCATCGCACAAAGAACGAACACCGTAGCTCCAGTGACGACCCCCCCCCCAGGAGTCTCCGAGAAAAATGCACTCGTGAACCGAAAAGGCAATCCAGTCAATTCCAAGCGATAGACCGCCCACCATCGTTCCGAACATGCAGTTCATGCTACAACAACAGCGGACATATGTAAAAACATTCCAAATGAAATTCACAGCTCACAGTGTCGTCCCGCGCACTCAACTTAGCAGCAGGGCGACGGAACTATGTACTTCCAGTACAACATGAGGAAAATGCGACTGCAAACAGGCAAATACCAGAAGCCTAAACACTCTAGAGGCTTAAAAGTTGAATGCCTATCAGCTATGTTGGGGGCCGGAAGTCTTTTTTGAGGCGTAGAATAGATAGTGCTAGCCATTTATTGTTATACACTAACCGGCAATCGATGGAAGAGCCAATAACGCACCGGTCGCTTTTACCTCCCATGACATTTCCTGGTACCGATGTTTGGCTGTGTCGACCTTGGAGTCCAGGTCGGGTTTAGAAATCGATCGCGATGGGCCTTAAACACGTGGCAACCGGGCAGTCGGGCAAGCGCGCTAAACTATCATGTATGGGGAGCAATAAACGTACGATGAGGGAAGGGAAGGAATGTATGGCGTTGGTATTTGGGATGACTTTGCGCTATTTTATGTACGGGCCTCGTTGGTGAAGCGGCGACAGATGCGCATTCCGGGGAGATGGGGATATGAAGAAGGTCGTGTGTGAATCATCAACCTGATTACTAACCACCATTGTCAATTATCTCTCATTGTCAACCATCTCTCATTGTCAACCACCTCTCACTGTCAACCACTTCTCTGTCAACCACCACTCACTAACAAGCACCTCTCTCTCTCTCTCTCTCTCTCTCTCTCTCTCTCTCTCTCTCTCTCTCTCTCTCTCTCTCTCTCTCTCAACCACCTCTCACTACCAACCACCTCTCATTGCCAACCACCTATCATTGTCAACCACCTCTAATTGTCAACCACTTCTCTCTGTCAACCACCTCTCACTAACAAGTACCTCTATGTCAACCACCTCTCACTACCAACCACCTCTCTCTGTCAACCACCTCTCACTATCAACTATCACTCTCTCTCTCTCTCTCTCTCTCTCTCTCTCTCTCTCTCTCTCTCTCTCTGTCAACCACATGTCTCCACCAACCACCTTTCTTTGTCAACCACATGTATCAAACAACCACCTCTCATTACCAACCACCTCTCTCTCTGTCAACCACCTCTCACTATCAGTCACCTCTCACTACCAAATACCTCTCACTCTTAACACCTCTCACTACCAAATACCTCTCATTACCAACCACCTCTCTCTGTCAACCACCTCTCTTTTTAAATCACCTCTCACTACCAACCACCTCTCATTACCAACCACCTCTCACTACCAACCACCTCTCACTACCAACCACCTCTTACTACCAACCACTTCTTACTACCAACCACCTCTCGCTGTCAACCACATGTTTCTACAACCACCTCTCACTAGCAACCATCTCTCACTACCAACCACCTTTTACTGCCAACCCTGACGTTCTTTACATACCGCTTGTAAACATAGTACCACAACCTTTTCCGACAACCCTAACGACCCACGCACACATCTCTATAGAGAATCACAACTTCAAACTAATTGTCTATACACATCTCCTACAACAACTACAACGGCTCCCACAAATCACTAGACACAGTATGACAACACTCTCCACCACTCTAATTGTCCACACACATCACCTCTAACGAGAGAATCACAACATCCTCCAACACTAATATACCACACACACATCACCTCTAACGAGAGAATCACAACATCCTCCAACACTAATATACCACACACACATCACCTCTAACGAGAGAATCACAACATCCTCCAACACTAATATACCACACACACACACACACACACACACACACACACACACACACACACACACACACACACCACCTCTAACGAGAGAATCACAACACCTGCCAACACTCTAATTGTACACACACATCACCTCTAAAGAGAGAATCACAACACCCACCAACACTATAATTGCCCCACACACACACACACACACACACACACACACACACACACACACACACACCAACCCCCACCTCTAGTTTATAGTCCCGACATCCAGAATCCCAGCCATACCTTTTACTAGCGCTCACTCCTCGATGTCCAAAATCTAGTTTACCCTACCTTCTATATATTATAAACTCCTCAAATCAGGTCACCTATTTACTTGCATATCCTTTACAGGGCATCGCAGTCAACCCCAGTATTGTTAGACTGATGTTTTGGCAAATGTTACCGTCAGTAGTCTGCCATTGCTTTCTGAAGGGCCAACACTCATACCATTGTATGAAAACTGGCGCACCTAGCAACTAGTACCGACACTGTATACCCTGATCTCGCAACGACCGACAGAAATCTCCCCTCCCCCAATCTGCCTTACCCTCTCCCCAGTCAGAAATATCTTCACCCAGGAAACCTACCCACATATACAAATAAGCTAAACTAGCTTTAATGATTGGAGCAGAGGTCAAATATGCGAACCACCTCAGAAAATGAAACCAGATCGTTACATACAGAACGAAATGAAAACATTTACGTGTGTTACAAAAGCAGGTGTTTAGAACTTAATATCTATACATAATTTTCTTTCAGCCTGTATCCAACTTTGAGGAATTGGCCCTCAACTAACTCACTGCAAGTTCCTTCCATCTTGGAACTATCCCGTGCGGTTCCGTTTATGTCCTTATATTCTTAAATGTTTGTGTTTTGTTGGTTAGCTTTCAACTCAAGTGTATCCCATACACGCGCTACTATGTCAAGTGCACTGGACTGATTTTTACGTATGGATTAGCTTTCCCTATAACCAGTGTACCTCTCTATAAGGCGAACCCACTCCGACATCTGGGGTAATTTACATCCCCAAGTCAAGGGTGAGAAGCCAACATTAGAGTCCAGCTGACCGGTGTATGGGGGTAACCCGCTACCTCGGCAATAGCACACAGAAAGTTTACGAGTGAGCGCTTCGGCCATGCTGACCTTTGCCCTGCCCATATTATTCTGATGGCCAAAAGAGGTCAAGGCCAGTCCTCTTAGAGAAAACAACGAACAACTGGGAGTCTACTGAATCTGGCAGGTCCTCATCGGGGCCAATTCAAGGCAATAATGAAAATGCTAGTCAGCGTGAGCCCCATGGGACTCAAGGGTAGGGTTTGGGTTAGGGTTGCCACGTACACGAGCCTGGAACCAATGAGGGTTTGGGTTGCTGTGTACACGAGACTGGAACCAAGGGATGGTTAGTGTTAGGGTTGCTGCGTACATGAGACTGGAGCCAAGTTAAGGTTAGTGTTGCCGTGTACACGAGACTGGATCCAAGGTAGGGTTAGGGTTACTATGTACACGAGACTGGCACCAAGATAAGGTTACTTTTGCTACGTACACGAGAATGCAGCCAATGAGGGTTAGTGTTAGGGTTGCTGTGTACATGAGACTGGAGCCAAAGAGGATCAGTGTTAGGGTTGCTCTGTAACTGAACGGTTGGGATAATACCAACAGGGTAACTGGTCAATTTACCTAGGAGGGTCAGTGTTAGGGTTGCTCTGTAACTGAACGGTTGGGGTCATACCAACAGGGTAAAGAGTCATTTTACCAAGGAGGGTCAGTGTTAGGGTTTTTCTGTAACTGAACGGTTGAGGTCATATCAACAAGGTAAAGGATAATTTTACCAAGGAAGGTCAGTGTTAGGGTTGCTCTGTAACTGAACGGTTGGGGTCATATCAACAAGGTAAAGGATAATTTTACCAAGGAGGGTCAGTGTTAGGGTTGCTCTGTAACTGAACGGTTGGGGTCATACCAACAGGGTAAAGAGTCATTTTACCAAGGAGGGTCAGTGTTAGGGTTTTTCTGTAACTGAACGGTTGGGGTCATATCAACAAGGTAAAGGATAATTTTACCAAGGAAGGTCAGTGTTAGGGTTGCTCTGTAACTGAACGGTTGGGGTCATATCAACAAGGTAAAGGATAATTTTACCAAGGAGGGTCAGTGTTAGGGTTGCTCTGTAACTGAACGGCTGGGGTCATATCAATAGGGTAAAGGGTCATTTTACAAACGTGGAGGCGTATCTGGTATATGGTGCTAGTTCCGTGGTATTATGATAAGTCAATCGGTACCCGGTGGGTGGTGTTGTCAATATCAGGCCGGGCGTTCGGCTTTAATTCCCAGACAATTTCCTGATACCAACTGTTAAGCAAGGCTGACATGGAAACTAAGTTTCTGATAAATATGGGTCGGTGTGTACAATCACACAATCCAGTACCACCCAACTGGCACTGGAACGTCAATTATACCTCCCCACGGCGCTTGACGGCAAAAGTGGAAGATGACGATGTTTATTGGTCCAGTAATTTATTCAGGCTAATTATTTGCCGTCCTAGGCCCGCGGAATTCTGAAGAGAAAAAAGAAAAGAAAAAAAACTTGCACTTGACGAATTTTATTCAGTAAGCCAGGTCAACAGCATTGAATGGAAGGTGCTTTTTAGAACGTTTGGTAACACACACGCGCATACGCACATCGAAACAAATGTGGAGAGAGGTGGTGGGTGGTAAGTGGTGGATCAGCTGATTGCACAGCCTTCCTAGACACCGGGCATGTTCAATGTCCTAACAACATTTGATATCAATACTTTTTTTTCTGCTTACGTTTTTATTGTTTATTAAATTTATAACCTCATGTTTTTCTTTAGATCTGTTTATGTTGTTCCTGATGAAGACCACTAAGATGGAAACGTCAATTTGTGTTGTGTTATGGTGTAACTTATTTTTATCTTATTTTTACGCTGTTATTATTATCATTGTTATTTTTACACTGAGATTTCCGATTGCCGGGGACTCATAATCTACGATAAGGCGAAAAGATTTATAAGAAGCAACTATAGAACCAAGTGGGAATCAGAGCATGCATGCCACCAGAAAGATGATGCATATTACCAACTCCGTCGAAGTGAACAAGAAGCAATCTTCGGACTCTTGCATAGAACACAACAGGCTGAAATACTTGCATAGGACACAACAGGCTGAAATATTTGTATAGGACACAACAGGCTGAAATACCACAATTTCAGTAAACTAAAGATAGGAGATACAGATGACTGTAAGTGTGGAATTGGTTTCATGACAGCTAAACTTGTGTTGCAGGAGTGTCCAACGTAAGCAGAACAGAGACAAGAATGTTGTCAGACACCAGCTCCGCTGGAGATGTCAACCATCTCAAGTGGACTGCTGCTTTCAGATTGATATCTGGAGGTGTACGATGGCGACGTAGGAGAAGAAGCAAGAGTGGGAGGAGAAAGGGAGGAGGAGGAAGAAGAAGAAGAAGAAGAAGAAGAAGAAGAAGAAGAAGAAGAAGAAGAAGAAGAAGAAGAAGAAGAAGAAAGTATCTTTGAAATTCCGAGACGGCAAGAGACCTGATGATGATGATGATGATGATGATGATGATGATGATGATGATGATGATGATGAAACGGAGACTAAGTGCCTTAGATATACCTCGTTGATCAATAACCCCTGGCCCGATTAGATTCAAGACGCGGGCAGAATAGAATTCACAAAACAATAAAGGAATAGTATAATCTCCTCGTCTCCTCCCCGATCCCGGGGCGCTGGATGGGTCGTCGATCCCTCGTAGATAAATTAACATCACTGGGAGGACTTGTGTTCACGGAGCGCCCCATACAAATCCATCTGTAGTCGAAAATATCAGAGAGGGGTGGGGAGTCGGCCCTATAGCCTGACGACCAGGGTACATTTTCATTTCTAAGCCTGCCGACAACAGAATATTTATAACATGCGATCTTCGTGTGTATGTACGGCTGGATCCTGGTCGGTGTTTAGAACGATTATGGTATACACAACTGTGTATGTAAAAAGCTGGTACACACGTGTGTATGTGAAAGGCTGGTACACACATGTGTATGTGAAAGGTTGGTACACACGTGTGTATAGTACACACGTGTGTATGTGAAAAGCTGGTACATACGTGTTTGTGAAAGGCTGGTACACATGTGTATGTGAAAGGCTGGTACACACGTGTGTATGTGAAAGGCTAGTACAACGTGTATACGTGAAAGGCTGGTACACACGTGTTTGAAAGTCTTCGGGAGTCTCCGTGGCCAAGCCGTCTGTCTCGCGCTTCGAAGGTTGTGGGTTCGATTCCGGGGTACGACTTTCGGTTCACGAATCCATTTTTCTCGGAGACTCCTGGGGGGTCGTCGCTGGAGCTAGGATTTCGTGCTTTGTGTGACGCTTTCGGCAGGTCGATAAAACCCTGGGCACTGAAGTCAATCCTCTCGACTTTTAAGACTTTCGTTTTTTGGGGTTTTTTTTTAGTATGTGGAAGTCTGGTACACACGTGTGTATGTGAGAGTCTGGTACACACATGTCTATGTGAAAGTCCCGTACACACATGTGTATGTGAGAGTTGTACACACGCTTGTGCGAGAGTTTGGTACACACGTTTGCATATGAAAGTTTGGTACTAACATGTGTATATCAGATTACGATATATACAAATCTGTATGTATTATTGTTGTATAGTCACATTTGAACCCTCACCAGTGGTACACAGTTCGTGCACTGAGTTGAAATACCCCTTGTGAGATCTACGACAAGCAACTGGAGCACTTAAGAAGACAGCCGTGTGCTATATAAAAAAAAAATCCCACTTTCCATACCAAATAATCACAATAAAAAAAGTATGACAATCTGGCAGATAATCAATGCGCTAGATTGTCCGGGACACTTAAAGCTGTATTCAATCTGTAGCTATCCACACATCTCAATTATGAATATTAAATTGATGTCTTTACAATCCCCTCTGGGCGCTGTTTGACAATCAAATACCTACAACAACAGATAGAAATCCTGGCCAGTCTGTATGTGATGTGCCGTGCTGTATTGTGACCCGGTTACATAATTTGTCTTTCCGCTTTCACAGCCCTAAGAGTTAGTCACAGGTGCTCCGTCCTTTTCTTGAACAGCAATCGAAGAGTCCCAAGACTAATGGTACCAGTAGCAGACTGATTGTGTTCGTCTGGCCTTTCCACGGAGTCCTGGGTGTTGGCCAGATCCTCTGGTCTTTGTCCCTCCCTGCAGCTCCATTCTCTGCAGGTCGTGATGATCTATCTGTTCTTCTGTACTATACACACGATTCCAAAATGTCCCGATCACATCTGCTTCCTCATGCACCAATACCCCACCAAGGGTTGTAGACACAGCCAATCTGTCACACTGATCGTTTCCCGCCACACCACCATGTCCCGGAAAAAGAATACAAATATCTCTATTTCACAGCACTAGAAAATATGTGCTTGCTTGCTTGTGTTCGTTGGCTTGAGCTCCAACGCTAAGTCCTGTATGTCGGATGAAGGTATCCTGTTGTCCAACATCAGTGTGATGTCATACAGGACCTGAGGTTTGCGTGAGTATCCGTTGTCCTATGTCTGGCTTATTGGTGTGCAGACTGGTGGTTCCTCGCCGTACAGGCAGACACTCTCCGACTTCGGAGGAATTCAGAAAATATGTGGAAGTCAAAAGAAATTAAACTTATCACTAAACTTAGAATATTTAACTCCAGTGTTAAAACACTACTGCTATATGGATCAGAAACACGTAGAACGAAAAAATAAATTACTAGTAAACTTCAAATATTTGTTAAAGAATATCTGCGCAGGATACAGGGACTATAATGGTGTGAAAGAATCACAAATGTATAGCTCATGGAGAGAACAAAACCAAAAGCCAGCGAGTGAAGAAGCGAGGTAAAGATGATGGCACTGGATATCACAAACACTCAACCTTTTTTGGCCCGTACCCCCTTCACCATATTTTCAGAACGTCATTCCCCCCCCCCTCCTTCGTATTTCCTACCTAAAATGTGGCCCGTGGCCCCCCCCCCCCCCCCCCCACTATATTTTCAGAACGTCATTGCCCCCTTTTGTATTTCCTACCTAAAAATGCCTCCCCCACCCCTACACAGTATACATAATAATGGAACCTAATTTAATAACACATACTAAAACAAGTCTAGACATCCATATAAAATGTGATTTGTGTGTCTACTTACTTTATAAAATGAATTTTAGAAGGGTGAGACGTACAGAACCATACAGTATAAAGGGTAAAACAATATCAAGTAATCGGTTCTTGTATTAACGCGATCTTGAAATAATCTTAATTCCCCTACCCCCCTGGAAACCCTAAGGGGGCGGGGGGAATTCCCCACCGGTTGAGAACCACTGTACTAGACACTCGCTTGTCTGGAAACCACTGGGAGAACGAAATAGCGGGAGACCTAAACACACATGAAGCCGAGAATTTACAACAGAAGTGACAATGGGAAGAGACACGGAGGGAGGGAGAAAGAAAAATATATAGAAAAGAGTGAGAAAGGAAAACAGAGACAGGCAAAGAGAAAAAACGCAGAGATGGAAATAAAGAAATATAGAAACAGGAAGAGAGTAAGGGGAGGGGGAAGAGAGAGAAAGAAAACACATTATGAGCGAGAAAGAGGGCGAACACAGAAAGAGAGAGAGAGAGAGAGAGAGAGAGAGAGAGAGAGAGAGAGAGAGATAGAGAGAGAGCGTACAGATATATATATATATATATATATATATATATATATATATATATATATATATATATATATATATATATAACGATAGCCAACAGAGAGAGAGAGAGAGAAAGAGAGCGAACAGAGAGAGGGAGGGGGAGAGAGAATGAGAGCAAAGAGAGAGAGAGATAAAGATAGCGAACAGAAAGAGAGTAGGGGGAGGGGGAAGAGAGAGAAAGAAAACACATTATGAGCGAGAAAGAGGGCGAACACAGAAAGAGAGAGAGAGAGAGAGAGAGAGAGAGAGAGAGCGCGTACAGAGAGAGATATATAACGATAGCGAACAGAGAGATAGAAAGAGAGCGAACAGAGAGAGGGAGGGAGAGAGAGAGAATGAGAGCAAAGAGAGAGAGGGATAGAGATAAAGATAGCGAACAGAAAGAGAGAGAATGAGAGCGAACAGAAAGAGACAGAAAGAGAGCGAACACAAAAAGAGAGAGCGCGACCGCGCGAACACTGGCAGACAGAGAGAGAGAGAGAGAGAGAGAGAGAGAGAGAGAGAGAGAGTACAGAGGGAGAAAGAGAGAGAGAGAGAGAGAGAGTACAGAGGGAGAAAGAGAGAGAGAGAGTACAGAGGGAGAAAGAGAGAGAGAGAGAGTACAGAGGGAGAAAGAGAGAGAGAGAGAGAGAGAGTACAGAGGGAGAAAGAGAGAGAGAGAGAGAGAGAGTACAGAGGGAGAAAGAGAGAGAGAGAGAGAGAGAGTACAGAGGGAGAAAGAGAGAGAGAGAGAGAGAGAGTACAGAGGGAGAAAGAGAGAGAGAGAGAGTACAGAGGGAGAAAGAGAGAGAGAGAGTACAGAGGGAGAAAGAGAGAGAGAGAGAGAGAGAGAGTACAGAGGGAGAAAGAGAGAGAGAGAGAGAGAGAGAGAGTACAGAGGGAGAAAGAGAGAGAGAGAGTACAGAGGGAGAAAGAGAAGAGAGAGAGAGAGAGAGAGAGTACAGAGGGAGAAGAGAGAGAGAGAGAGAGAGAGAGTACAGAGGGAGAAGAGAGAGAGAGAGAGAGAGTACAGAGGGAGAAAGAGAGAGAGAGAGAGAGAGAGTACAGAGGGAGAAAGAGAGAGAGAGAGAGAGAGAGAGAGAGAGAGTACAGAGGGAGAAAGAGAGAGAGAGAGAGAGTACAGAGGGAGAAAGAGAGAGAGAGAGAGTACAGAGGGAGAAAGAGAGAGAGAGAGAGAGAGAGAGTACAGAGGGAGAAAGAGAGAGAGAGAGAGTACAGAGGGAGAAAGAGAGAGAGAGAGAGAGAGAGAGAGTACAGAGGGAGAAAGAGAGAGAGAGAGAGAGAGAGAGAGAGTACAGAGGGAGAAAGAGAGAGAGAGAGTACAGAGAGAGAAAGAGAGAGAGAAAGAGAGAGAGAGTACAGAGGGAGAAAGAGAGAGAGAGAGAGAGTACAGAGGGAGAAGAGAGAGAGAGAGAGAGAGAGAGAGAGAGTACAGAGGGAGAAAGAGAGAGAGAGAGAGTACAGAGGGAGAAAGAGAGAGAGAGAGAGAGAGAGAGAGAGTACAGAGGGAGAAAGAGAGAGAGAGAGAGAGTACAGAGGGAGAAAGAGAGAGAGAGAGAGAGTACAGAGGGAGAAAGAGAGAGAGAGAGAGAGTACAGAGGGAGAAAGAGAGAGTACAGACAGAGAGAGGACGAGAGCTTATATATATAGATAATATATATATATATATATATATATATATATATATAATATATAAATATCGAGAGAGAGAGCGAAGGATAGCGAGAGAGAGAGAGAGAGAGAGGAGGAGAGAGAGAGAGAGAGAGAGCAAACAGAAAGATAGACAGAGAAAGATTGAACACGGAAAGAGAGAGGGAGAAAGAGAGCTCATGCAGAGAGAGAGAGAGGAAGAGAGAGAGAGAGAGAGAGAGAGAGAGAGAGAGAGAGAGAGCAAAACAGAAAGACAGAGAGAGAAAGATTGAACACGGAAAGAGAGAGGGAGAAAGAGAGCTCATACATACACATACACACACACACACACAGAGAGAGAGAGAGAGAGAGAGAGAGAGAGAGAGAGAAAAGACAGCGTGACGTTTACAGCACATCTGTGTATCTCCAGAAAACACAGAGGCATTCACGTGATGGTATGCACGTGCTGGAATGCGCGTGCCCGCCGTCAGCAGCCATTGGCACGTACTCAGACAGGACAATGAATGAAATATCACACTTTATGAATGGCTTGAACTAGACAAGTGTGTACTGGGGGATTGACAATCAATCTATGCTACAACCGTGTCAGGAATGTTAACCTCGTCGATTGTTTTCCTTTTCCCTGTAGAGTTCATAGTTGTAACAGCTGCTGTTACTTATTACTGTTCGTATTGTTTTTTTAACCGAATTTTTACAAGCTATTTTTGGGGGGTTAAATTTCGGGTCTTACTTCTTATTCTACTCATTAGAATTTTAATTGCAAGGAATGTTCTCCAGGATTTTCCCCAGTGCTGCCAGATTTTAGAAATAGAATTAGAAATGAGGAATTCTAAGTTTAGAGGAAGACTAGGTCTGAAACCAGTCATGCAGTTAATTATAGAACAACAGATGAAATGTTTCGGCCACCTCACAAGAATGCGCCGCTGCCATCTACCACACAGAGCCACAATGAAAAAATATAATGGATACAGAGGAATAAGACCGCGTAAAAGATTGAGTGAAAGTAACAAGAACGACCTTAGAGAAATGACTGCCAACTTACAAAGAGCATATCTCCATCCAACACTTCACAGAGGTAAATAGAAGAAAGGGGAGGAGGAGGAGGAGGAGGAGGAGGAGGAGGAGGAGGAGGAGGAGGAGGAGGAGGAGGAGGAGACGAGGAGGAAGGAAGGAAGGAAGAAGGAAGGAAGGAAGGAAGGAAGGAAGGAAGGAAGGAAGGAAGGAAGGAAGGAAGTCGTGTGGATCTGTTGTATCTATCTTTGTAGTGTGTGTAGATGTTGTATCTATCATTGTAGTATGTGTAGATGTTGTATCTATCATTGTAGTATGTGTAGATGCATCTATCATTGTAGTGTGTGTAGATGTTGTATCTATCATTGTAGTATGTGTAGATGTTGTATCTATCATTGTAGTATGTGTAGATGTTGTATCTATCATTGTAGTATGTGTAGATGTTGTATCTATCATTGTAGTATGTGTAGATGTTGTATCTATCATTGTAGTATGTGTAGATGTTGTATCTATCATTGTAGTGTGTGTAGATGTTGTATCTATCATTGTAGTGTGTGTAGATGTTGTATCTATCATTGTAGTGTGTGTAGATGTTGTATCTATCATTGTAGTGTGTGTAGATGTTGTATCTATCATTTGTATCTATCAATGTCGTGTAGACAGCTGTTGCATCTATCATTGTAGTATGTGTAGATGTTGTATCTATCATTGTAGTGTGTGTAGATGTTGTATCTATCATTATAGTGTGTGTAGATGTTGTATCTATCATTTGTATCTATCAATGTCGTGTAGACAGCTGTTGCATCTATCATTGTAGTATGTGTAGATGTTGTATCTATCATTATAGTGTATGTAGATGTTGTATCTATCATTATAGTGTGTGTAGATGTTGTATCTATCATTGTAGTATGTGTAGATGTTGTATCTATCATTATAGTGTATGTAGATGTTGTATCTATCATTATAGTGTGTGTAGATGTTGTATCTATCATTATAGTGTGTGTAGATGTTGTATCTATCATTGTAGTATGTGTAGATGTTGTATCTATCATTGTAGTATGTGTAGATGTTGTATCTATCATTGTAGTATGTGTAGATGTTGTATCTATCATTGTAGTGTGTGTAGATGTTGTATCTATCATTGTAGTGTGTGTAGATGTTGTATCTATCATTGTAGTGTGTGTAGATGTTGTATCTATCATTGTAGTGTGTGTAGATGTTGTATCTATCATTTGTATCTATCAATGTCGTGTATACAGCTGTTGCATCTATCATTGTAGTATGTGTAGATGTTGTATCTATCATTGTAGTGTGTGTAGATGTTGTATCTATCATTATAGTGTGTGTAGATGTTGTATCTATCATTTGTATCTATCAATGTCGTGTAGACAGCTGTTGCATCTATCATTGTAGTATGTGTAGATGTTGTATCTATCATTATAGTGTATGTAGATGTTGTATCTATCATTGTATTATGTGTATCCTGGATTCGACAAGCACCTAGGCAACAAACATTTGTGTTGTTTGTTTATATATTTCTAATAGTTTTGTTCTTGTCCTTGGATAAAGATTTCGTTCGCAACGTCCGCTCATATCTGTGTGTCGTTTTATTCATCCTCTTAGCTTCTTAGTCATATTTTGTGGTTTTCTTTCACATTCCGTTACAGGTTAGGCAGCAGGAAACTCTGATTATCAATCCCAGATTTATTGGCCGTTCGTAGTGTACTGTGCAAAGAATGCTATGGACAGACAGAAACAAAACCAATGACCAAGTCCTACAAGAAACAAATGAACATCGTAAACTGATGAGGGAAATTAGACGTAGGCAGTCAAATGTTTTTGGACATGTTATGAGAAGAAATAAATTGGAGAACTTGGTGACAACTGGCAAGATCGCGGGGAAGAGACCAAGGGGAAAACTGAGAAGTAATTACCTAGATGGTTTGGCCACATGGCATGGTCGAGACAGGAACACTGAGCTGATCCACGACTCTGATGTTCGAGTGAAATGGCGAATCATAACCGCCCACGCTTATCGGCATGGCACATGATGTATGGATGGATGGATTTATTAGGCAACTTTCTTATAAAAACCATACTCCAGGGTAAGGTTGAAGGCAAGCGGGCAAGAGGTAGACAACGATACAAGTGGGGAGATAACATCAGGAGATAGACGAACAGCAGTGTGACAGAATGTACAGTCAGGATGAGAGAGAGACAGAAAGTGTTGGGGATCCATTGCAGCTAATCATAATTGTGGAGACGGCTCCTGATTGATTGGGGCAGTTTTATGTTCTGTAGCCTGCCATTGCTTTCTGAACAACCGACGCTCATACAATTGTGAACATTAGCGTAAAAAATAACTGCTTCCCAAATCGCCTGCTCCTGTCTTCGAGCCGTTCTCTTGGATAGTGTGATCGGACACATAGCCTTCTGGGATAAGGGCAAGAAACAGGCAGGTCACGTAAGCAAGTTTGCATGTTAAACATCCCATGGCAGTTAGAAATCGCAAGGTCAAGGCCATAAGACTTCTCACCTGTTAAAGTTATTAGGAAAGGAAAACTACACACGAAGGAGGAACTAAGAAGAGGAGGTAGTTTAATGAGTCATGAGTCTAAAATACTTCTTCTTCTTGCATTCCTTCTTTCGTGTGTACACCGACAGACGAGCTATCGTTATGCAAACAGTTTTTAGAGCGCCTCTTTTGGTTCCATACGTTTATCAATATTTTTCTCATTATGTCAGTATTCTCCTTCCTTCCTTCGTTCTTGGACTTCTCTTACTACAATGATAGATACAACATCTACACACACTACAATGATAGATACAACATCTACACACACTACAATGATAGATACAACATCTATACGCACTACAATGATAGATACAACATCTACACACAAAACAATGATAGATACAACATCTACACACACTACAATGATAGATACAACATCTACACACACTACAATGATAGATACAACATCTACACACACTACAATGATAGATACAATATGTACACACACTACAATGATAGATACAATATGTACACACACTACAATGATAGATACAACATCTACACACACTACAATGATAGATACAACATCTATAACACTACAATGATAGACACAACATCTACACACACTACAATGATAGATACAACATCTACTCACACTACAATCCTAGTTACAACATGTACAAGCATTACAATTATAGTCAAAAGATCTAGACAGAGTACAACCGTCGCTACAACATCTACAAACGTGACACCAATCACGTGTACACATCTTCAGGTAGACGCTAATCATATGTAACAACAAGTTTTAGACCAACACCATCAAAACTACAAGTGCATCTATTCCAACTAGAAACACCAACTACTACAGGTGTACAAACATGAGTAACAGTAACATCAGCTACTACATCTCGGAGTACATCTATCACTATTGTAACTATATGTAACAACTACTACTACAACTGTGAGTAAAAATAGCACAGCTGTAACAACAACGCCTACAACTTTGAGTACACCCACTGCAACTGTGAGTACACTTACCACAACTGTAACAACGCCTTCAACTTTGAGTAAATATGTCATAACTGTAACAACAACTACTACAAATTTGAGCACACCTGCCACAACTGTAAAAACTACTACCATTTTGAGTACACCTACCACAACCGTAACAACTACAACTTTGAGTACCCTTGCCATAACTGTAACAACAACCACAACTTTGAGCACACCTGCCACAACAGCCAGAATTTATACATGATGAATGAATCACCAAACAAACAAACAAACAAACAAACGAGAAGTAAAGTCGGTAAGCTACTAGAACACGATCACAAGTAACCAAATTGATGTTGCGGTAAAAGCTTTCGTCAGCACACAACTAATTACTAAATAAATAAACACACGTCAACATTAAATGACAAATTCTACATGAAAATAAATAAATCGACCAAAACTTGACAGAATACAAAGTATGATGAGAAAGGTGAAGACAGGCATGCTTCGGGAAGAGTGGCAGGTTTCTATTCAACAATCACAAATAAAGAGTATCTGTTGAAGATACAACCTTCCCCCCCCCCCCCCCCCCCCCCCAGGACATGGTGATGTGGTGGGAACCGAGCAGGCAGACAGATTGGCTGGGTCTGCACCGTTTGGTGGGGTATTGGTGCATGGTCAGTCAGGTGTGGTAAAGGCCCCAAGGGATCGTGCAGCAGAACGGGTAGATCATCACGGTCTGGAGAAAATGGTGCTGCAGGGAGTGACCGGGGGAATCTGGCCGACGCTCAGGATTCCAAGGAAAGGCCAGACAGATACATAATCAGAATGCTACTGGTAGCATTAATATTGTGACTCTTCACTGGCTGATGAAGATGAGCACGCAGCACGTAAGGGAATATTCCGAGTGCTGAAATGTCAACTCAATTCAAATAGAGCGGGTGTAGGTCAATATCAATCAATCAATCATGTGCTATGCCGGAAAGCGTGGGCGGTCATGACTCGCCATTTCACTCGATCACCAGAGTCGTGGATCAGCTCAGTGTTCCTGTCTCGTCCATGCCATGTGGCCAAGCCATCCAGGTATTTCCTCTCGGTCTTCCTCTTGGTCTGTTCCCTTCGATCTTGCCAGTTGTCACCAAGTTCTCCAATCCATTTCTTCTCATAACATGTCCAAAAAATGTTGACGTCTACGTCTAATTTCTCTAATCAGTTTACGATGTTCATTTGCCTCCTGTAGTACTTGGTCATTGGTTTTTCTATCTGTCCATGGTATTCTTTGCATTCTTCTCTGAAACTACATTTCTGCAGCCATCAGATGTTTTTCAGCTTGACTGCTCATTGTCCAAGTTTCACAACCATACAAAAGAACGGGCTCTATGTAGCATCTCAACACTCTTTTTCTCGTTTCAACTGACATCTTTTTATTGGTCAGTATGTTTTTCATCTTGCTAAAGGCTATTTTCGCCACGGCGATACTTGTTCTAATCTCTTCAAGGCATCTCCCATCAGATGTTATGACTGTTCCGAGATAATTGTACCGATTCACTTGTTGAAGAAGATTTCCATTTACCTGATGTACTTGTCAGCATACTGCTCTTCATTCTGCGTATGCTGGACACTCCTGTAACAAATGTTTAGCTGTCATTTTACCAGTTCCAAAGGGACTGGGTAAATAAGAGAGTAAGAAATCAGTCAGTTAGTTAAAGCACATCGGTATAGGCCTATCGTCACTTGGTGAGTGAAGTGCTCAGCATCATGCCAGGCGCCTTTACTTCCCAAGACATTCCCTGATACTTATTTTAGTCCAGATACATTTTTTAAATTTAAATCCTCACCGATAGGGATCGATCGAATCCATGACCACCAGGTCGGCATATGAGTGTCTAGCCACGCAACCATCGCTGCAGTTTACTGCTATGGGCCTGTGATATGATAGTGCCATCGCTTTGAATCCACGTCCTAGAGTGCTCATTACATTACTAGTGCAGTTCTCTGTCAACTTCGACAGCCAGCTGCCAATATTTTATAGGGCAAGAGTATTTTAGAGAGACTATACTGTTATCATGCCGGCTTCGTGGCTTAGAGGTTAGCGACTTTTCTCCGTAATCTCGCAATGGCAAACTACTGAGCGTAATCTTGCCAAGAAATCAACATACAGCTGAAAGATGCTGGTGTTGACAGCGATGTCCTGTAAAGGATATGCAAAAAAAAAAAAAAAAATACTATTATCAGCCAGTTTTTGTTTGTTTTTAATCGATGTTTTATAAGTCCACAATTAGTTTTTATATACTAACCAGGAAGAAGAAGAAGAAGAAGAAGAAGAAGAAGAAGAAGAAGAAGAAGAAGAAGAAGAAGAAGAAGAAGAAGAAGAAGAAGAAGAACTGCATCAGCTGCGTCAAAATAAAGAAAAAGAAGAAGACTTGCGGGTCACTGTAGAATCGTCGTTTGTTTTCCAAACAAACGAACTTCGTGCAATCATCGCACTGTTTCAAAAGACAAAAACAAAACACCTGGCTAAATCACAAACACATTTTTTGTTTGTAAACTCCCAACACAAACCACACACTCTAAGGGGAGTTTACAAACACCGAAACTATAATCTCCCCTTGTAATCCCACAACCCCAGCAGGAGCGTATAGTTCTTTAACAAAACCGTGCATTCAGCACGCCCGACATTGCAAAGCCCGGATATCGCCGTGTATAACACTCCGCTAAAGCTCTTGCTTGTGTCTTCCGCGTGCATGTGTTCCGAGTGTTGTGCTTTTCTGTGCTACAAACTCGATCGTTCTGACTTTGCTTGCTCGGAATTGCCTTGGCGTAGAAGGTAGTCATTGCATGTGTTAAGTCTCCGCGGCACCGAACGTCGTGGTTCGATTCTTCTTCTTCTTCTTCTTCGTTCATCCGGAGTTTTTTTTTCGGATGTGATTGCGTTGTGCCTGTTTACAGCAGAGCTGCGTTCTTGCGCCGTTAGGCCGACACATCCGACTTCTGCGGGCATTTGTTGACCGGGTTAACCTTCCCGGGTGGTTCGATTCTGTGCTACGTCGTTTTGGTTCACGAATAAAATTTTCTCGGAGACTCCTGGGGGTCGTCGATGGAGCTACGGAGTTCGTGCTATGTGGCAACGCTTTCGGCAGGCCGCCCTGTGGAAAGTGACCGAGCCATATAGGATCAAACCCGGTGCAATGAAGTCGGCCCTTTTGTCTTTGCATGTGTTACTAATGTGGCTATCTGGGACTCTGTGGGGAGGTTTGGTATTAATTCTAACCTGTGTCTTCACCCGACCAGTTAGACAGAGAGTGACCTCAGACTCGTTTGGAAGGAGGAGTGGCGCCATTTCTGTCCTCTGCGTCCGCTTCAGACTATAGTAAGACTGAGAGTGACCTCGTCTTGTAAAATGTGCTCCAGAGACCCAGGTCATTGTGATATATGTTTATGTGAGATATAGGTCATTGTACTGTATATGTTTATGTGAGATATAAGTAATTGTATGTTTATGTGAGATATGGGTCATTGTACTGTATGTTTATGTGAGATATAGGTCATTGTATTGTATATGTGTATGTGAGATATAGGTCATTGTACTGTATATGTTTATGTGTGTGATATTTAGGTCATTGTATTGTATATGTTTATGCGAGATAAGGTCATTGTACTGTTTATGTTTGTGTGCAATATAGGTCATTGTACTGTATATGTTTATGTGAGACATAGGTCATTGTACTGTATATGTGTATGTGACATATAGGTCATTGTACTGTATATGTTTATGTGAGATATAGGTCACTGTACTGTATATGTTTATGTGAGATATAGGTCATTGTACTGTTTATGTTTGTGTGCAATATAGGTCATTGGATTGTATATGTTTATGTGAGACATAGGTCATTGTATTGTATATGTGTATGTGACATATAGGTCACTGTACTGTATATGTTTATGTGAGATATAGGTCATTGTATTGTATATGTTTGTGTGAGATATAGGTCATTGTATTGTATATGTTTGTGTGAGATATAGGTCATTGTATTGTATATGTTTGTGTGAGATATAGGTCATTGTATTGTATTTAACATCACACGCCTCACAAAAAGATCTAACATCACACGCCTCACCAAAATCTAACATCACACGCCTCACCAAAATCTAACATCACACGCCTCACCAAAATCTAACGTCGCACGCCTCACCAAAGAAAAGCAGTTGTTTTAGTTAAAGTTAGTTGCATATCTTTTACAGGATGTAGTAGTCAACTCCAGCAATTGTTTTTTAGCTGTATGTGATTCCTGGACAGGTTTACTTTCAGTAGTTTGCCATTACTTTCTGAATGACCGGCACTCACACCATCGTATGGAAACCAACGCAAGGTGCCTTCAAATCCCCCCGCAGCTGTGTTTCGAACCCGGTATACGGGATTATGAACTGAAATTTTAACGTAACCCCCTTTGCCACAAAGCCGACCATAACCTGAGGGCTGAGTTAATGAAATGTGTGACCAAATATAGCAGGCTTATTTTTAAGTTGGTAATTTTGTATTGCCCACGAATGATTTATAAATATCCAAATGGTCCTTGGCAGACAAAGGGTTGCCCACCCCTGTGCTAGAGAATAATCTGTACCCAAGCTCTGGCTTTCGTTCGCATTTGGTTGTAATTTGGCGCTTGTCGCCTGGTAATATGTGAAGGTTGAAAACAATGCCGGTCGCACAATGGCTGGAAATAGATCGTAAATTATCTATTTATACAGGCACGGTAATGATAGACAAAGACGCCAGCTGGGGTTTGGGGGCGCGGGGCGTGAAGAGACAGGAAACACGTTGTATTGTTGTGAGACAGAAGAAGAGACTGCCAAAACATTGGTTGAGTTCTTGCCAAACAGACAGGGATATATAGATAGGAAGACATTCAGAGTCCCGTAGCAGGAAACTGATATGTGGAGTGCTGGGATCATCACATTTTTCTAAGGCCTGAGTGAACGGAGGAATAGGTGGCCGGTCTTCTCCTCCTGTAGCGAACAGCGAGTGCAGGCAATGAACCCTCGAGTGGCCGCGCTTAGGTCATTGTAGAGTAACGCCCTCGCCATTACAAGAACTCACCCGCTAGAATTAGATGTGCCGACGTATAAATGGGCAGGAAAAAAAACTAATTTTATTTTTAAAAGAACTGGGCACGTAGGTTCTTTTTTTCCGCTCGCTTTGAACAGCGACGTGGTCTATATACGTGTTACTAATAGCGAGTGCATTTCATTGAATTTTCAGTGAGGTAGTTAACGTTTCTTTCATTTTTTCTTTCAGCAGTAGGAAAAATCCCCTGCCGGCTTGCTAGGCTAGTCGCCGGACAATCTGACCAAACATCAGAAATGAAGACATCAGGACTAAAGTGGGGATTATAGCAGAGCTATATTTCATTAGGAAACAGCAAGTGAAATGGTTCGGCCATATTCTAGGCTACCAGCTAACACAGTATACACCACAACAAGCAACGATGTACAGACAGCATGGAACCAGAAGAAGAGGCCGACCATGAAAATGATGAAAGGAGGGAATAACAGAGTCTATGGGAATCTCGATATATAAAGCCCATAAACGGGCACTCTCACACTGTTTATGCATCACCCCGACACAGCAAGGTACAAGAGGAACAAGATGAGATTTGACGAGATAACTTTTCCCTATTACCGATGCCCCAGCCATCATGCAACACACTATATTCCAGTGGTTCCCAACCGGTGGGAAATTCTCCATTCCCCCCCCCCCCCCCCCGGTTTCCAAAGGGGAAATTAAGATTATTTCCAGATCGCATTAATACAAGAACAAGTTACTTGATATTGTTTTTCCCTCTAAATTTTACGGTTCTGTACTTCTCGCCCTAATGAAATTCGTTTTATAACGCAAGTAGACCTGCAAATCACGTTTTATGTAGATGTCTAGACTTGTTCTAGTATGTGTTACTAAATTTAGCTTCCATTTGTATGTATACTGTGTAAGGGTGGGGTCGTGGGGGGGGGGGGGGGGGGAGAGAGAGATTATAGAGAGGAAATTCGAAAAAGGGTAGAGGGGAATGACGTTCTGAACATATGGTAAAAGGGGGTGGGGGGGCATGGGCCAAAAAAGGTTGAGAACCACTGCTATATTCATTGGAATTCTCTATCCTTATTAGTGGATTGGCACAAAGGTACGTATGGTGTCCAACTCTGGCTTCAGTAAGCTGGGTTATAATCGCCGCTGTGCGGCGGTGGATTTTTTTATAAAGCAAGCAACGCTATCATGTTATACTCAGCCTTAATCCTGGTGTAGGACGTTGGAAATCTAGACTTTTCGGATACGGGCTAAAACACCACTGGATTACCCACGAGCATTTGAAACACCCCTCGGCAATTGGAGGTCCAAACTGGTAGACAGAACAGGTCGCAGCCCTGGCAAATCTTTAAAATACGAAAACCTACCTGTGGCCTAGGGGATAGTGAGGTGCGGTTTCACAATGCCCCGATTTAGCGATGTGAGGCTTTGAACTAAGCTGCGGGTCATTTAGAAGCAGAAGGCTTGAGCCGATTTTGATGAGATTAGGACGCAATCAACCTCATCACTTTTTGACTATTTGCGATTTACTAGGCAATGTTTCCTACTGCTTTCTGAACGACCGACAGCTAAATCATCGGAAATCAACGCAAGGCGGTCTGCAGCTGAATCGCAACCCTCGACTCGGTGTGTCGGGGAAATGTGGAACGCGTCCAAGGGCCCCAAGCTACAACGTCGAAAAGATTGTGAACAGCATCGAGCAATCAACCTTGCGAGCCATGCAATGAAAGCATTTGAAATTGCATTGAAAGGAACATTCAAACAACTTAAGGCATGAAATAGGACAGCAGCCCTTCACGTGGTGGAACTGTTTTAACTAATAGGAGAAGGGGTGGCGGCGAGTCTCTGGCGCCGAAAAATAACCAGGCTGCTCTATATGTGTATGCACGTATATGCATGCGCAGGCACGTGTTTACACGCTTACACATCTAAACTCGAGTAAGACCACAGTCTGCTCTAACAAAGGAAGGGTACTTAAAATGGAGGCAACCAACCAGGAGGCGCACCACAGAAATCAGGATGTCACGCAAATACGCCAGCAAATGAAAGAAGGACAGCAGCATCAGTAAGGATTCCTTCATGTGCAATGTTGTTGTTGTTGTTGTTGTTTTGTTGTTGTTGTTGTTGTTGTTGTTGTTGTTGTTGTTTTAAAGCCATACACATTGCAGTGACTTCGTTCAACATAACATCACATACCATAACATAGCATGATATATTTTGTTATTCTACAACAGCAAGACATATCGAATGCTTCCATGAACGTCTTACTATTACAGAATTAGTTATTGTTCTTATTGTTTACGAGTAAGAATGCAAACACTAGTCGACAAGCAGGCAGACGGATAGACAGGCATGCAGATTGTTAGACGAGTAGGCAGACAAGGCATAGACAAACATAGAACGCGGACAGGTAGACAGACAAAGAACGCAGACAGGTAGACAGGCAGTCAGTCAGGCAAAGCATTATCAGATAGGTAGAGATAGGCAGGCAGATAGGCAAGGCATAGACAGACAGAAATTGCAGGCAAGCAGACAGGTAGGCAGGCAATCAGACTGGTAAACTGGCAGCAGACGGGTAGACAAGTATGCAGACGGATCGAATGGCAGGCAAGGCATAGACAGATGGGTAGAGATTAGGAGGCAGGTAGACAGACAGGCAAGTCATAGATACGCAGATATAGCAAGCAGGCATACAGACAGACAGGCAAGGGATAGGCATGCAGAGATAGGAGATAGGCAGGCAGACAGACAGACAGGCAAGTCATAGACACGCAGAGAAAGCAGACAGACAGGCAGACAAACAGGCATGGCATAGACACACAGAGATAGTAAATAGGCAGGCAGACAGACAGGCAAGGCATAGACATGCAGAGATAGCAGGCAGGCAGACAGACAGGCAAGGCATAGACACGCAGAGATAGCAGGCAGGCAGACAGTCAGGCATAGACAGATAAGTAGAGATAGGCAGACAAGACATGCATATAAAGATATAGGCAGGCATACAGACAGATAAGCAAACAGATACGTAGACAGACAGGCAGACATACAACCAGACAGACAAGCAAACAGGCTGGCAGGCAGACCGACTGACAAGGAAGCACACCGTAAACAGCGTGCTCACTGAAGTACATAAATACCAGAACAATAAAACGCTGGTTTTATGCGGCGAAAGAATGTTTTGATGGCGAAAGTGAGTAGTGAGTAATGATTTAACAATGTGTGCTGAAGGTCAGAGAGAGAGAGAGAGAGAGAGAGAGAGAGAGAGAGAGAGAGAGAGAGAGAGAGAGAGAGAGAGAGAGAGAGAGCGTACAGCACAGATGTCGCTTTATATGCAGTAATCCAACACAGAGCCACCGCTCACGTGTGCTTTATGTATGTCAGCTGTGCATCACACATGCGCACGCACGCACATACTCTCACACATACGCGCGCGCGTATAATACCAAGTCTGATAGTTGCAAGGCAGGAGACACAGAGGGAAAAGAGATGGGTAGATGGCGTTACAAGGACTAAAGTTCTCTTTCTTCTTCTTCCTCTTCCACTTCTTCTTTCGCCTTCTTCTGTTTAGCTTCTTCTTCTTCTTCTTCTTCTTCTTCTTCTCCTCTTCCACGTCTTCTTTCGCCTTCTTCTGTTTAGCTTCTTCTTCGTCTTCTTCTTCTCTTCCTCGTCTTCTTTCGCCTATTCTGTTTAGCTTCTTCATTTTCTTCTTCTTCTCTTCCTCTTCCACCTCTTCTTTCGCCTTCTCCTGTTTAGCTTCTTCTTCTTCTTCTTCTTCTTCTTCTTCTTCTTCTTCTTCTCCCTTCTTCTGTTTAGCTTCATCATCAACTACTAAATCTCCTTCTTCTTAGTCTTCTCTCTTTACTGTTTAACTTCCTAATCACCTGCTTCTTCTTCCCGTACTTCTTCTTCTTCCTCTGTTTCTTCCTCTTCTTCTGTTTAGGAAGCGACTTCATGCATGTATGCCTGCCTATTGGTTTGTGGTGACTGCTGTCTGCTCCACCTTTCGCATTGGACACTGTGGCGCATTTCGTGAGATATTAACTGGTACGGGAACTGGACATTATAGAGTGACCCTATCCATTAAGTGCCATGGAATGATTCATCGTATTAAGGGACTCCCCGTATCTGTCGTTGGCTTATATACAGTAGTTTTCCCTAAGCAACATATATATAATATATAAAACAACATGCCTGCTGCCATATTAACAACATTTAAGTCATAAATGTGGCACACACATACTTTCCATTTTCCGCCATTTAATTATGTTAGGTTCAAACCTATTTTTTGTTTGGCACTGAATCTGTTAAAATCCTTACAAGCAAATCATGATAACGTGAATTGTGTTGCACTGTTTCGTCAGGCCGGTGGCTCAGTTCAACCGACTTCCACAAGCATTTTTTTTTTCGGGTTTGCTGTCGCTTATCTTTGACTTCCCGCACCTAGTCTACCAACAAGGCAGCAGGCACATCTCTCTTCGTCTAGTTCTCACCCCTTGACCTGTCCGATATCGGAGACCCTATCCGTTCTGGCGCCAGGGTTACAAACACAATTCACAAAAAACAGGCGATTTGGAAGCAGACCGCCTCGCGTTGGTTTTCAAACAATGTTATATGTACCGGTCGTTCAGAAAGCAATGTCAAACTACTGAAGATAAACTTGCTGGGGTTGAATGCAACGTTCTGTAAAGGATATGCAGGTAACTTAACCAGTAGCTGTGCGATCTTGGGGTCATTGGAACAAACAATCCCCTGTATACACTAAGTAAGGAGTCACGGTAGAGATTACTACATGCATATTCCACTATTCAAAGGAACTAGCAAATGGATTCCTTTGAATTCAGTCAGGCGAAACGGGTTTGCCTAAAACTTTATTTGTAAAAATGCTGTTGAAAATCATCATCATAAAGTGCCATGTCAGCTGGCGTAGGCGTTCATGACTCTCCACAGATCTCGGCCAATGGTGTTCTGGATCAATTCTGCTGATGATATTCCTCCATGCCACCGTCTCAATCTATCCAGCTTCATTTATCTTGGCATGCCTCTGCCTCTCTTCCCCTCGATCTTTCCAGTTGTCACGATGTTCTCCAGTGCCTCTCTTCTCATCACGTGACCAAAGCTTACTGTCGCATGTAATATTCTAGTTTCATTTGCCTCTTTCAGACAGTCGTTGTTTAGCTACGTTGGTAGTCCAAGGAATTCGCAACATTTGTCTCAGGAACCACAACTCTGTGCTTCCACGTTCTTCTAATTTGTTCATTTACATTCCAAGATTCACAGCCATACAGCAAAATAGGTTCCATATATCACTTCAGCACCCTATTTCATTCAGTGATAGTTACTTATTGCATAAGATACTCTTCATTTCTGAAATGCAGCTTTTGCTTAAAATTTTGTTTAAAATACCGGCACGAATATTCACAGCAAGGTCAGTGAGGTCAAGGGCCCTTCTCAACGCCTGGGGTTGTGCTGGGTATGCGGTGCTGCTGGCATAATTTACTACATCAATCATGGCTCGAAGAATACGGTGGTCGACATGCCGGATGACGTTGCTTCCCTGAACAATTCCTGGTACGCATTTTAAGTTGGGACAGCTTGTGAGCCCAGTTCAAATTAACATATGAATAAAATTAGTGGAACTCCAGTAAAGCTGTGGAAATTTAAACAATATAAAATAACACAAAGTAATGCAGCTTTATAGAACAGAATGACGAAAAATACAGGACGTTGCGGCGACTAGCCTTCATCAGCAAACAAATACATACACAAACCACACCATATAAAATCACGGAGAAGACCCTCATTAAGCCATAAGAACGGGATGAAAAGAATAAACAGATGAAAACATGAGAACAATGAAGAGAAAATGAAAATTTAAAAAAAAAAATTCTACTTATCTCACAATCCCAGCTGTATTTTTCGAAATTCTGTTCTGTAAAGCTGCATTACTTTGTGCTATTTTATATTGTTTATAGTTCAATTTAATTACAGCAAACAAATCTCCACCCAGACAAGCCTTTTTAACTGCGATCCCAGGGCCGTAGGGCAAATGTGCTAGCCATTGCGCCACTTCTGTGCTTACAATGCAACAAAAACGATGCTACCTGTTCATTGTTGGATGTTGGGATCAACTCTAACCCGAAGTTGGTTTACTAGGCAATTTTACGTTCAGTATTTTGGCTAGATTGAGGGCCACGTGAAATAAATGAGACAAAAACACAGAGCTGATCCACGACTCTGGTGATTGGGTGAGATGGTGAAACATGACTTGCCCATGAACAGCAAGCGCTTGAATTTATTACATGTCCCAAAACCTAGATTGGACTTATACAAGACATGTTTTGCATATTCTGGTGCTCACTTATGGAATTACCTTCCACCAGATCTGAAAACTCCAATGAGTCCCAACACATGTAACCAAACTTTCAATACTTACTCCATACCGACTATATGCCACCATTAAGTCACCTACTGGTATAATTGTTCACTTTGTGTGTGCGATTGCAAGAGAGTGAGTGAGTGAGTGAGTGAACGAATGAGAGGGTGAGAGAGTGAATGCGTGGGTGAGATAGAGTAAGAGAGTGAATGTGAGTGACAGAGTGAGAGATAGAAAGTGAGTGTGATAGAAAGTGAGTGTGAGAGAAAGAGTGAGTGTGTGTGTGAGAGTGAGAGAATAAAAGAGAGTGAGAGGGAGTTAGTGAGAGGATGTGTGTGTGTGTGTGTGTGTGTGTGTGTGTGTGTGTGTGTGTGAGTGAGAGAGGGTGAGTGAAAGATTGGGTGATAGCATGAGTGTGTGTGTCTCTGTCTGTGAGTGAGATAGAGAGTGAGAGAGAGACTGAATGAACGATGGAGAGTGTGAGTGAGTTTGAGTCAGAGAGAGAGTGAGGGAGTGAGAGAAAGTGATACAGTGGGAGAGTGGGTGAGTTTGTGTGTGAGTGTATGTGTACACGCATATGTGTGTGTAAGAAGAAAGAGAGAGAGCTGACCGCATGCATGTCATTTAACATGCATTCTATATTTTTTGTATATCCTCATCTTTCATATTATCATTTATAATGCCACTTGATATTATCATGTATAATATGAAAACTTGTACACTACTGTAGAGTGAGTGAGTGAATGAGTGAGTGAGAGAGAGAGAGAGAGAGAGAGAGAGGGAGAGGGAGAGAGACAGAGAGAGACAGAGAGAGATTATGATAGAATGATTGTGTGTGTGTGCCTGCCTCTGTGTGTGAGTGAGAGAGAGAGAGTAAGAGAGTGAGAGAGTGAGTGACCGAGCGAGAGATTAAGTGAGCGAGCGAGTGAATGAGTGGGTGGGTGGGTGGTTGAGTGAGTGAGTGAGTGAGTGAGTGAGTGAGTGAGTGAGGGAGGGAGGGAGGGAGGGAGGGAGGGAGTGTGTTTATATATTTGAATGTACATGTTTAAGGGGAAAAAATAGATTATACATAATCACATAACATGCTATTTCATATATTTTATGTATTTTCGTCTTTCATATGTTTATTTTTCATGCCACTTGATTTCACCATGCGCAGTATGAGAATTATTGCACTGCTTTATCAGTTTCAGCTAACATTATCTTTATTGTATTGCATTAATATATTTTAAGACATGCAATGTGTATGTGTGGCATATTTCCTCATTTTTGTGTGGATGCTCACGACAGTTGCCAATGTATGTATGTGAAAACGTGGGAGTTTTGTGTATACTGATTTGAGTGATTGTGTGAAGCGGAGTGAGTATGTGTGCATATATATATATATATATATATATATATATATATATATATATATATATATATATATATATATATATATATATATGATTAAATATATATGGGCATGAGAGAGAGAGAGAGAGAGAGAGAGAGAGAGAGAGAGAGAGAGAGAGAGAGAGAGAGAGAGAGAGAGAGAGAGAGAGAGAGAGAGAGAGAGATTTCGTGAATGATTTAGTGTTTGTGACCGTGAGTGGGTATATGTGTGGGTATGTAAGGAAGTGTGTGTGGGTGTGCGACCATGTGGATGTGCGACTGTGTGAGTATTTGTGTATTTGCGTGTGTGAAAGTGTGTATGTGTCGACTGTCCGTTTATGGGAAGGAGAGTGTGTGTGTGTGTGTGTGTGTGTGTGTGTGTGTGTGTGTGTGTGTGTGTGTGTGTGTGTGTGTGTGTGTGTAAAAACTTTGTTGGTGAGTTAGTGATTGTGAGAAAGTATATGTGTATGCGATGTAGTGTGCATTTGTGTGTTATCGAGTGGGTGCATAACTGTGAGAGTTTGGGTAAATGATGTAAGTATTATGCAGGTTTGTATGTATGTGTTTATTAATGTGCGTGTGTAGGTGTGTCTGCCTGCCTGCCTGTCTCATAACATGGTATTATGTATTGCTTATGTTTACAACATTCATTTGACAATGTTTTCTTTCCTATGTGAGTGTATCATGCGCAATGATAAACGAAAAATGAGTGGTTGGAAGGGCCGGATGTCAGACGGGCCTGCGTACCCAATGTGTGACCCTTTGAATATAAAGTTCGTTCGTTCGTTCGCTTATCACACGGTGGTTCTCAGCTGGTGAATAATAGGGGAGGGAATTTGAAGGTTTCGGGGGGGGGGGGGGGGGAGATTAAGATTATTTAAAGATCGCGCTGATACAAGAACGGATTACTTAATATTGTTTTTCCCTCCATACTTTACAGTTCTGTACTTCTCGCCTTCTGAAATTCGTTTTATAACGTAAGTAGACCCGCAAATCACGTTTTACGTAGACGTCTAGACTTGTTCTAGTATGTGTTATTAAATTTAGCTTCCATTTTTACGTATACTGTGTATTGGGGAATTTATAGGGAGGAAATACGAAAGGGGGTGTGTGACATTCTGAACATATTGTTAAGGGGTACATGGGCCACACAAAAAAGGCTGAGAACCACTGGTTTATCAGCATGGCATATGATGATGATTTTGTCATTGCTTTCTAGACGAGAAGTGTTGGAGTCCAACAGACCGGTGTGAGGAACGAACCTACTATCCCCACAATCAGCGCGCCGGAAGTTTAAGCGCGAGGGCATAAACGCCGCAGACACGCTAACCTCCATCACTAAACAATACCAGCTGAATAAGCAACAATATTTATATCAGAATGATTTAACAGGACTGTACAATCACAAGCGCAAGGGCTATTCTTAGGTAAGCACACAATTAGTCCTACTTTTTATAAAACTAAGCTCATCAAAAGTATAATCGGGCGAAAAAGCCACGATCAAAATACAAGGGAGACAATTCACCAAAAAATCACTACCGCGTAATAATACAAGCGAAGCTATGTAAAACGTTTGTTTCATTTTCACCATAATCAGCATATGCCGTGGAGATCACGATAGGTGATCATGGCTCGCCATGTCCGCCGTTCAGAGAGTAATGGCAAACTGCTGAACGTAACACTGCCTAGAAAATCACAAACAAGCAATAACCAGAAAAAGATGGCTAGTTGGAGTAAATGAGACACTAATGAGACCAAACAGAGTGTATTTTTAATGACTGTGCAGTGTTTGAAAATATTGCCGGTCCAAGTTTTGTATTTACCTATTATGTTGCATGAACTTTACAGAGGGTGAATACAAAACTTGGACCGGCTATATTTTCAAACACTGCACAGTCATTAAAAATACACCCTATAAAAGCAACACCAAAAGCGAAACACGGAAAATGACTGCTTCCTTTATGCTAGGATGAAGCTCCGACAGGCGGGCAGCTAGAGCAATGCTTTGCTGATCTGGCAGCTTCTGCAGCTTACCTTGTTCCAAGCGTATTAGTGTCAGCTTTTCTCTGGAGTAAGCTAGACAGGCCAAGAGAGGGATCATGCTGCATGGGCAAACACATGGTCTATAAATTCAGCCTAGGCCTTGTGCTATGGAGAGGTGTAACTTCATTTTACAAACTGTCGTACGTCAATACCGGAAGATGCTAGTCATAGTGCCTACAGCACAGTAGTTAAAGTCGGTCTTACACCCGCCGAATTATGGCCGTGTGTGTGTGTGGGGGGGGGGTTCGCGCGCGCAAGATTGTATATACAGTACTAAAAGTGCAATAATAAAGAGAATGCAGAATACTGGATCTAGACAGCAACACGCGGTGAGATTACAAACAGCAATATTATTATTTGAAGTTTGCGGTAAACACGCTACAAACTGTGTGATGTATTGTAATCTACGGCACACCAGCTGCTCACTATCAATAAAAATTAATGAGTTTACATTGAAGTTGTGTGCCGTGCACGGTTTACGCTAAGCTCCGAACCGTCCTGCGGCGACCTGCTTGGCGGTAGAGTAAACCGGATTTTCGGGAATTAAATGCAAAGTGGGGTAGCTGGCTGCAGCTTAGCTTCCAGTAAAGGCGGTTCGGTGGGCGCGGGTGGGGAAGATGGGGGGGGGGGGGGGGGGGGGGGTTATCCTCTGGAAAACTTAGCTCTAACTCAATTCTTATGTCCGTTGCTGTTATGTTTTTATGTTACGTTTTTATGTCATGTTATTATTTTATAATGTTATGTTGTTGTGTTATTTTATGTTAAGTTCCGTGGCTAAAGGCTTGCGAACGCGGTTTGTGAGCACGTATACCCGGGTTCGAAACAGCGGTGCTGTGTTTTTTTCGAAAAAGGTATAGGGGCCGGTCGTTCAGAAAGCAATGGCAAACTAATGAACGTAAAATTTGCCCAGGAATCACGAACAGCGAAAATGCTGGGGTTGACTGCTACGTCCTGTGAAGGACATGCAACTTAATTTTAATAAGTTATGTTACTTTGTTGTTGTTTTATGTTATGTTATGATATTGTGCTATGTTGTTTTATTATGTTATGTTACGTCGAACCACATCACTGTACACAGGGCATTCCCGAGGGAGCTCAGTCCTCCTAGGCAGCCATCCCAAAGGATTTCTGCTCCCTGTTCCCATGAGGAGTTGGTTATGGTACACCATCCCCTCTCTATCCCACGACGGCGGTATGATGCTTTGGCGATCAGGTCCCCTATCGGGGTGAACCAACCAGGTGTGCCCTTTCCTTTCGACTGGGTACCGGAGTAACAATCCCCGCCGGGATTCTGCTGGATTCTTCTTCTAAGGACCCAAAACCCGCAGAGAAAACACCATTTTAAATCCAAACCCAGGCAGTTAGTATGCGCTTGTTGAATCATAACCTGGTTGCATTCTAAAATGCCTCTCAGCCGATGCCAGAACAAGAGTGTTGAAGTCGATCAGCTTACCACTGAACCCCTTTGTGACAAGTCTATATACTATATAAACGATGATATAACAGACTTGAAATATTGCATGTCGTTGGCAAGCTGTCCCAATCCACCTTAGGTTGATATTTTAGGCAATTTTACTCTCGGTAGTTTGAAATTGCATTCTGAACCAGACGTTAACGTTTAACTTAATGCCTGATTATGAACTGTGAACTGCCTACCACGCTATGAGCGCACTGGAAGTTTAAGAACGAGCGGTTGTATTCTTTTCGCCAAGTCATCTTCTGATACAATAAAGAGAAAATGCAACGACGCCCTGACTACATGTTTACTTGAATGAAAACAGGCGAAAATTAAAAGTCGCGGAGTGATTTTCCAATGTCTGAATTAGCACGAGCAACATTTTTAATTCTAAGGGTTTTGCCAACAGAAGTGTTCTATTTTTCTGTTCTTTTCTGCCCGCGATGCGAACTCGGAAACTTTAATGAAGAACAGGTTTTGTTTTTGGATTTCCTAGGCCGAGAATAAATATAGCTCTGCGGCCAGTAAGAACCTTCAAGAATTTCAGCACACCATTTCGTTTTTTGTTTTGTTTTTCTGGCGTGAAAGTTGGCAGGCTGGAATCGACTGGGTATAGAAGATAAAATATCGCTGGTGGTTGGAAGGGTGGAGTTGGAAGGGTGGAGGAGGGAGGGGAAGCGTGACGAGAGAGAGAGAGAGAGAGAGAGAGAGAGGAGAGAGAGAGAGAGAGAGAGAGAGAGAGAGAGAGAGAGAGAGAGAGAGCTGGGGTTTCCAAAGATATTGATTGTAGTAGATTTACGTAATGGAAAAACAAGCACATTTAAAGGACTTTATTTTCTTCCCTCTATTCCAGGAGTTGCGAGCTTTCACTTGTTTCGCACGTGTCTACTAAGTAGTGGAATTTGCACCTTGAATGTGTCTGCATACAGTGTGTAGTTTAGTTAGTGTCTGGATACAGTGTGTTGTTTAGTTGGTGTGTGTCTGCATAAAGTGTGTTGTTTAGTTGGTATGTCTGCATATGGTGTATTGTTTAGTGTGCGTGTCTGCATACAGTGTGTTGTTTAGTTGGTGTGTGTCTGCATACAGTGTGTAGTTTAGTTAGTGTCTGGATACAGTGTGTTGTTTAGTTGGTATGTCTGGATACAGTGTGTAGTTTAGTTAGTGTCTGGATACAGTGTGTTGTTTAGTTGGTATGTCTGGATACAGTGTGTAGTTTAGTTAGTGTCTGGATACAGTGTGTTGTTTAGTTGGTATGTCTGGATACAGTGTGTAGTTTAGTTAGTGTCTGGATACAGTGTGTTGTTTAGTTGGTATGTCTGGATACAGTGTGTAGTTTAGTTAGTGTCTGGATACAGTGTGTTGTTTAGTTGGTATGTCTGGATACAATTTGTAGTTTAGTTAGTGTCTGGATACAGTGTGTTGTTTAGTTGGTATGTCTGGATACAGTGTGTTGTTTAGTTGGTATGTCTGGATACAATGTGTTGTTTATTTTATCCGTGTCTGCATACACTGTTGTTTGTGATGGAGGGATTTGAAATTGGCGGCTGGTTCTTTAAATCAGGCGGTACAGTGAAAGACAGTGTATGAACCTTTCCTGAGGCACAAGAAAACCCTCGCGGAATCTCGCAGGATGTCGGAATCTCGCAGGATGTCGGAATCTCGCAGGATGTCGGAATCTCGCAGGATGTCGGAATCTCGCAGGATGTCGGAATCTCGCAGAATGTTGGAATCTCGCAGGATGTCACCAGTTTAACCCGAGGAAGGGCAGCATTTGCACATGATAGATTTAAAGACAAGTGCACAAAACAGTTTCTACAGCTGCCATAAACTGTCATTTACTGCCAATATAGTACCTTGCGGTGTATGGCAGAGGGGTCTTTGAGCCTGAGGAATTAAGGCCGCCTGGCTAGCAATGTGTACAAGATTGTACATGCAGCAATGTGTACAAGATTGTATATACAGCAATGTGCACAAGATTGTATATACAGCAATGTGAACAAGATTGTATATACAGCAATGTGCACAAGATTGTATATACAGCAATGTGCACAAGATTGTATATACAGCAATGTGTACAAGATTGTATATACAGCAATGTGTATAAGATTGTATATACAGCAATGTGTATAAGGTTGTATATACAGCAATGTGTACAAGGTTGTTTATACAGCAATGTGTATAAGGATGTATATACAACAATTTGTACATGTTTGTATACAGCAATGTGTACAAGATTGAGCGTTATGTCTTTTAACGTTACCGAAATATGTATTTCACTTCGCTCTTTTTTATTTCATTTATCAACTTCCTTTTCATTTCCAGTTATTCTAGAACCTCTGTATTTGTTATTGCTTTTATGAAATACGACATATTCTTCTATATATCCACATCTCCATGGCCTCTATTCGATTTTCTAATTTCTTGTATACTGCTCAGGCTTCCGCGCCATACAGTAGTGTTGAATGTACAAAACATTTGACGATTCTCATTTTTAATACATGGTTAATTTCTCTATATGGTAATACTTTATAACATTTCATTTTGTTGAAAACAGTTTTTCCATTTCTATTCTGTTTTTGATTTCTGTTTCACTTCTGTCATCATACGTTATTATATGTCCAAGACAGGAGAAACTTGTTACTTGTTCTAGAATTTCCCCGTTTACTGTGATGTAAAATGACTCTCCTTGAATATCAAGAAAACAGTAACAATGGTAATATCATAGAAAATGGTGACACCAAAATGTGACATAGAAATAGAAGGGAAAATTCTTTACCAAGTTGATAATTTTAGATACCTAGGGGCATTTATAACATCAGATGGAAGATGTACAACAGAGATTAGAAGCAGAATAGGGCAGGCAAAAGCCGCATTTCAGAAAATGAAGAGTTTCTATGCAATAAGCCACCGCCACTATCACTGAATGTAAGAAAGAGAGTGCTGAAATGCTATATAGAACCAGTTTTGCTGTATGGCAGCGAATCTTGGAATGTAAATGAACAAATTAAGAAGAAATTAGAAGCAACAGAGGTGTGGTTCCTGAGACGAATGTTGCGAATTTCTTGGACTGCCAGAGTAACTAACGACGACTGCCTGAAACAGGCTAATGAAACTAGAACACCATATACAACAATAAGACAGAGACAAACATCTTTCTTCGGTCACGTGGTTTGAAGAGAGGCATTGGAGAACATCGTGACAACTGGAAAGATCGAGGGGAAGAGAGGCAGAGGCAGACCAAAAGAAATGATGCTGGATGGATTGAGACGGTGGCATGGAGGAATTATCAGCAGCAGAGTTGATACAGAAAACCAAAGACCGAGATCTGTGGAGAGCCATGAACGCCTACTCCAGCCGGCACGGCACTTGATGATGATGATGACAGTGATGTAAGTGATGTTCATTGGTGGTCCCCTCATTTCCACTGCTAATTATCATAGTTTTATGTTTTTGTATACTGATGTATAAGCCACATTCTGCACTATGACTCAACATACCTTGTTCATAAATTAAAGCATGTGTTCTTGAATTATGTGTGTTTCAACCAATGACTGCGCGTGTTCGTCTTGTCTTCGTGTATACCAACTAACGTACGCTTTAGTGCTATACTTTCTTCATTTGGTCTAAACACGTTACAGAAATCTGGCTATGTATTTCGACATTTCAAAATACAGTAGTATGTGGTTTATACAATGTGTATCAATGTTGTAATGCCTATGTTAGAGGCAGTGACGTAGTCAAGTTCTAACGGTAGATGGGTCGAGCAAATAAAACGACCCCCAGTATGATTTTATCCCACAAATAAACTAAGCGCCACTTTTAACAAAAAGGGTCGCTCCCTCCGGCACCCCCAACTAGCTACGTCACTGCTAAGAAACAAAGCATGCCGGTCATAAAGTAGCACTTTTGTCAATGGCAAAACGTCTGATGCCTTGCCTGGTGTGGACAAGTCACACGTCCTGACCTGACACCCTCTAGTTGGTAATCCTCCAAGGAACAATTAAGAGCGAACGGAGAGAGGAGAGCGACCAAATCCCTGGACTGGTAATAGTGGACATGATGTAGTATTTCCATATGGGGGTATTCGTGGCTGAGAGGTTATGATGTCAGGCTCAGGGAATGCCGGGTTCGAACCTCAGCGTCGAGATGGGAATTTGTCGAAGACCCAGTTGTGACTAATGATTTCACGCCGCCCCCTGATCTCTTGGGTAGTGAGATCGGATACCTCGCTTGCTCGGATAAGGGCGAAAGATAGGACGCCCCGTGAGCAAGGAGTGTATATTAAACTGTCACCAACATAAAACTGTCATTAGTGCCTCCAGTACCTTGCTGTGTAGGACACGGGGGTCTTGAGCCTGAGGAATTAAGGTCGCCTGGCTAGTGTAGTCGACGCGGCCTGTGCAAGTTAGGTTGTTTTTTTTTACCCCCAACATAAAAAGTTCAAAACTTACCGAGGATTCGAAACCGGGTCTCCCGAAAGAGAACCCGGCATTCTTGGCCACTTGACCAGCCGCTCCTCGTATGATAAACAAATGCTGGAAATCGAAAATACCAGGTGTTTGTAAAGTCTCACTACACTTTGTATGTAGAATAAATTTGAAAAATTCTTAGTTACGTTGATAACACCATTCTGTTTGGAGTGCAAAAAAATTACTCCAGCAGACAACTACCATTCGATGGATTGTGGAGCACATTTTTTTATTACATCTTGTACTTCATTTTCCAAATGTGTTCTACATACAAAGCGTAGTGAGGCTTTACAAACACCCTGTAGTAGGCCGTAAACCGCACTCTTGGCAAAATTATTCGGACAGAAATACCTAATCACGGGCAGATAGAGCCCCAGACCTTGAACAGGATTCTGTCTGGAGAAGTAAACCTGACACAAAGGCATGCCCAAGTCGCACACACTGACCTATGTGGTGTATCACTGAGAGTGACGCCCGGGTGGGGGGGGGGGGGGGCATTTTAGGGTTTCTGGGAATTAAGATTTTTTTCAAGATCACGTTAATACCAGAACCGATTACTTGATATTGTTTTTTTCCTCCATACTTTACGGCTCTGTACTTCTCGTCCTTCTGAAATTCGTTTAATAACGTAAGTAGACCCGCAAATCACATTTTATGTAGACGTCTAGACTTGTTTTAGTATGTGTTATTAAATTTAGTTTCTATTTTTGCGTATACTGTGTTTTTACCACACACAAAAAAAGAGGGGGGGGGGTTATAGGCAGGAAATACGAAAGGGGGGGGGGATGACTCTCTGAACATCTGGTGAAGGGGTACATGGGCCAAAAAAGGTTGAGAACCACTGCAGTAGAGGAAATACTGTCACACTTGTAGACGTTGCTGGCCGGCGCTGTGGCGAAGGAGTAACGAATTCAATTCGTAATCCCGCATATCGCGTGCGAAACTCAGCTGCGGGCGATTTGACAGCAGACTGTCTGGCGTTGGTTTCCATGCAATGGTGTGAGTGCCGGTCCTTCAGAAAGCAATGGCACACTACGTAACGTAATCTTGCCTAGGAATCTCAAAAGGCCAAACAAATGCCGGTGTTGACTGCGACGTCCTGTAAAGGATACGGAACTAAAGAGAATGGGAGAGAGAGATTTTGTTGAGGACCGAGTAGATGGTGGTCTTGCTGTTTATATCATAACACCCCTACGACCCCCGTCCTTGGGGGGTTACGGGGTCAGACAATGAAATATGTTGCCCTTTAAAAAGTCTGTACGACAATGGAGTTAGGAACGCAATTTGCAATACCGCATACCGCGTTCGAAACACAGCTGCGTGCGATTTCTTCTCCTCTTTTTCTATGTTCTTCCAGAATGTTGCTTTAGATGTAACTGCGTTGTGCCTGTTTACAGCAGAGACGATTTTTGCACCTTTTGGCCAACACATCGTCCGACTTCTTCAGGCAGTTGTTGACAGGGTTACTTTCCCGGGCGGGCGATTTGAAAACAGACCGTCTTGCGCTGGTTTTTAAACAATGGTATGAGTCCAAGTCGTTCACAAATCGATGGCAAACTACTTAAGGTAAGCATGCTAAGAAATCGCAAACAGCCATGGGGTTTACTGCGATGTCCTGTAAAGGACATGCGAATAACTTTTTTGTTTAGAAAGTCATGCATTCGTGAATTGTCACTGTTGTTAGTTATTCCTCCTTTTACTGCATCAATGACATTTAATAGCACCGTCGGGGTTAGAATTAAATTTAATTGAATGTCTTTCACTGGTCGTCACATTCAACCACAGCATTTATTAGCTGTTTCTGATTTTCTTGTAACTTTGGCTAGTTTGCTATTCAACTTATAGAATCATGCCGTTTAGAGTCTTGCATGAGTGAAAATTAATAGGGGCATTCAAAATATGAACAGAAGTGGAGTCCAGCATGGGCGAATGGATCAGAGCTCTCGTTGTTAAACGCCCGGTGTGGTGATGCCTAAGTAGCGGGTTAAACTCCTACACAGATCAGCTGGACTCAAATCTTGACTTCTCGTCCATGGCTTGCGGCCTTAAATTACAAGTACCTCCGAAGTTTCAGTGGGTTCGCTTGATGGCGAGGGACATTGGTATTGCCCACACGAAAAAAAATCAGTCCTCAATATATAGCATAATTCGATATGCAGTGAGATTATTCTGTTGACTAACTAGACATACAGCATAACTCTATACTATTTGCAAGCAGGATATTGTTTTGACTAACTATAAATATATCTAGAGAGTTATTCGATATACAGTGTGGTTATTCTATCGACTAACCACACATATATCGCCATGGCGTAGGGTTACGGACGCAGTTCGTAATCCCGCATACCCCGTTCGAAACACAGCTGCGGGCGCCTTGGCAGCAGACCGCCTTGCGTTGGGTTATTTTTACGAAATGGTATATGCCGGCGTTCAGAAAGCAATGACAAACTGCTGAACGTAAACTTGCCAAGAGATCGCAGGCAGCATAAAAATGCTGGTGTTGACTGCGAAGTCATGTAAAGGGACATGTAACTAACTTTAAGCACATCATAATTCGATATGCAGGAAGAAAAAATCTGCCGACTAACAACATATAACAATCTCAACGCCTGTCAATCCACTTCGTTGTCCAGAATGAGAGACTTGGGAGTTAGAACTGGCACGGCCCGGATACGAGAGAGGCACATCGGGAGAAAGAGGGACCTCTCAACCAATATTAGTCAATGGACGCTGATGAATATGACTGGGAGGGGGGGGGGGTGTGCGAAGGGTCTGAGCACCTTTGTACGTGTCCGGAGTGCAAGGATGCTATCCCAACAGATAAGTAGCTAACTAACAATGACAATGCACCCAACTCGCCTTTACAAAAGTGGGCGGTGATAATCTATTGAGCTACCGTTGGATTACATTTTTCGAGATTTAGTTAACTTTTTATACGCTGAAAGTGGGGTAGTCGGTTCATTCCCTACACGGGTCAGTTGGACATAAAAGTGTTCTCGTTCAGAAAGCAATGAAAAATAATGGTCGTCAAATTGCCTAGCTAATCAACGTGGGTTTGATCGCGAAGTCCTGCACAGGACATATCATATGTAAATTCAACCATGCAGCTCTCGTATTTGTTTGTAAAGTGGTCACAATTTAGCTACAATACATAGTATAATTACTAACACACGAATGAACAAAAAATATAGAAAATTCAACTTACCGTGTTTTTACAGAAGGCAATTAAGTATCCAAACAGATATCCACACAATCCACAATTATCCGTTAGACACTGGATGTCTGAAATGACGTTTCACGTAAAAATACTTGAAATTTCTTAAATGATGGAAGACTTACAGTAGGAAATAATACTCCGAAATACTAATCCGATAATAAAAATAATGCAACAGTATATTTCGTTTAGAGACGAACCAGTTAATTTGACATGTACCCGCTATTATTTTAATATGTACAAAATCCAACAGGACACCGTAATACCAGCCCAGCGTTAAAATTTAGCGTTAATTTGCAGCATTAAATTAATAACAAAGTCAACAGCAGTAATTACCCACCAGCAGTATGCAAATTCCGAAAGCGCTGTAGTTCTGCATCTTATGTTTACAGCAGTGCCTACCCCGGGTTGAATATTGCTAAATGGAACACTCGGACAAATGCCTACCAGATGAGAACCTGGTATTTGAAAAATTACGGTAGACAGCAACTAACTACGCTAATGCCTAGTGTTATTTTATTTCAGCTGCAGCAAAGATTTAAAATACATCGGTTAATAATGCGATACGATGGCGTTTAGCATGAAGGGCACAACACAGGCACAACTTAATCCACAATTATAATTGCAAGGCAAGGCTAAATCTGAACTTGCGTTGCAAAATAACGAACGACGCAGTTCTTTAACATCTAGTCTAGTTTACATTAGCGCAACAACGTTCATCTTTCTTATTTTCGTAACCTTAACTTAGTGCTAGATGTTATCGTCGTGTAGATTGGTAATATGGATAACAAATATTGAACAGTAACGCATATGTTCTGTCCGCACAGCAAGTCTCTTGTTTTTGCTGGTCGTATCCATTCACAAAGCAGGATTTCGCAAACACAATTCCCCCAGTGTCAGAAAACGAAAATCTCCCAGAAAGTTAGTCGCTGATCCCTACAGCCTGGCCCCGCCGTGAATGGGTTGGCAAAACGGGTCTCGATTCAGCCCGGCGTAGGAATACCGTCTTGAATACATTATCGGTCATGGTCGGAGATATGAATGAAAAGCACGGCGCGCGCTGGCTGGCGCGCTACTGTGTGTGACGTAGCGGTGCGTGCTGGCACAGACAACGCTGATGTGTTTGCTTTTAAGAAAATAACCATACTTTTAATTTTCGTCTTCATCGTGAATATTTTCAAACCAGCCCACAAACGGTCAACAATTTTATCTCAGATAATCTGTATTTAAGACGCTGTAATGGCTAAACGGCACATTTGTTTTCAGAACTATTTTGTATCCCTCCACTGAACGAATTGCCTTCTTAGCATATTTCATATGAATGAGTGGCACGTGACATTACCGCATTAATCATGGCGTCGAGTCCCAATTACAAATGTACCTATCGGGTGACCTTCGCCGTCCCAGGTCCCTTTCCCGCACTCCCCTTCCTCTCTACCACGTAAAAAGAAAAAGTCTTAAACAAACAATAGTGTTTCCTTGATAGTGTCTGTCATTGTTATCGTATTTTATTTAAACTACCTTGTGGCGTAGCAGAACCCGGGCCGTGGGCTTATAATACAAGATGTGTTGTTGACATGTGTAAAATTGCTATCTCGTAGAATCACTTGGATCGGTTTAACAAGGCTTTTGTCAATATTGTGTTCTGCGGTGATTCATGTCAACGGGTGAGCTTGTATCGTTTAACTGTGTTCTATTTCTGCGGTTGTTAATTTGAAGTAGCAAATGTCTTACGCAGAAAATAGTAGGAGAAAAATGACTTGGAGCATTATCAACAGTATGTGCCATGCCGATAAGCGTGGATGGTTAAGGTTGGCCATCTTGCACGAGCACCGGTCACAGATGAGGTTTTTTTTCACCTCCTGGTAAACTTGCCTGGGGTAGGAGCCTGTCCTACTACTAGGCGCGTCCACCGGGTGGCGGATGGTGGAGTGGCCTGTAGAGATTTTGTCTAGGTGTTAGCTGTGAATATGTTGAATAAACAGCCGTGGACCAACACAGGCGGTGGTCCCTGAGAGGAGGCGAGTTAGTTGGTGGGACAGATATCTCTATAAAATACCTCAACACAGGCGGTGGTCACTGAGAGGAGGCGAGTTGGTTGGTGGGGCAGCTTTCTCTATAAAATACCTCAACACAGGCGGTGGTCACTGAGAGGAGGCGAGTTAGTTGGTGGGACAGATATCTCTATAAAATACCTCAACACAGGCGGTGGTCACTGAGAGGAGGCGAGTTAGTTGGTAGGGCAGCTTTCTCTATAAAATACCTCAACACAGACGGTGGTCACTGAGAGGAGGCGAGTTAGTTGGTGAGTCAGTTATCTCTATAAAATACCACAAAACTCTATGACGTGGCCATCGTTGGGTAAAAGGCACCATATATAACCTCTTCCTCCTGCTGCCTTGCAGGGTCCGTTTCTTTAGACAAAGGCTAGTGAGTCAAGCATACCCAAACCGGCGGAAGGTAAGGGACAACCACCTCTGTATTTTCCCAAGATAATCGTGCTTCGAAAAATATTGATCAAGATAACGACGTTAATGGGGATTCTAGCGGAGTCTCCTCGTCCGGTATCATGGCGCAGAAAGGGAGTCAACACACGAATTAATCCATGACGTCGGAGATCGTAATTTGTGGAGAGGCATGATTACCCATGCCAGTCGTCAAGGCACTTGATGATGATGGTAAACATGATTGTCATTTCTGGGAGAGGATATTCTTGCGGAGGACACGTTTGCGCCATTTATTTAAAATTATGTGTTGTCAAACCATAACGTATTAGGGATGTACATCGGTGTTTTCCCTTGTCCTTCGTAGATTTATCTACACATTAACTTCGCTAGCTTTTGTTTAAAGAGGCGAATCCTGCAGGACAGCAAGGTTGAAAATCAAGTCACCACAGAAGGTAGGGAGGAGTGAAATAAACTCCTATGGTGAGTGTGGCATAACCGCTAACCACCATTATTCAGTTACCAAGAATGCACGCAAAAGAGAGGGGAAAATACAACAATTGACTGCGCAAACTCAAACCGAAACCAGAACTGAAAAAGAACGCAAAATCAAAACTGAAAATGAAAGATTGACAGGTGACGTCAATTCTTGGAAATATTTCATCAGCCAAAGCTCAGGAGATCATTGGATAGAAACAGACACGTGACAACGCCTCCGCTAGAACGCCTGCTTAGAATATGTTAATCGCGCATTTCCACTGCAGACAGCTTGACGAGCAGACGCAAAAGCTGGTGTGACCGAATTGTCAAACAAGAACGGCAGAATGTCTGAATCCGAGGTAAGCTTGTGACTCCTTAGATTAAACTGATGACCAGATGTATCAATTATCAAGTAATGGTATCCAGTGTTTGTAACATCAATTGAAATGTATTATTGTAAATTAAAACCTCTGAAGTGAAAAATGCTTGACTGTTAGATTCTGACGACGCAGAGCCGTTTCCCGGGCAAACTGACAATCTACTACTCTCTTCGAATACTGATTTCTCTGATATTCTTAGAGATAGTTATTAACTTTAAGAAGTGCATAATAATAATACTACATTCTATTCTAGACAACTGTACGAAGTGATGATTCTAAGGCAATCTTGTGCATTTCAGCAGAAACACTGCTTAAATTACTATCACTATCCACAGCTCATAAGACAGTTCGTGTACTAGAACAAGTGCCTCGTTTTAAAACAGACTTATCTATGCCTATTTACAATCTAGAGAGCTGGGAGAGAAACCATATCTTCCCTTTCTCCTTCATATATTGAATAAATAGGGTTTGATGGAATAAATATTTATATTTATGTCAGATTTTACTTAGATAAGGGCACTCATGAACTGCATTACATCAGAAAAGTTATGGTTCGCGGAACTCCATCACCAGAAGTTGACTTAACCCACTACTCAACATGACTTAAAACACAACACCACACCACCCAACACTCTACACCACAACAACAACAGGTAATGGGAGAGGAATTATTATACAAAGAAGAAGGAAAAGTTGGTTAATTGGGAAAACACAGAACCATTTATACACACTACAAACCCAATTGAGTGATATAAATGTTATAAATGTATGCCATTTATTCATATGCATTTTGACACCTCCTCACTCTTGTCACTGTCTTACTGTACACGTCTCACTGACCCCAGGTCCAATGAGAACTTACATACAGCAGGAACCAGCTGATACCAGGCGTACACAGTGTGATAAACTCTGACCACCCCAAATTAACCCAACACTAGATCAGAGAAAAGAGGAGGGGGGGGGGGGGGTGGACTAGTTCCTACTTCGGGAATTTAGGTTTCTTCCGACCTACTTCTAGAATATTGTTGCATTGGTAGGATTGTACATATCTATGTGAATCTTACACAGTGAATTCTTGGTGGCAACCAACTGGCCAACCAACCAACCCAGACCAGAAAGAGGGAAGAGAGAGAAAGAGATGAACCACAGGTGAGATGGAAGATGACTAAGCCATGAGCAGAGTATGGGAAGCCTTCAGAGAAGCTACACGGGCAGAACTGAAGTGGATCCATCAGACAATGGACCGAGGCTTATCCTAATCTCCCAATCACAAGGTTACATTTCTCTAAGGAACACACAACACCCATTTCAGGAACAGATACCTAAATGTTGAATTATCATCTCCACACTTATAATGTACAACATTTAAATGTTTACAATGTTTCCACACTTGTTGACATAGTATTCATTGATGTTTATTTGTTGATTGACTGTAAACTTGGGCCTATATGCCATTTTCTATGTTATCCCGCGTAAACCACAACAGAAAATGTATGTAACAGGCCAGAGGACACAGGCCAGTCAATAAATAATGAACCTTAACTGACCTTATGTTGATTTGTCAGTCAAACTTACCTGTTGATTCTCCATCTTATGTGTGTAAAACATGTGTCAATGTCTACTGGAATTTGTTAAATGTGTAATTGTCAAAACAAATCCACTCATGATGAATTACTAAATTGGGGAGAGAAGACTCTAGGTCTATCAACTGCTCAACATCCATGCTTTCTTAACATAAATCAGGCTGAGAGAATTCTCCAGACTTTCCTCAGAATTGATAAAAAGGGGGCTCAAGAGCTAAAAGACTCCTTGGAGAAGGGGCAGAATCCCAGTTAGTATTTACTATTCTCACCAGGGCCATAATCTATATCTCCTCGACAAAATTAAATAATAGAGGCCTGCAGATAACTCGAGGGTCATATTCTGGGGTTATTGAAGACAGAAGAGGATGGGGCCCAACTTCTTTAATTAGAAATGGGGCATGCACTACAGTGATCTCCCAGTCCCTTCAGAATATATGACAGTGAGATGAACATCAAGAGATGGACGAACAGCAGTCTGACAGAATGTATAAGCAAGGCGAGAGGCAGACAGTGGCTGAGATACATTGCAGCCAACCTGCATTGTGGGGCCGGAACTTGATTGACTGAGTGTAGATGGCGAAGATTAGGATTACACAAGCACTAAGAGAACGCAGAGATGTCAAAATTCTAATATAAGCACCCAGTTTCTCAGCATGCAAGACCACCCTATGAACACCATATCTGACATCATCAATGAACTGTGTCGCAAACACGGCCTAGGACTGTCTAGTCAAGCCTGTTGTTCTACATCCGACTTAGATATGCATGGTTTTTTTTTTTAATCTGCAGTGTGTATTCCCTAGCCTTTCACTGTCTATCTACAAGGCAGCAGGTTTGTGTCTCTTTTCGTCTGGTTCTTATCCCTTGACCTGTCCGATATACATATAATTATTCTATGGTCTCTTGAATCTTCTATGAGCGCTGGATGCAGAATACCTGATCTGTTTGCGACGGCGATGATGGTGCATGCATATTCTATATCTGTTGCTGTTGTGATCACACTTCTGCCTGACGATGTTATAATCTTCTCACTGTGGCTGGTTTCTGTTGTTATCTTATATGCGGTTTAAACTCTATCACACTGCACAGTTCACAACAGCTAACTACTCAGAACAAACTCAACGCATCTCGAATAACAGAACGCAGTTCGGTTTTCACTCTATATTGACTCAAAGCATTAGAGAATTCACATTATCAATTTCACAACATGTCTATCACTCTTCACCATGCTAAGAGTCTACACCATAACTATACATCTAACTAACAATGTAGGGCAGTGTTTCCCAACCTTTTTTGTGCCATGCCCCACTTAAGCCTTTCTAAAATTCATATTGCCCCCCTCCCCCGCCCCACGCCCCCCCCCCCCCCCTCAACATATACATTATTTTTAATATTCAAAAATTGAAATGTTCACTAAAGAAACTTGAATGATAGGTTTTAGGAAGAAATCACTAGGTAATTATTGAGCAAACACAGTAAGTACATTTTCAAAACATATAATGGAGAACTGAAATTCAAGTACAAAATAATTTTAATGAAAGATTTTTCTATATTATTTTAATTATTAGTAATTATTTATTATTTAAATTTAGTGAGATCCTTGCACTTGATGCTTGCTGCAAAGAGATCTATGTCAGGTTCCAATTTAGTTAACTTCAGTCTCAAGTCTCCCCGTTTTGTTATATTCAGTCATTTCTTCCATTTTCGAATTGCCCCCCTTAACAGTCAAATTGCCCCCCTGTGGGGCGTGGGCCCCACGTTGGGAAACACTGATGTAGGGGCTCAGTATATGGCCATTCTACGGGAACGAAAGAACAAGGTCCAGCTCCGACCATAGTTCCAGTCCAACTGATTTGACGGTGACGTTTTGTCCTCTCGCAAAACGTCCCGAGCGTTTTTCACGCTATAGTGACCAACGCTCGTGGCGGGTCACTTTGCACGGTCTCATTGTATAGACCGCAACTTTTCAATGAATCCTGCCATGGTCGATAATACTATAAACCAGACCATGGCAGGAAGGCCATACCAGTAGCTGTGCTGCCGCCAGCATAGCCCTTGGAGTCATTAGAACACGCAAACCCATCTTGTATCCACCAACAAACGACACCACAGACAAACCACTGACCTGCCTGAAGTTTATATCCCCCTGGAAGTTGTTCCGTGGCACCAAGTAAAGAGAGAGGGATAGTACCTCACGGTGAGTGGCAGCCAAATCCAAAGGGATAGACCAGGATCCTATTTTGTTCCCATCTCTTGACCTGGTTCATGTGTGGCTCCATGAATTCCGCTTGTGTACGGCGGTGGCCACACCACGGGCAACAGTGTTGGCTGACTGGCTAACTACATGAGTGAAGTAGGGGTAACATCCTACTAAGGGAATGTCTATCCCTAGTACACAAAAGACTGGACTGTGAACAAGGTGGATTAATCTACATAGATCAACGGCTTGGAAAGCGAAACAGCAGAGTATCATCAGTATGTGGCACACACATGAGAAGTGTTCAGGACACAATAGAGAACATAGCTGTCCACCGTGGAAGAGATTGGGACCTCACCACGTTATACTAAAATAAAAAATAAAAAAGCAGAAATGGAAATACAACGAAAGACAAGTGGCGATGTGGATAACTCTTGTCTTCCAGAAGCGGAGCCTGCTACAAGAATCCAAGTGGGAAGAAAACATCAAGAAATGGACGAACAGCAATCTGACAGAATGTTCAATCAAGGCGAGAGACAGACAGTGTTGGAGATCTATTGCAGCCAACCTTCATTGTGGAGACAGAACCTGATTAATTAAAAAATATTGCAGAACAAAATCGAAGAATAGAGAAACTCGACTATGAGTGCACATTCAGATTAAAGTGACAATAATACTAGACAAAGAAAACCAGAACAGTCTAGAACGTAGAACGGCTACTCTCAGTTTTGCAGACAATGAATACCCATAGGGCCCTCGAGTCTCAGCTTACTACACGGACGGGTCATCACATAATGCAGTTAGAAATAACAGAACACGGTGGTACATCATCATCAAGTGCCATGTCGGCTGGCGTATGCGCTCATGAATATCCACAGATCTCGGTCTTTGGTTTTCTGGATCAACTCCGCTGCTGATATTTCTTCATGTCACCGTCTCAATCCATCCAGCATCATTTCTCTTAGTCCGTCTCTGCCTCTCTTCCCTTCAATCTTTCCAGTTGTCACGATGTTCTCCAATGCCTCTCTTCTCATTACATGGCTAAAGAAAGCCGTTTGTCTCTTTCTTATTGTTGTATATAATGTTCTAGTTTCATCAATCAATCATGTGCCATGCCGGAAAGCGTGGGCGGTCATGACTCGCCCTTTTACTCGATCACCAGAGTCGTGGATCAGCTCAGTGTTTCTGTCTCGTCCATGCCACGTGGCCAAGCCATCCAGGTATTTTCCTCTCGGTCTTCCTCTTGGTCTGTTCCCCTCGATCTTGCCAGTTGTCAATAAGTTCTCCAATCCATTTCTTCTCATAACATGTCCAAAAAATTTTGACTGTCTTAGCATGCCTATATAGCATCCCAGCGGGCCTTGCCTGTCAGTCCGGAGGTCATGAGTTCGCATCCCCATTGAGATGGATGTTTGACTGATTCAGTGCCGAAGGATAGCATATCGCCATATGTAACCTGCCGCCTCCGTGGTCTAGGTGTTACACGACTTTCTCCGTAATCTCATATACTGAGTAACGTGACGTGCGCGAGAATTGGTAGCGGTTCTCTCCGCGTCGCTAACTTACGGGGTATGTGAGCCGGTAGCTCAGAAAGCAATGGCAAACTACTGAAAGTAATCTTGCCAAGAAATCAACAATCAGCTGAAAGATGCTGATGTTGGCAGCGGTGTCCTGTAAAGGATATGCGAACAAACAAAAAAAGTGACCTCCCATTTGGACAGAAGGACGATGTATCCCAATACTGGGGCCATCGTGTTATTTGATTCGTTTCGCGGTATCTTCCGCAGTTGTAAGGCTCATTGAACGGAACTTGTTCATTTGAATTGTGTACCATGATTCGTCCAAACTGACGTTTTGTTTGGCACTCAATCACTTAACATTGACTTGAGGTCCCAGGTTGACGCAGTCTAAAATGGTTACTGGCAACTATTCTGGGAAGAAAAGGCAGTCAGCAAGATGTAGACCACAAAACCCACCGAGTGCCCATTGACAGTTAGTTGCATGCCTTTTACCGGACGTCGCAATCACCACAGCATTTATGGGCTTTTTTTTATGAGTATCGAGAAAATCAGTGGAAGTTCCTTAGATGACACGATCCTACTTGGATGATTGTGGCAATTCTAGAGCTTACTAAGCTCCGACCCTCGCGGAAAGAGCGCTTTTATTACCTGTTCTACTGCATGGAGGGGCGATGCTGAGCCGGCGTATCTGTAGCCTACCTTGTTCCAGACGAACTGTTTATTCTTTCTTCTGGATAAAACAAGGCAGGCCGAGAGATGGATCATGCTCCGTGGTCAACACATGTTCTCTGAATCCAGTCCAGGCATTATGCGATGGAGTTTTAGATCTAATCCACATTCTTTCGCCTGTAAAGACAGCAAAGTGCCATTAAATCCATGAGTGTCTATGACATTTTTATCTTCAGTAGTTTGCCATTGCTATCTGAACGGCCGGCGCTGATACAGCCGTGAACATTACGCCAAGACGACCTGTTTCCAAATCGGCTGCGGCTGGTTTCGAACCGCCCACTCGGTGTGCCGGAGAAACGTGAGACTGCGTTCATTAGCCCCACGGAATTCCGTTTGGTCTGTAAAATATGGGGCTAGCACCATATACCCCGAATACTTCTCAAAGCGTTTTTATTTCCGTTGGCTTGCTTTCAACTCCAACGTAGTTCATACACGTGCTATTACTTCTACTGTACTGGGCTGATATTTTTGTGTGCGCGGGTTAGCTTTCCCTGGTGAAGATTGTTCAATCAGCCATGTGCACGTGTGGATTGGCGCCATAGAACGCAGATCACAGACTCCAAGACTGCCTTGGGTGTGACATATCCAGGCCAACATTCTGGCCGGGAGAACCGCGGTGAGAACGAAACACTGCGGTCCGCTGGGTGAACTTGGGAAAGGATAAAGCTGTGAAGTTGTTAAAGGTGACAGTATTGCAGATATACAATATGTATTTCACGCTAACAAAAGAAGATAACGAAGAAGCCGAAAGGGAGGAGGAGGAAGAAGAAGTAGTCGAAGGAGGAGGAGGAGGCGAACGAGAGAGACGATGACGACGACACGGGGAAGGACGGGAGAAGAAAGAAGGAGAAAGAAGAAGAATGGGGGAGGTGGGGGGGGGGGAGGGAGAAGACGAAAAAGAAGAGGAGGAGCAGGAGATGGAGAAAGAAGTAGAAAGGCAGGAGGAGGAAGAGAAGAAGTAAGAGGAGGAGGAAGAAGAACGAAGTCGAAGCTCTACGGAAGCCTAGACATATTGCAAAGACAGTGCAGTTCACGCAGGAAATCTGACTATAAACAAGCGAAAATCTGAGCAATAGCTAGACTTCGTAAGTTAAATGATGATGTGTGCACCTGACGAGATTCAGAGAAATATTACAGGCAATATATGTTGTGTAGACTTTCTTCTTCTTCTTCTTCTTCTTCTTCTTCTTCTTCTTCTTCTTCTTCTTCTTCTTCTTCTTCTTCTTCTTCTTCTTCTGCCTTCCTGCCTGCCTGCCTCCTCCTCCTCCTCATCCTCCTCCTCCTCCTCCTCCTTCTTCTTCTTCTTCTTCTTCTTCTTCTTCTTCTTCTTCCTTCTCCTCTCTCTTCCTCCCGTTCTTCTTCCTCTTTGCTTATTCTCCTTGCCCTCTTCTTGCGTGTTTTAAAAACAAAGATGATCGACTTCATTACACCGGGTTTGATCTCACATGGCTCGGCCTCTTTCCCCAGAGCGGCCTGCCGAAAACGTCGCAAAGAGCATGAACTCGTAGCTCCAGCGACGACCTTTGGGTATCTCCGAGAAAACTGCGATCATGAACCGAATGACGGAGCCCGGAATCGAACCTAGAACCAAGAACCCGGAACCTACAACCCAGAACCTACAACCCAGAACCTCCAGAGCGAGAGTCAGGAGGCGTTAACCACCTCGCCAAGAAGTATTCTTATGTGGCTTCCGTGTTTAAGGGTTAAATGTTTCAATCAATCAGGTGCCGTCTCCACGATGAAGTTTGGTTGCAATGGATCTGCAACACTGTCTCTCTCTCTCTCTCTCTCTCTCTCTCTCTCTCTCTCTCTCTCTCTCTCTCTCTCTCTCTCTCTCTCTCTCTCTCCTTGATTGTACATTATGTCAGACTGATGTTCGCCCATCTCTTGATGTTATCACCCTAACTTGTATCGTTGTCTACCTCTTGCTCGTTTGCCTTCAACCTTGCCCTTCAGCATGGTGTTTATTAAGAGTGTTATGTCTTTTAATGTGGCGGAAATATTTCACTTGTCTTAAATGTAACGCTGTAACGGTAGGAGTGTTGCCGGTTGTGGGCTATGTAAGGAGCCGCACTAACTACCACATCCACCCACTCTAGCCATCGTGGAAGATTGCCACTAAGCTTTAAAACACGTTGAAAATAACGTCTCCCTCCTGATACCTAACCCCCAACCGATCCACAGCGGCCTAGAGCCCCAATCGTTGCACGAGAGAGGGCGTGTCTATTGCATGGAGATGTCAGATAAGAATGGGTTAACGTTGAATGGCGACGATAACATCAGGGGGGTTTAACGGAAAGTAGGTCACCAGGAAGTCGGGTGTAGTACAGCACAGTGACTGATCATTTTGTTAGCTGATCGCTTGGACGCGTGGACCTTCTCAAGTTGCCCGTTCTTTTCAGGACGTTATGGTTAACCTCAGGTTGGATTTTCTAGGCAGTTTTACGTTCAGTGCTCTCTGAACGAGAAGTCAACGGTAAAGGCAAACTTGATGCCGACTAAGGGACTGAACACCCTGCTCTGTCATCATCGCACCGGAAGTTTCCAAGTCGACAGTCTAAAATTGGCAAACTGCTTCCCTTTCTTCACCCTTATCTTTCTCTTCTTCTCCCTGTTCTCTTATTATTATTATTCTCATCCTTTTCCTTCTTTTCCTCGTTCTTTCTTTTCTTCGACTTTTTTTTCATTTTCTTTCGCCTCTGCATCTTCTTATCTTCCTCACTTCCTTCTCCCCTCTTCCTTTGCTGCCTTCTTCTTCTTCTTCTTCTTCTTCTTCTTCTTCTTCTTCTTCTTCTTCTTCTTCTTCTTCTTCTTCTTCTTCTTCTTCTTCTTCGTTTATTATGCGTCTATTCTATGCGTGAACAGAAAGATTGAGGTCCTCTTTTGTCGCCCACAGTGTATCTTGTAAGGTTCTTCCCAAGATCTACGTGTCCATTCTCTGGTAAATTTTAGGTAGTCTTGTGGGCGAGTTCTGGGTGTTGGCTTTTACCCTCTACGGTCGCAAGTAGCAGGGTTTCCGAGACCATGAGAAAATGTCGTTTGAGATCACAGTAGGTTCCAAATTGCTGTTATAGCCGGGTGGTGGTGGTGGTGGTGGTGGGGGGGGGGGGGGGTTGAAAGTGAGCGCCTAACCTTACAAAATACCCCATGGTGTGTACATTCATTGCCTCCGGTAGCAAAAATCCAACTCTTGGCCTTCACGTGACGGAACTGTTTTAACCAACAGGAGAAAGGGCGACGGGGAGTCTCTGGTGCCGTAAAACCAGACTGCTCTTGCTATGTATGTACTTAGATACACTCGCAGACACGTGTGTACATACACATCTAAACTCTAGTAAGACCACAGTTTACCCTATCAAAGGAGAGGTGCTGAAGACGATGGCAACCAGCCAGAAGGAGCACCACAGAAATCAGGATGCCACGCAAACACGACGCTATACTGAGCGAAAGAAGAATTTAGTTGAGGTGAGCAAAGAACTGATATCACTGCACTTAGGACATTCCCATACGCGTTCAAATCGTTCCCAAGCCGGCTTCATGGCTTAGAGGTTATGACTTTTCTCCGTAATCTCATATACTCTCGTCGGTAACGTGATGACGATGAGAATCAGCAGTGGTTCGAATCGCATCGGTAACTTACGAGTTATGTGAGCCGGCCGCTCAGAAAGCAATGGCAAACTACTGAGCGTAATCTTGCCAAGAAATCAACATACAGCTGAAAGATGCTGGTGTTGACAGCGATGTCCTGTAAAGGATAGGCCTATGAGGGGAAAAAAATCGTTCCCACCGCTATCTGATTGAAAGTTAAAGCGAAAGAAGAAGAGATCATAGTATCTTGTTCTGTGTGAAGACCCTATTCTGTGGATTAATGTCCATCTTGTTGAATTCTGATTCCCACATAAACCTTCATCTCTCACACAAACATCCCTTTCGTATACTCTCACTTACCATGCATCCCTCCCTTTCCCATATGTTCATACTCCTTCCATCTCTACCAGCCTCTCCTTCACATCACTAATTCCCATATATACCCCTACCTTCCAAAAATACCCACATGCAATCAACAACACTTCCATTTCACAGACATACCGCCAGAATTCTCAGTACTTCCTTCTACCACAGTCTAATGTAGTCCCTGTGTGAACACAGAAACACATTTCCGTCCAAAGAAACATGTTCCCTTTTAAAACCCCGCATTAAAAAATTTATTGCGCGCATATTCAGTTGTGCATCAAAAGGCTGAAACTTCTTAATGCCGCACTTGTGTACACGACAGGCGGTGCTGCTTCAAAATATTCCCCGAATCATGGCCTTGACGGACAACATTCCATTCTTTGGTAAGGTTCTCTGACTCGATACAATGTTCAAAACTGTTCATATCCACACGGAACAGTTCAAATCAGCGGTTCTAACATTTTACACTCCCAATGACACATTGTATACAACAATAAGAAAGAGACAAACCAGCTTGCTATGGTCACGTGATGAGAAGAGAGGCACTGGAGAGCATCATGACAACTGGAAAGCTCAAGGGGAAGAGGTAGAGGCAGACCAAGAGAAATTATGCTGACTGGATTGAGACGGTGGTAGAATTGATTCAGAAAACCAAAGACCGAGATCTGGAGAGAGACAGTTGTTACATTGTACTTCAAACAACAACAAAAAAGCACAATAACCCCTGTTTAGCAAAAAGCCTGGGCTGAATTGTACAGAAAATGTGTTACCTATGCAGCATGATCCGTCTCTCGACAAGCTGCAGAAGCTGCCAGATCAGCAAAACAATACTCAAACTGTCCGACTGTCGGAGCTTCGATCTGCCCTGCAATGACATTTAGTCTTTATGTTACATTTCCTCGCACCAGGATAAGGCTTGTACTCTCCAATTGCTCTTCACCACCCAAAGCCGTTGGCACAATGAGGGGCGTCCGGTTTGGTGGGCGCCGCCCAGCATTCGGCACTAACAGAAAGTAAATAGTACTCATCTCATCTCATCTCATCTCATCATGTTCCTCTTGTACCTTACAGTGTCGAGGTGAAGTATAAACATCGTGAGAGTGCCTGATTATGGGCTTCATATATCGATATTCCCATGGACTCTGCTATTCCCTCCGTCTAACGTTTACGCGGTCGGCCTCTTCCTCTGTTTCCATCTGGTCTGTACATCATTGCTTGTTGTGGTATGCTGTTGAATGGTAACCTACTTGAATGGCCAAATCATTTGACTTGCTGCTTTCTAATAAAATCTAGTGCTGCTATAACCCCCACTTTAGTCCTGATTTCTTCATTTCTGATCTTATCTCTTCTTGATACGTTGAGTTATGTCACAAAATAAAACCGTGTGTTTAACCGGTTGATTATTATAGAGGATTTTCTGATTAAACGGACTATCTGCCAGCGACTACTATTTTACTAACAGTAAAAACAAATCGGATGTCAAAATCCCAGGACAATATTTGTAGTTGCACGTGTACATCTCTAACGGATTGGGAACATTCGGTGGTGATGAAGACAGGTCCCGGCATCTCAACAGTCAGAGACAAACCGGAATTGGCAGCGAGAGACAGGAAACAGTACATCTGTCAAGTCTTAGTTCCGGAATATCAAGAAGATTGACGGCTGGTTACTGGCAACTGTGTTGAGAGTATACAGGAACTCGCTGGCTTGTTTTGAGAATCTAAACAATTAATGACAACGTTGACAAGGACTAAAGCCAGGAAAATAGATTCTTGACAATGGCTGATATGTCCAAATAACACCTGTGTGGACAGGAAGAATACAGTCACGTGACCAATTAGAGGTTTTGCCATAAACCATGATTGTTGATGGGGAGTTGACAAAAACCGTGGATTATGATGGACGTGTTTGTGGGAGAGCTCTACAGTGCTAGATAAATTTAACATTAACTAGCATGTGTCGTTATGGCAAAGTGTAGTAGCCATCCCGGGAATGAGGCGGTTGTGCGTAAGGTAGTCAATATAGTCAATTAGTTCTAATTAATATGGGCTGTAGGCTTGTAAAAACTATAGTGTGATGATTAGCACTGTTAGTGGAAAACTAACTAGAGTAGGGAAGTGATACTTGGCTCTGTTAGTTGAAAATAGATTAGTGAAGTGTTGATAAGCTTTACTAGTTGAGAATTGAGTAATGAGGGATAATTGGGATTTTCCCGTAGGTGTCCCTGGTGGGCAGGGTTCCGCATTCTGTTTGCTGATATTTTTTGTCTTGGCCTGATGATAACCTATGTGGTCAGTTCATATGTCCCTTATGGGTTCATTATATTTTCTGAGTGAGGCCGATGGCCCACGATCATCTAATAGAGATCAGTGACGGGGAGGCTATCACCAGTTGTATGATTTATTTTACAGGTTCCTCGGGTTGGAATGAAGAACCCGGACCCAATGTAACATCCGATCCTGGATAAATTATGATGTGGAGAGATGGGCCAGCAACTTTCGCAATGGAAGAAGTTAAGACACATTGCTCGGTGGAGTCTAATGGTATATGTATCCTACATGAGTGAATACCAATCGTTAACACACCTGAAGTGATGGAGGTTCAGCCCATGTGGAACTAGATCAGTAGGGACTGATGTTCACAGTAGATGAAACCAAACATTGAAGTGTAGTTGTTCCACGTATCAAGGAAATCAGAACTTTCAGACTATATCTAGTGAATAAAGCAAGCCATTTTATTCTAGATACATTAACTGTTTAATAGTGAGAACTAGTGAACATTTATCAAGAGACAAAAAGACTTGTTAGTAGGACAGTGTTCCATGTTGGTTTTCACTGCGCCGGAATTATGAAGCCGGAGTTTCTATAAACTATTAGGAACAGTTGCGTTAGGAAATATACTAGTATTTTCCACGGATTATATTTACATGAGATTCAGATCTCATGGTCATCAGAGTTCCTGGAGGAGGACATGTCTGGAGAGAAGGATACGACTTCGGTGAGGTTTTTCGTACTGACTTGAATGATGTCGTGTGATCCTTGCCATGATGTGTACACTATGATCCTGAACTTTGAAGGCTGACACATACATTTATGTTATAATACACGACACACTTTTTCTTCGCATACACGTCTCATATACGTTACACTTTTCTTTTAATAAATTAGTCTTTATTAATTTTTAGAAGCAAGATTTGTTGAGTATGTTGCGTTGGGGAAGTATGAGAGGGGGCATAGTACGACAGTGAGAGAGTGATAGGAAAAGGTGTCCATAGGCTGATGGAGTGTGTTGGACGGAAGCTGGTGGATTCTCCAGAATATTGAGAGAAAAAAAAATTATAATGTGGGTGACGACTCTCCTCACTCCAGGGACGACACTTTAAAGGAGGACACGACATTATTGGGGGCTCGTAAACGGAATCTTTAGGACAGCGGGATCTCTCGTAAACGGGATATTTGGACAGCGGGATCTCTCGTAAACGGGATCCTTGGACAGCGGGATCTCCCGTAAACGGTATCCTTGGACAGCGAGATCTCCTGCAAGCAGGAACCTTTGACAGTGGGATCTTCTGACAACGGGGTCTTTTGATACGGGATCCTTAGTTATAAGAGGGAGATATCATTTTGGAGAATCCAGCTAGAGTGAATGTGGATAGGGGTTAGGACAAATATCTGACCTGTTCACACTTCACACGTCTGCATAGGTCTGTGGTCCTGATTCTACTCTTGTCACTGAGTGAATGTGCTGTGTGTGGTAATATCTAGATTTATAGTACTTGTTCATATATCTGTATAGTAATTTGCAGTTATATTGTACTAGACCTGCTAGCTTACCTCTCTGTATAATGGCCACCCCTAAACTAAGCACGTTAGAATTAAAGGCAAAGGGGGAAGAAATGGGACTGGCGGGTTCTGCTCTAACGGATTACATACAGGAAGTGGAGAGAGAGTATCGTCAAGCAGAAAGGGAAGATCGAAAGGCCGAGCTGGAATTGAGAAGGATGGAATTGGAACAAGCAGCTAAGAAATTGGAAGCTGAGCAAGCAGCTAAGAAATTGGAAGCTGAGCAAGCAGCTAAGAAATTGGAAGCTGAGCAAGCAGCTAGGAAATTGGAAGCTGAGCAAGCAGCTAGGAAATTGGAAGCTAAGCAAGCAGCTAGGAAATTTGAAGCTGAGCAAGCAGCTAGGAAATTAGAAGCTGAACAGGAAGCACAGAAAAGGGAGCACAAGTACCGGATGAGGGAACTCGAGTTGAAGAGTCAATCTAATGGAGAAACTGAGGGAGCAGTTGGAGGTTCCTCCATCCCAGGATCAACACCAGTAGGTGGACATGGGTACCATGCTATGAAGTTTCCTTTAGCGGTCTACGAGGAGGACAAAGAGAAGATTGACCAGTACCTTCAACGCTTCGAGGCTATGTCAGTTGCTATGGGTCTGGAGCGTAACAAATGGAATCTTAAGCTATCCCAGGGATTACGCGGGACCGGATACGAGGTTTATACTCGCCTGCCACCAGGACATGAGAACAATTATGACGAGTTAAAGACGGCTCTGCTGAAACGATTCGAGGTTACGTCACATACCTACCGGAAAAAATTTCGAGCAGCGAAACGAGAACCGGGGGAGTTGTTTGCCGCCTACAGTTTGCGTCTAAAATCTTATCTCCATAAGTGGATGGATTTGGCTGGGTTCGCACATGACTATGAGAGTCTGGAAGAGCTCATGGTGGTCGACCAGCTGAAGAAGCAAATGTCTAAACCTCTCAGGACGTTCCTGGGAGAACAAGGAGCGGAACGTATTGACCTCGTGACTAAATTAGCAGAACGGTTCGTCGAGGTACATGGGGAGGCAGGGGAAAACCTTTCCACCAACTCCAAAAGTCAAGAGAAACATGACAAGAAGAAAGCCAAAAATCTCAGGAACAAAAAAGTGGGAACCTTATGTGCAAAAATCAGAGGATAGTTCAGAGAAGAAGAAGGAGGGAAGCAAGAGCACTTCAAGCTCTACACCTAAACGACCGTGGTCGGAGAAGTGGTGTTCAATTTGTAAGTCACCCTCTCACAATACGAGGGACTGCAAATCGAAGGCTAAGAACCCTCACTTTGCAGCATGTCAAGTGACTTCCAAGGAGGTTGTCACGGAAAATGCCAAGGTCAACAAGGAAGCTCGCCACCAGGAGAGCTCACTCAAGTCCGACAATAGAAAATCTAGGACAGGGAAATGGTGCAACCAATGCAAGTCAAACACGCACAATGCTATTGACTGCAGGGGAAAGTCAGGAGACACTCAATTCGTCGTGTGCCCCGGGAAACCTAAGGTGGAGCCCACCGAACAGGTCGAGGCCGAGGAAGAGACTCCAGACCAGGAAAAACCACCTGTAGTGGAATTGGTAGAGGTTAACGGTCGTCAAGTGGAGTGTTTATACGACACAGGACTGGACGGGGAGGCCGTGATTTCTGCGGATCTGGTACATCCAGAACAATTCACAGGTGAAACCATTGGATATACAGCCTGCACAGAAGAGTGCTGTAACCATGAAGTTGCCCATTGCTAATGTGGAGATTCGGTCAAGGTACGTCACCGGCACCATCAAGGCCGCTGTATTGACCGATCCCATTTTTCCAGTCATCCTAGGTTGCCGGTATGTCTTTCTGGGAATGCCCAGGGAGCCAATTCCATATGGGAGCAATGCAGACTCGCTCTCAGACGAAAACGGAAGAGGCAGACGCAATTGTGACTAACCCAATGCCGGGGGAGCTACGAACTGCCCAGAGTGAGGATGATACTTTACGTCCTTGCTACAAAAAGCTGCAGAAAAGTGCTGATCCACCAGGACGGGGGCAGTACTACATGAAGAATAGGATACTCTACAGGAGAGCAGGAAGGGGAGACAACCTATACGGTCAGTTGGTCGTCCCGAAAGCTCACCGGTCCCAGATTCTTCATATGGGGCATACCATCTCCTTTAGTGGACACATGGGTATTGCCGCCACCATGCAGCGGATTTCCTGCCACTACTATTGGCCGGGAATGACAGATGATGTGCGTCGGTATGTGAAGTCATGCCCTGAGTGCCAGAGGGTGGCACCGAAACACTGGACAGCACCGGTGGTGTTGGGTGAGATGCCCATCATGAACTCTCCTTTCGAGAGGGTAGCCATCGATATCGTGGGTCCACTTCCCAGGACTAGGAAGAGGAACATGTATATACTCACAATGGTGGATTGCTGTACAATGTGGGGTGAGGCTATACCGTTGACCACGATTGACTCGAAAAGAGTGGCGGACGCACTGATGGAGGCCTTTACCAGATTAGGCTTTCCGGATCAAATTCTGACGGACAATGGATCTCAGTTTTGTGGAAAACTCATGGAGGAGGTATTTAGGGTGTTTCACTCTAACCACATACATACCAGCCCTTACCACCCTCAAGCCAATGGACAAGTAGAGCGTTTCAACGGCACGTTGATGACAATGCTCAGGAAACTTAGCGCAGGAAAAACCTGATAGGTGGGATGAATATATCCCAGCAGCACTCTTTGCCTATCGGGAAGTTCCTCATGGCTCAACAGGACTACCACCCGCTACGTTGCTGTTTGGTCGTCCAATCAAAGGACCGTTGGAAGCCATGTTGAGGAGTTGGACTGAAGAGGGGACGTCAGAAGAAGTGATCTCATCCTATAAATACGTGGAGGAACTGAAAGAAAAACTCCACAAGGGATGGACTCTGGCAAATCAAAACTTGAAAAAGGCCAGGAAAAGACATGCGGCTTACTACAACCGTAGGTCTAAAGAAAGATCTCTAGAGGTGGGAGATAAAGTCTTGTTGCTACTCCCAACGGGAAACAACAAACTGGAGATAGGTTGGCAAGGACCATTTCCCGTGGAAAGGGTGATATCCAGAACCAACTATCAGATCCGGATCCGGGGAAAGTCGAAGATTTTCCATATCAATCTCTTGCGGAAATACGAAGAGAGACCCGGAGACAAGGCAGCTCACCTCATGGCAATGGCAGTTGCAGTGGAGACAGAAGTGGGAACCAGCGAGGGCAGGGAATATCCCTTGGAACACCAGGAAACCTATAGGGATGTGCAAGTGAACCCTGATCTGACCTCCCAGGAGAGGGAAAGGATAACCCAGGTTCTCAAGTCTCATAAGGAGATACTGACTGATAAACCAGGACGAACGAGGTTGGTTGAGTTCGAGATGACTTTGACCACACAGGAGCCTGTTCGCCAAAAGGTTTACCCAGTGCCATTCTCTAAAGAAAAGGCCCTGGAGGAGGAAATACAAAAACTGCTGGAGGATGACGTGATTGCACCATCCACATCCCCATACAATGCGGGGGTAGTTTTGTTACGCAAACCAAGTGGAGAACACAGGTTGTGTATAGACTTACCGACTTCTGAACAGTCATACACAATTTCAGGTGGAACCTTTGCCGAATCCAACTCAGTTATTCGCTAGGCTCCATAAGGCTCGGTACTTTTCAAAGGTGGATCTGAGTCGGGGGTACTATCAGATACCAGTCAAACCGGAGATTCGACCACTGTTAGCTTTCAGTACACCCAGTGGACACTACGAATTCAAGGTCATGCCCTTTGGACTCAGCAATGCACCTAGTGTGTTTACACGCATGATGAGGACTATACTAGATCCGTTACAGGATCCATCCATCATCTCATTCATGGATGATATTCTGATTTCCAGTGACAGCCTGGATGACCACTTACAATCCTTGGAGAGAGTGTTTAATAGGCTCAAGGAAGCAGGGCTTACTGCTCGTCCAACCAAGTGCATGATTGGTTACCAGACTCTGGAATTTCTAGGTCACACCATCACTCCAGGACACATTGTCCCAGAAGAGAAGAACCTGGAGAAAATCAGAAATGCACCAAGGCCAAAAACGAAGAAGGATGTGCGATCTTTTCTCTCGTTGTGTGGGTTCTACCACAAATTTATCCCACATTTCACTGAACTGGGAGCTCCGTTGACGGAAACCTTGAAAAAGGGATTCCCGGATCAAATCATTTGGACACCAGAATGTGAGAATGCCTATAGTCAGTTAAAGGAGGCCTTGGTCAGCAAACCTGTATTACAGCTCCCTGACCTTTCCAAACCATTTGTGTTGAGAACAGGATGCGAGTGCGATTGGAATTGGAGCCGCTTTGTTACAGGAAGGAAAAGACGATGCTTCGGTTTTGAAACCTGTGGCATACGCAAGTAAGAAACTTCTACAGGCGGAGAGGAATTATTCAACCGTCGAGAGAGAGTGCTTGTCCCTCGTATGGGCAGTGCAAAAATTTCAGCCATATTTGTATGGAGTTAAGTTTCGAGTCCAGTCGGATCATCAACCCCTGATGTTCTTGGCTACTTCTCAGAAGCTCAACGCCCGTTTGATGCGGTGGTCGTTGTTACTTCAACCTTATAATTTCACAGTAGAGTACATTCCTGGGAAGGAAAATGTTGGAGCGGATTTCTTGTCAAGACACCCAGCTCCTGAAGAAGAAGAATGAATCATCTGGATTAAACTCACGGTGGAGAAGAGTGAGATGGACTACTCTCTTAGGAGGGGGCCTATGTCACAAAATAAAACCGTGTGTTTAACCGGTTGATTATTATAGAGGATTTTCTGATTAAACGGACTATCTGCCAGCGACTACTATTTTACTAACAGTAAAAACAAATCGGATGTCAAAATCCCAGGACAATATTTGTAGTTGCACGTGTACATCTCTAACGGATTGGGAACATTCGGTGGTGATGAAGACAGGTCCCGGCATCGCTTGACAGTTTGTCAACAGTCAGGGACAAACCGGAATTGGCAGCGAGAGACAGGAAACAGTACATCTGTCAAGTCTTAGTTCCGGAACATCAAGAAGATTGACGGCTGGTTACTGGCAACTGTGTTGAGAGTATACAGGAACTCGCTGGCTTGTTTTGAGAATCTAAACAATTAATGACAACGTTGACAAGGACTAAAGCCAGGAAAATAGATTCTTGACAATGGCTGATATGTCCAAATAACACCTGTGTGGACAGGAAGAATACAGTCACGTGACCAATTAGAGGTTTTGCCATAAACCATGATTGTAGATGGGGAGTTGACAAAAACCGTGGATTATGATGGACGTGTTTGTGGGAGAGCTCTACAGTGCTAGATAAATTTAACATTAACTAGCATGTGTCGTTATGGCAAAGTGTAGTAGCCATCCCGGGAATGAGGCGGTTGTGCATAAGGTAGTCAATATAGTCAATTAGTTCTAATTAATATGGGCTGTAGGCTTGTAAAAACTATAGTGTGATGATTAGCACTGTTAGTGGAAAACTAACTAGAGTAGGGAAGTGATACTTGGCTCTGTTAGTTGAAAATAGATTAGTGAAGTGTTGATAAGCTTTACTAGTTGAGAATTGAGTAATGAGGGATAATTGGGATTTTCCCGTAGGTGTCCCTGGTGGGCGGGGTTCCGCATTCTGTTTGCTGATATTTTTTGTCTTGGCCTGATGATAACCTATGTGGTCAGTTCATATGTCCCTGAGGGGTTCATTATATTTTCTGAGTGAGGCCGATGGCCCACGATCATCTAATAGAGATCAGTGACGGGGAGGCTATCACCAGTTGTATGATTTATTTTACAGGTTCCTCGGGTTGGAATGAAGAACCCGGACCCAATGTAACATCCGATCCCGGATAAATTATGATGTGGAGAGATGGGCCAGCAACTTTCGCAATGGAAGAAGTTAAGACACATTGCTCGGTGGAGTCTAATGGTATATGTATCCTACATGAGTGAATACCAATCGTTAACACACCTGAAGTGATGGAGGTTCAGCCCATGTGGAACTAGATCAGTAGGGACTGATGTTCACAGTAGATGAAACCAAACATTGAAGTGTAGTTGTTCCACGTATCAAGGAAATCAGAACTTTCAGACTATATCTAGTGAATAAAGCAAGCCATTTTATTCTAGATACATTAACTGTTTAATAGTGAGAACTAGTGAACATTTATCAAGAGACAAAAAGACTTGTTAGTAGGACAGTGTTCCATGTTTGTTTTCACTGCGCCGGAATTATGAAGCCGGAGTTTCTATAAACTATTAGGAACAGTTGCGTTAGGAAATATACTAGTATTTTCCACGGATTATATTTACATGAGATTCAGATCTCATGGTCATCAGAGTTCCTGGAGGAGGACATGTCTGGAGAGAAGGATACGACTTCGGTGAGGTTTTTCGTACTGACTTGAATGATGTCGTGTGATCCTTGCCATGATGTGTACACTATGATCCTGAACTTTGAAGGCTGACACATACATTTATGTTATAATACACGACACACTTTTTCTTCGCATACACGTCTCATATACGTTACACTTTTCTTTTAATAAATTAGTCTTTATTAATTTTTAGAAGCAAGATTTGTTGAGTATGTTGCGTTGGGGAAGTATGAGAGGGGGCATAGTACGACAGTGAGAGAGTGATAGGAAAAGGTGTCCATAGGCTGATGGAGTGTGTTGGACGGAAGCTGGTGGATTCTCCAGAATATTGAGAGGAAAAAAAAAATTATAATGTGGGTGTCGACTCTCCTCACTCCAGGGACGACACTTTAAAGGAGGACACGACAAGTATAACGGTGGAAAAAGTATCCTAGTGGCACGAAATGGAATATTGCTTGGATAGCAAATCCATTATGTGGAAAGTGCGAATCGAAAGCTCACTGAGTGGATGTCATCTGCAGACTGCATTCTTCTGGTTTCCGGAAGAACAGCCTATGCTGAACGGAAGGCCCAATATACGGAAGTGAGGCTAAGCAGCCATGTGCAGGACGTGACGATTCCTTGGGTGATGTGACATGTTCGGTTGAGACAGAGGACCTAGTTAGTAGTGTTCTCTGGAGATATATCTTGAATAATAAATATACAAGATAAAGGATATGATTTTGCACGTTTATGTCTAGAGGTCTCTTAAATGAGATAATCATTCCCGCAATAGCCTTTTTGGAGAACCATTTTTCTTTGGCTCAACCCCCACTGTGAGACTACCAAGTATCTACACAGAAATTTATATAAGAAGAAAAATAGTTCACTCAAGGCCAGAGAAGATCTGAACTATTAGCGCCTGTACAACTGAGGATCCCTCTCACTCAACATAGTGTTGTCAGTGTGCTATTCGTCCGTCACATTAGATCTTCCCCTATTATTTATTTTGTCAAGTGTGACCTATATCAGTTGTCCAATTTACTTAGGACTTTAGGATTCAATTCTTAGTAGACAAACTCAACAATAACTGTACATAACATCTGTTGAACAAGACATCTACATGACAGGTTCTTGACAAGAGTGGGAACATACATTTACATAGGAATTGTTTACACCACCATTGTACAAGACATACATCATGAGATACTTGACAACATCTATACAGGACTTTTCACAATATTGTAACCAACCACAGTAACTTAAGACAGTCACCAGAGACAATACTTGACAGCAACTGTACAAGACATTCTCTTGAGACATGTACTTAAAACACTGATTCATTAAATACACTTTATTGAGCTGATGGTGAGTCGAGTGATGACCATTGTTTCATCTCCTGGCATGTCAACACCTCAATAATTACATTGAAAATGCATAAAATATGTCCCACATGCATGTAGATAAACATGATACACCACCTCCCCATTACTCCACCACCCAATAATAAACTCTCCTCTTCCTCCTCTCCAACTACAACACTCATTCATGTATCTATCATCATGCTCTGTCTCTGGGAAGTTTTCATGAAAATCCTACTTATGGGAAACTTAAGGAAGGAACCACTGTTCTGGATCCGTTTGCACCCTGTTATCCTCAGCAATTGAGGTTGGAAAAGGTCCAGGTAGCAGATTTCCTGTAATAAGTCCCATGGCAGATCATTTCCTCTTGAGAACAGAATTGGTGGTGATGATAAGGTACTGAATCTCCCTGTTGACCAGACTGTCTGTGAAAATTGTCACTGGGGACTTCACTTATCTAGTCCATCTCACTTACTCTTCAAGTCTTCATTCTTAAACACTGTGTGAGCACCAGGCTGGAGATTAACCAAGACAAGTCCTAGCCAAACAATCCACTGCACCAGTCATTTCACCAGTCTTCTTGAATGGGGTTAACAACCAGACTTGTTGTTTTCGTTCTCAGATGATTCTGATAATTATGATCACTGTCAGGATCATTATAAGTCACTATACTTCTAATCATTGAAGTCTTCAGAACTATTCCTCTCCCTTTGACATTCAGCGGTTGGAGCTGAGATTAAATCCTCCAAGACATTCCTGTATTTTGGAATTCTAGGAAAATGAATAAGTATTCCATTTGGGGCACAGGTTTAAAGGCTGGCAATTCAGCTGGTGGTCATCTGTGATTTTCCCTAGGGTACTTATAGGGAGTTGGTTCTGGATTTAGGGACTACTGGTTAGTTGTCCCAGATGATATAAAGGCCTCTCCACCATCTTTTTGTTCTCTGTTGATATACAAAATGGCACAACATCTCTTTACATGTGTTAAAAGATAATGTTATCATACATCAACATACACAAATTGGAGATGGGGAGGTTAAGGGAGGATGTTGACCAAACACACCTCTCCTAGTTGATGATGTAGTGAATTTCACTGTGATGTACTGTGGGGGATATGGTTCATTATTCACCTTTATCTGTGGTAATCACAAGACTATATGCTGAGACAGTGGTAGCCTACACAATTACAAGCATTTTATGTGTGTATGTTTTAAATGTTTAAACCACAGTAGACCTGGGCACAATGAGGAACAGACACAGTAAAGCAAGCACTATAAGGCAAGCATCATGAGCAAGCATTGTGACATAGCCACATGATTAGGCATGTTGAGGAAAATGGAAAATAGGCATTTACAACTGCAATATGCATTATGTATTAAACTAATGGCATTTACCCAATTAGCAGACCAGACATCCCTTCCAATGGCTGTGATGTTGGTGCATGAAGGTCCTATTCCATACTCACACAGCAATGCCAGACCTCACCCCTTTCAGACCAGACTTGGCTCACCGGTACATCATCATCATCATGTGCTCTATCCCCACTGAGTAATGTCCATATCTTACCACAGTAGGTAACAGAAGCTCAATTGCATAAGCAATTGTCCACATATGCACCAAAGCACACATGGGAAAAACATGTTTAGTCCTTGTAAATTTGCATGAGCCATACAGTATATTCAGCCGGCTAAGACACAGGTTCACACACCTATGGTCTCTTTAGGAACTAGTTTATATGAACCAACCAACAGTAGAGGTACCAGTGTAATACTTCAGAGAGAAATTGTATTAATTCTCTTGAGCATATAGCCACCAGGCATCACATGAACTTTGCAATTCTGGCGTGCCATACACAACCTGTTTACATATGGATATTGAAGCATCTTTCCTTCTACTAGATGTGAGAGGCTATTCATCAAATCACCAGCTCACTCACTCCAACATTCTCAGCATTTACAAAGAAACTAGTACATGCTTACATCACACATTCCAATTCAGACTGCCAATGTTAACTCACAAGAGCAATGTACAGTCTGGTTAAGAATGAGTCATCCTAGGCATTAATAATGCACAAGGGGTTTGCGAATTTGCATTGAGTGTAATATACAATCATCAAGCATACGCAACCAGTCACAACAGAGGGAATGATATGCACTTGGAGTATACAGCGTAGAAGACCTGTAAAGGTTGAAGAAGCAGTATTCAGACTACTGGCATACAGAAGTTCTGTTTTCACTTTCACATTTTCTTCATAAAATACTCTTATATTCTTCTCTTTCGTTCACTAGGCATAATCACAACATTAAAGTATGTTTTAATGTGGTACCTGTTATTCCAGAGAACAATATTTTACTGAATCTTTAGGGCATTTTTGCGTCATCACATCACAAACTAGCGACCGCTCCGGTTGGAATCCCCGCTCAAACTGCTAGATTTTCAAATGTGGCCTAGTGAATAGCGTGGGCGACAACGTACTAGCCAATGAAAAGACGAGCGCATACCGCTGCCCTATCCCACCGCATTCTGGAACTTACTATTGCAAGAATAGCCCTTCTATCTGGAAACGCCGCTCAAATCGAAAGTATTTTTATGAATGTGTTAGACTGGGAATGTGGGGTTCTGATCCATCATGTCACATGGCCCCTCTCTTAAATCTTTCATAGGCATGACAGATAATCTCAGAAATCCACAGTTCCCAGATCCCTCAGGTGGTTTTGTCAATTACTCCCTGTCTCCCTTTACCCTACTAGAGTAGTACATTTGGAACTAAGTGATTTTTCCTTTTAAAAAAAAATCTGCCCCAACATTGCATCAGTTGATGAATTTGATGGCAAACGCAAAGACCACGAAGTTAGCCCTGCATTAAGTTCCTTTAAGTCACTGGGAGCATCAAGAGTCCTGACTCCACTCATCTGTGAACTGCCCTTCTATTTACCTCCGACAGTGTTCCATCGCCGACATCCTTGCTATATTTCCTGTTTGTGATAAATGATCTCTCTGAATCACACCATTTCGTAATGTATGAATGGTCCATAGAGATTCATTATGTGAAGTAATGGCTTTGCAATTAAGCCAACTTCCAGATGACGTTTAGAGAGAATGGTTGCATTCCATGTATCTCCCAACATTTCACCTTATCAGAACTTCATCCTTCCCTTCGCCATAGGAGAATGATAATCCTGCGACAGTATATTTAACTGAGCAACTTTCTCCAACAGTAATCTTGGCATTTGGAACTGGGTTAAAATTTTTGGCCAGCACCGGAGCAAAGACAATCACTTCCGGGTGAACTGTGCAAGTAGCCACTGCAGAACTTGTTAAGACTAAAATCTACTATTTGCAGATCTTGGGTTTAGCATAGTACAAGGTCTATCTTCCCAAAAGCCTCTTGGGTTCGCAGATGGTAGCAATTTCCCATTATATTTCCTTGACTCATTTCTGTAGTCAATACCATAGATTTAGAAGTGCGCTTATTGGTTGAGATTCTCTCATTCCGTTAGGCCTCTATTTGATGTGTTGTGAGAAGTGACAGCATTTTCTCTCCTTAGTTGCTATATTAAGCTGTTTCTAACGTAGCAACTGAGTTTGTAGATGCAGCCAGACTGTGACATCTACTACTACTAAGATAGAATTCCAGGTGGAATTTCCAACTAGTTGTCTTTCAGCCATGCTCTAGCTAAGTGCTTCGAATGACTGGAAAGTATCCGTTCTTTCTCTCCCACATGAGCAAAACGTTTACTATTGGCGAATATAAGGCGTTCCCTCTCAGCATTAGAGAAGTTCGTCATTATCACAGCCTTTAAAGGGGTGTGATTATGTGGGTATACTTCTTATATCCCAATATTGACTGGAATTTTGGAAGCAATTTTACTGACTTTGAGGATAGGACTGGCCAGGTCTTGTAAATATACCTCGCATCTCAGTAATAATATAAGATTCCACTGCGTAATGCATGGTTCTTATTATGTAAAGAGTCGACTGCAAGGTTGCAGGGATCTTTACCTTGAAAGGAGTCAGCTGTTTTTTGAGAACAGTGATCTTTCGTTAGTCCACTCGAATCGCAGACAATGTGTGTAGAGTGTCAACTGCTGGAGTTGCAGCGATCTCTATCATATAAGAGTTAACTGTTTAAGAACAGTAATCCTTATTACATTCCCACCATTCTTCAGGCAGAAAAGTCTTCCCAATTGAGGATGAAAAAGGGGAATGACATCAGTTGTACTCAACTTTGTCCTCCCTTTAATTCCCACCTTTCAGGCAGAAATGCTTTCTCAACTGAGGATGAATTGACGGCTGACGTCGGAGACGGATCCTGTTTTATCTCTTCATGAAATTTTTCAGGTTGTCCATGATATGCTCCTAGTCGTATGATACGCCAATGACATCAGGTTGGTTCCCATCGTTTCCCAGACACATACTTCGTGTACGCTCTCCACTGCCATATGAATGGCCAGGGGTCCAGTTATTTTGATGGCCTTCCTGGAGATTCAATGAGTTAACTCCTGGTGACGTGGATCCTAGTACACCAGAGAGATTACACCCTCGAACAATAGACTAATGTCTTATAGACACCAGACTGTGGTCGGTTTTGTATGACCGCCCATAACATCAGGTAGAATCTTCCTTTTATCTCGTCCATCACGTATCAAGTACGCTTAATAATACCACTACTTCAAGAATGGCAAGTGACTGAGTTCTTAAGAATTTTCTCCTGGTATTTTCAATCTGCTCCCCCCTCAGCAATTTGATCAGGATATACTGAGAAGATCACACACTGAAGAATAAATCCAGATGTCGAATCGACATTGGACATTAGCCGGTACGAATACTGACTATAACCGAGAGTGTGTTAATGTGGTGTCTTTATGGGTGCCCTATGAATTTAACCATCAGTGCTCACCAACTTCACCCTCAGTATTGCAAGCATGTTATGGGGAGAAGAGAATATAAGAAGTTATTATCTTATGTGATGTGGTGACATTAAAAATGTTGTAGTTATAACAATATTCCCCTCTCACCAATGCCAGCAATTAATTTTGGAGATGGAGTAGGCCTCATATTCATTTACTTAAGTGTCTTAATTTCAGGGACAAAATGAATTTTACCCCTGTAATAGCTGTCTCAGTTATATTAAATAATTTGTGTTCTCTGGTGTTTCAGGTACCTTAATTTTTGGATACATATATTGAATAACCAGCATGCACAAAATTATACAACACATTGACAAGCTAATAAATCATTTCATACTGAGAACATAAATATCATGGATACAAGCAATTATGTTGACCCATAAGATATTTATACATCATTTTCAGTCAGCTACATTGAAATCCTATCTGATATATTAAAACAGTGATACATGCAATATTATCACTATTAATGAAATCAAACCTTCTAGAGATTTATTGTGGGTTTACATGTCTGGACAGTTGCCCTCATATAAGAGACAGGGTCCATTAAACAACACCATAAAAACTCCAAGAATTGGGTCTGATTTGCGAGAGGTCACCCCGGATTTTAATACCAACATAGAGATCCCAAAAGTGAGTCTTATGCAGGGTATTCCCAAAGTTTGTATCCCGACATCAGGGCACCAGGTATGTGAGCCCCTAGCAGGTTATTACCAGGGTTTAAATCCGAGACGAGTGTTCTTTTTCCCAGAGTTTATAGCCCGGAAAGAGCCTACCCAGTTATGTGACATGTTCGGTTGAGACAGAGGACCTAGTTAGTAGTGTTCTCTTGAGATATATCTTGAATAATAAATATACAAGATAAAGGATATGATTTTGCACGTTTATGTCTAGAGGTCTCTTAAATGAGATAATCATGGAAAAGTCACAACAAGATAAATGAGATTCCAGAGAGGAATACTCAACGTATCTTCTTCTTCTTCGTTCATCCGGAGTTGTTTTTTTTCCGGATGTGATTGCGTTGTGCCTGTTTACAGCAGAGCTGCGTTCTTGCGCCGTTAGGCCGACACATCCTACTTCTGCGGGCATTTGTTGACCGGGTTAACCTTCCCGGGGGTTCTTAGGACGTTTGACTCTCACTGTTGTGGTGTTATCTCCCATCCTAGCTGGCCCATATAGAACAGCCAAAGACATCCTGGTCAGCCCTCAAGGGAAGGCAGGGCCAGACCATGGGCATTCCCCGCCATCCAAGGAGGCTTCCATACTTGCAGAGCCAACACAGCGCTCTGGTACTGGGCTCACCCAAGGAATCGTCACGTCCTGCACATGGCTGCTTAGCCTCACTTCCGTATATTGGGCCTTCCGTTCACCATAGGCTGTTCTTCCGGAAACCAGAAGAATGCAGTGTGCAGATGACATCCACACAGTGAGTTTTCGATTCGGACTTTCCGCGCAATGGATTTGCTATCCGAGCAATATTCCATTTCGTGCCACCAGGACACTTTTTCCACCTTTTTTGAAGCTCACACAGTGAGCTTTTGATTCGGACTTTCCACGTAATGGATCTGCTATCCAAGCAATATTACATTTCATGACTCTGGGAGGCTTTTGTAACCGACATACTTGTGGTATGAAGTGTGGCAGTCTGAATACTTCTTCATACACCTTTAAATGTCAACCTGTATGTAGTTAAAGTAAGCTACGGTCAACATGAGCTTGTTGATATCTCCATAGAGCTTGTCCTCAAATGAAACAGGTGTGGGCCAAAATATCTTTCTCTGTTCTGCATATATTGGCCAATCCTGGAGCAAATGTTTTGCTGTCATTTTTCCAGTTCGACAATTACATTCATCGGTATCTCCTATCTTTAGTTTATTGAACAAGTGGTATTTCAGCCTATTATGTCCTGTGCGGAGTCTGAAGATTGCTACTTGTTCTCTTCGGTTGAGTTTGTAATATGCATCATCCTTCTGGTGGCCTGGATGCTCTGATTCCCATTTGGTTCTATAGGTGCTTTTTGTCAACCTCTTTGCCTCATTATAGGTTATGTCTATGTCAGGCTGTGGTAGTCGTCCGCCCTCTTTTGCCAGTCTGTCAGCCTCTTCATTTCCAGGTATACTGCAATGTGAAGGGATCCACTGTATTACAACATTTTTGGATTTCTGGCATAGACCATGGAGTGCTGCTCTTAGGTCAGCTATTTCTGTGCTGTTATTGCTCTTCAGTATTGAGACAGCTGACTTTGCATCTGTGAAGATAGCTATTTGCTTCTCTTTATTTTCCTCCATCAAGAGCATTTCTGCTGCAGTTTTCAGAGCCTCTACCTCCGCTTTGAAGTTACTTGAAAACTTTCCAGTTGCCACTGAATGTGTTTTTTTTCACTCCATTTTTTTAAATTAGGAGAATTCCTCCTCCTCCATTCTCTATTGAATTTTTGGCTGATCCATCTGTATATGCATGGGTCCAATTGCTGCTTGGGTAATGTTCTTTTATGTAGTTTAGGGTTATTTCTCTTCTTTCGGTTTCATGCTGGGTGTTCTTTTTCTCAATACCAGGAATGTTTTCTATCATCTCAGGCAGTTGCTGCTGTCTCCAAGCTGGGAAGTTGTCTGCGTTGTAAATGGGTTTGACTGTTGATATGTTAAGTATGGGATCTGCCCTAATCTTTCGTTTTGCAGTTTCTACAAAGTTGCTACGCTTCAGCCTTCCCTTTCCAAAACCACTAAACCTATTATACATAGGGTGGTCTGTCAATCTTCTAAATTTTTCTGCTTGTTGCTGGGCTCTGCTATCTCTTCAATCCTGCATTGGTTGTAAACAAGTGATCTTTTCAAGTTCATTGATGGGCGTTGTCTTCAGGCTTCCAGTTATGATTCGCATTCCTTGATTTTGGACTCTACTTATTTTGTTAAAGTTTGACTTAGCTGCTGTTGCCCAAGCTGCAATGCCATATTCCAGTACTGGCCTCACCCGTCCAGTATATAACTTCTTGAGAACTTTCTCATCTGCTCCCCACGTTGTACCAGCAAGCTTTATCATGATTGCCATTCTCTGCCTTGCTCTTGCTCGATTTTTCTCAACCTGTGTCTTCCATGTCAGGCGACGATCAAAGGTGACTCCTAGATAGTTTGGATTTTCTTCATGGCGCAATATTTTTTCATTCAATACCAGCTTAGGTTGCTGAGTTTTATTTGAGAGGGAGAACACTGTGCATGTTGTTTTCTCCTCACTTATCTTCACCAGCCATGATTTTGACCAGTCCTCTAGCGCTAATAAGGCTTGCTGTATTCTGCTGTTAGCTGTACTAATATATTCTTCAGATGTCCATATGGCTAGGTCATCTGCAAAGGAGGATGTGTGTACTCTGGCTGGAAAATTGTCTGTGATGTCATTTATATATGCTAGGAATAATGTTGGTGAAAGAACTCCTCCTTGGGGGACACCTTGCTCCAACAGCATCATTTTGCTTGTTTGTCCTTGTACTTTTGTCCTGGCAGTTCTGTTCTCAAGGTAGTGGCTGATCCATTTATACATTTTTCCACAAACATGCATTTTTTGCAGTTTTACTTTCAGTCCTTCCTTCCATACTTTATCAAATGCTTTTTCTAAATCTATCCAGACTGCTAGTGTGTGCTTTTTCTCTTGGAAGGGATCCTCTATTTCCTGAGCTATATAGGTTATTTGATCTTCAGTGGATCTGTACTTTCTGAATCCTGCTTGGTGTGGTATTAAGAGTTTGTTTTCTTCCAGATGCCATGTTAGCCTGCCATTGATAATGCGTTCCATTAACTTTCCTACACAGCTAAGTAGACTGATAGGTCGATAGCCATTTGGTTCTTCCAGGTCTTTTCCTTTCTTTGGGACTGGTATTAGTATAGCTTCCTTCCATGCCTGTGGGACTATTCCTCTCTTCCATCTGTTATTTAGGACTGCTAGTAGTTTCCTCTTTGCCTTGGTGCCTAGTCCTATTAGCATTTCATTTGTGATTCCATCCTTTCCTGGTGATTTCTTCTTTTTTAGGGTATTCATTGCCTGTTCCATTTCTTCCATTGTTAGATTTGCCATCATATATTCTGCTGCTGTCTCTGTATTTCTATGATGTATCTGTTTGTCTTTGATTGCTTTCTTCTGTTCGGTTGTAATATCAATGAGGTTTGCATTTGCATAGTGTTCCATTAGTGCATTTGCAGCCTTTTTTTTCCTGTAAGCAAGGCATTTCCTTGTTTAATTGTTATTTGTTTGTTTCTAGGTCCTTCATTGTTCATGGCTTTCACTAGTTTCCATAGTTTGTTTCCATCCATGTCAAAATTCAGGTTTTCTGTTTTTTCCCTCCAACAATCTCTTGTTGTTTGATTTACTGTTCTTTTATATTTTGCTGAGATGGCTTTGAGAGAGATGTTCGCTTCAATTGTTTGTTCTCTCTCTGCTATCTTCCTGGCATCTTCAACTTTGTCCTCCAAACTTTGTAGTTCTTCAGTCCAGTATGGTTTGCAATTTTTCCTCGCTCCTCTTGGAATGGACTCAGTGGCTGCCTGTATTATCGCCCTGTTTAGACTTTCCACCATTTGCTTTATGTTGCCATATCGTGTATTTATGTTTTCACAATATTTGTCTGTTAGTATGGCAAATCTGCCCCAATCTGCTCGTTTGTAATTCCAGCGGGGCAAGGGCTTTTGCTCCTGTGGAACATACTCCATATTCATTACAAGCTTGATTGGTCTGTGGTCACTACCTGCTAATTGGTCCAGCACATGGCGATCAATTTTGTGGAGGATGTCTCCTGTGCAGAAAGCTAAGTCTGGAGTAGAAGTGGTAAGCCATCTTCTGGAGTAGAAGCTCGGTGTGTCATCCGCTTTGTTGAGTAGATGGAGATTTGAGTCTATTTCCCAGTCCTCCAATTCATCTCCTCTTTTGTCAGTATCTGGGTATCCCCATCTTTCTGAACGGCTATTAAAGTCTCCGACAATAATGCAGTTTGTGTCAGTTATTTTCATGTTTGAGAGTGTAAGGTCATTATCTGCTGGGCTATACAGATTGTAGATTCTTATTTTCACGTCCTTTATCATTATATCAACACCTATAATTTCCGTTTGGTTGTCAGAGATCACAGATACTTCGCTGCAAGGTATTGTATTTCGTGTAAGTATTAGAACTCCTCCTTTGTGTCCTTCGCGGTCGAAACGTGTGGCCTGATATCCTCTGACTGAGAATTTGTGATTGGCGTTGAGGTGTGTCTCTTGAATGCATGCCACATCTATTCTATCTTTATGAAGACGCTGTGTTAGGGAGTCTTTCTTCTTATAAACTCCTTCGGCATTCCACTGTAGTATGTTGAGTGTCCGAGGTATTTGGTCAATAGCTCTTAACCTACTCCTCTGTGCCTTGACTCCACAGCACAGGGGAAGGTGACCACCAGTAGTCATGGGTGGACCCCCTCGAGGCAGGGGGCCCGGCACTATCACCGCCTGATGGGACTTCACGGGATTAGCACCATAACGATTAATTTTGATTTGTGACATCATGAATTAAGTTACGTTGCACTGCTTTGTCAAGCCTGTGGCTCAGTACATCCGATTTCGACAAGCATTTATTCGGGATGCTTTCCCTAGCCTTTGACTGTCCCCAGTCTACCTACAAGGCAGCAGGTTTTACGTTGCACTGCTTTGTCAAGCTTGTGGCTCAGTACATCCGATTTCGACAAGCATGTATTCGGGGTGCTTTCCCTAGCCTTTGACTGTCCCCAGTCTACCTACAAGGCAGCAGGTTTGTGTGTCTCTTCGTCTGGTCCCTCTCCCTTGACCTGTCCGACATGGGTGGCCCTACCAGTAGCTGTGCTACCGTCGGCATAGCTCTTGGGGTCATTGGGACGCACAAGCCCCTCTACCTCGTCACGGTGGACACACAGCAGAGGGGCTGCTTCCATCTTATTATGATTTGTTTTTGTTCACTTATCGGTTCTCCATTTTCGCTGTTAATTATTTCAGTTGGGACAAAGGGTTCTACTCTGGATCGCATTGCACTTATCTTTTTGTAGAAGTTTCTAGTTCTTGTAGTTTTTATTTAGGGTTTCTCCATACTCTTCCCAGTCTCTCTGTTTTCCCCTCTTTGCTATTCTATTCACATGTCTTCTCGCTATTCTATATTCTATGTAATCACATTCCTGTTTGCTCCTCAATCACATTTTATATTTTTCATTTTTGTCTTTTACCGCTTTCTTTACCTCTGCATTCCACCAACTTCTTATTTTCTTTATCCGTGTTTTGCGTTTTTTCGTACTGTCAATTTTTATACGGTAGCTCAGTCATATTTTATAGTGAACAGTACAAGAGAAACTCTGTGAGATACTAGAACAAGTAACAAGTTTCTCTTATCTTGGACGTGTAGCAACAATAATGGCAGAAGTGAAACAAATCAATGCGAGTATAGGAATAGCCCAACATATTTTAAACCTCTTGCAATTAGTAGTAAGTAAGTAAGTAAGTAAGTAAGTAAGTAAGTAAGTAAGTAAGTAAGTAAATCTTTATTTTCCAAGGGGTAAGAATTGGGCACGCAGGCCCGTCTGACATTCTGCCCTTCTTCTCTATTTCCTCTCATACATTCTTTCATTCAACATCTCTTATGAAGCAATTCTTTGACAACAAAAGAACAATAAGCATTAAAACGCATGAAAATAATAAATAATACATGACTCGTTGAGGCAATGTTTAACATGGGTATCATGAATACTCAAGGTAGGTGTAACGTGCCTTACATATGGGAATGTTGTTGTTGTTGTTGTTGTTTTTTTTTTTTTGTTTTTTTATTTTTTTTTTGTTTTGGCTAGTTGTCGTTCAAGATAATTTACCATTATTATTGTCTTTGTTGCTGTTTTTTTTTTTTTTTAAGGGGACATGTAGTCTGTCCCGAGGTAGTGTTCAAACAGGTTGCGACTGTATGTATAATGATTGGTGGTGTCTTTGATTTCTTGTGGAAGATTGTTCCACAACTGAGTGGCAGAGTATGCTAAGCTTGTTTTAAATAAGTCTATCCTAGGTTTAGAGACATGGAGTATATTAAGTCGTTCGCTATGTCTTGCATTCTATTTAAACAATGGCCAAAGGTAGCTTGGGGCATTTTGAAATAGGATTTTGTGAATTAGTTTAGCCTTATTAAAAAGTAGGCATTTGTGGAGTGGCAGTAACTGAAGAAGTTCATGTAGGTTAGAATTGTCTGTAAGCTTATCACCACTGATTAGACGCACTGCCCTTTTCTGGAGTGAATAACGGCGTTTTATTATTGATTTGGAGCATCCATCCCAGATTGTGGAGCAATAATCAATGTGTGTTTGTTTGTGGGAAGTATAGAATATCTTTCTTGTGTTTTCGTCGAGAAAATTTTTAGTTTTGGCAAGTTGGTATACTTTTTTGGCTATTTGTTCAACTAGAGAATGAACATTGGAATAGAAGGATAGATTTTAATCTATGATAAGACCCAGTGCATTGTACTCGGTTACACTTTCTATAGGCGTGCTACCAATGTGCAGCTGAAGATTTCTCTAGTATTAACACCTAGAGAGATTAATAGCGTATTAAAAAAGAGAATTGTCAAATGTTACTTATATTAAACATTACTATATGGCGCGGAAGCCTGGACAATGAACAAGCTAATAGAAAGTTGAATAGAGGCCCCGGAAATGTGGATGTGCAGAAGAATATGTTTTATTTCGTGGAAACAAAACCAATCAAATACAGAGGTTCTATAAAAACGGAATGAAAAAAGAGTTGATGACGGAAATAAGAAAGAGGCACGCGAAATATTTTGGCCACGTTAAAAGACGTAATACTCTTATAAATATCATACTGGAGGGCCAGGTTAAAGGCAAGCGAGTAAAAGAGATAGACAACGATAAAAGTGGGAAGATAACATCAACAGATGGACGAATAGCAGTCTGACAGAATGTACAATCAAGGCGAGAGACAGACAGTGTAGCGATCCATTGCAGCCAACGTTCATTGTGGTGGCGGCACCTGATTGATACATGCATAGCAGTTTTGTTAACCTATTTATGCATCCCTCTTTTAATCACCCACTCTGTCCTCTATCCGTGTTTCTGTGCTGTTGTACAACCCACTATAACAACCCAATGTATATACAACAGGGCACCACTCAGTGATGTCCATTACATCATGTCTCATTCGCATTGTTGCTAACTCATCAGTTGTGAACTCAGCCACTATCTACTCCTCCTAGATTCACACTTGCTTTTTACCATCTAATATTCTTCCTCCCTTTCCATATTATATATCTCTATTTCTCCTGAATCTTCTAGCTCTCCTCCCACCCACCCTTACCCCCACCCCATCCTATCCTACCAAACTGGCAACTCCTCTCCCTTCCTCATTCAACTTCCCTCATGTTTTCACTGGACTGTATGCATGCCTTTCTGATAACGTATGAGAGGAAAGAGAGAAGGGCAGAATGTCAGACGGGCCTGCGTGCCCAACTCTTATCCCTTTGAAAATAGTTTTTTCGTTCGTTCGTTCTCCTTAAACATGACACCATCTGCTCACGTCCTCGTGACCAACCTGCACTGTCTGCTGAACATCGCAACCCCTATCACAGTTCACTTGTTTCTCTATTTAACCCCTGTGTATAAGATAAGTATCACATATTTTAATTCTATCTTTTGGATTACTTGTATTTCACCTGGTTCCACAAAAGTCGACGTAGTTAAAATGTTTAACGGGCTCGCGCTGGTGACCACGGCAGGGTACAACGTACAACGGTCAGTTTAGTTGGACTTAGCAGGTTCGGCGAAAAATAAAAGTAGGTTTAAACCTAACTTGGATGATGGGGGAAAATTAGAACATGGAGTGTGTCACAGTTATGAGCAGTAAAGAAGGCAGAGAAGTAACAAATCTAGTTGGCTTGACTGCGTGGCATGGTCGGGTCAAGAACACAGAGCCGATCCACGACTTTGGTGATCGTGTAAGATGGCGAAACATGACCGCCAACGCTTACCGGCATGACACGTGATGAATGAAAGTTATGACCTAAACGTTGTTAATGTGGTAGCAGACATGTTGCATTATATATCAGATAAAACGGGGTTGCCCAGGGAACTGCGAGTGACGACTAACCAATGGAGGATCGACCAACGTCTCCGCTGAAACCTGCAGAGGTTTTTTTTTTAAAAACTATGTACCATACTGCGAGATTGCAAGAGAGACACAACAATACCACACGCATACGATAAACAATCAGCGCCCACATCGACGCCTAGAGAGAATTGAGGGATCACGGGTATTCTCATGGATCACTGGGATTCTCAAAGTGTGCTGTTTGCTTGTGGACATAAATCTTCATCACTTTCTGATTCTCAAGCTGTACAAGAATGAACAACTTAAAGTAAAGAAGTTTGACAGCAAACATTGGTCACTCATGGCAAAGAAGGACATGAATGCGTTTTACAATACTGAAGTCAGAGACTCAGGAGAGACCGGCCAAGTGACTAGAGTGCCTTCTCCTTCTAGAAATGCCTCTCATTCGGGAGACACGGGTTCGAATCCTCGGGAAGGTGTGGATTTTTTTCTTTCCTGTCGCGGGCATAAATAAAACCCTAACATGCACAGTTCGCGGCGACTGCACTAGCCAGGCGGCCTTAATTCCCCAGCCTCAATACCCCCCCCCCCCCCCCCGCCATACACTTTTTTTTTGTTGCATATCCTTTTTACAGGACATCGCAGTCAACACCAGCATTTCTGTCGCTGTGATCTCTTGGAAAGTTTACGTTCTAGTTTACCATTGCTTTCTGAACGACCGGCACCGATGCCAACGCAAAACCAACGCAACGCGGTCTGCTGCAAAATCGCGCGCAGATGTGTTTCGAAAACGAGTATACGGGATTACGAACCGCGTCCGTAAGCACTTCCACGGAGAACGGCTGTCATACACTGCAAGGTACTATATAGGCAGTAAATGACAGTGACAGAAATCAGTGACGAGCACATCATCAGCGTCATCTGAAGAAGGCATGCCTTGAAGACAGTGACCTCGATGAAAAGAAGTCAAAACTTGTCCAACCTGCTGCTGCTGCTGCTGCTTCTTCTTCTTCTTCTTCTTCTTCTTCTTCTTCTTCTTCTTCTTCTTCTTCTTCTTCTTCTTCTTCTTCCACACTCACCCGTCGCATTAGTCTAATTCCTCTTCATCCTTCTTCTTCTTCCGTTACTTCATCCTTCTATCGGTTTTATTCTATTTTCTCCTCATCTACCTTATTCTTGTCATCGTCTACTGCTGCCTTTATTGTTACTTCCCTCTATTCATCTTCAATTGCCTCAATACTTCTTAACAGAATTCTGATGTTGTTGTGTAAGTTCTTTGCGCAGTTCTGATATTTGAACCTTATGCCCGAAATAATTTTTCTTAACGTTGTTTTACAATCTGTGTTTGCCCCTCCCTCTATGATCTGATTGATTGATTGATTGGTTTAGGAACCGACATCACAGCATTCTGGGCATTCCCATAAGCGCTCCGTCCCCATCCTCAGCAGCCAGCGAAGAGTTCCAACACTAATAGTTCCAGTAGCAATCTGATTATATGTCCGTCTCGCCTTTCCTCTGAGCGTCAAGCGTCGGCCAGATATCCTCACCACACCTCGCAGCCTCATTCTTACCAGACTATTGTGATCCATTTGCTCCTCCGAGGTGTACACGTCCTCCCACAAGGCCGCAACCACGTCTGCCTTGTCATGCATCAATACTCCACCAAGTTTTGCAGAGCCAGCCAATCTGTCCGCCTTTTCATTCCCCAGCACACCGGCATGCCCCGGAGAAAAGATCCAGGTGATGCTTGCTACCCGTGACCTGCGAAGCGAAGGAAGCCACTCTGTACGAACCCTGCCTGTCCTCACCCTTCTCAGCATGCTTTCTGAGTCAGTTACAATCACAATGTGTGTATGTATCGTGTTCTCCATCCAGCGGAAAGCTGCACTGACCGCCTCCACCTCCATTCTTAAGCTAGATGTTGTGGCATCATACGCCAGGCTCTCCTGCACCAAACGTCGACCATTAGCTTTTGCTAAGAATCCCCTTGCACTTTTCCTACCTTTCAACACCGAACCATCCGTGTAGATAATCACATCACTCGGGCGGGCATTATCCTGAATTAGTTACTGGATTTCAACTTCCGTGGCCCCTTCTGGCCACTCCCTGCACTCCTGGCTCAATGTGATTATAACTCTGCACAAGTTTGACTGCTCCGCTGGCATTCTGACCCACTCCTCTCCTCGCCTATCCCTCTATGATCTTTACCGCTTGGGTCAGTCCGCAGCAACACATCCTGTTTCCAAGAAAACCACTTGTGTTTTAAGTAGGCCTTTCACTAGCTCTGATTGACATATTCTGACTGAAACAGTAAAGCCACGTGCGAATGGCTACAACCATCTCTTTTTTCCCCGCTATATTCTGTCCCGCTTTATGACTTTGAGAACCATTGCTTTACAGACTTACAGTCAGACAGCAAGTGTCATAATGCCTGAAATACATTCTGTTCCTAGGCGGCACTGCAATGAACGAATAGCTAGGTACAATATCGTAACATTCTATTTTTCCACTTGTCATTTCCTTCTTTTCTCAAGTTGCACTGGCTCCCTTGCCATCCTCCTCCATCATTCCCACCTCCTCTTTCCTTGTTGAAGAGGTGAATAGAACATGAAACTTTATTAAATTAAAGAAGGGATAGGGCGGGGGTGAAGAAAACCCCGGTGTATTGAAAACCTCGACCCCGCCCACCCGGTGAGCTGACATATCTAACTGGCTTGAAAATGTGGACCGGATGCGAACATTCAAGGGAAGTATTTCCGTTGCGGGTCGGATGTCTGGAGGTTCATCCTCTGTGGCAGCACTGGAAGGGTGGGCCACGTGAGCGGACTAACGGTCGTGTCTGAATGTTGGCGCTAATTGCGTGATAGGTAGACATTACTGCTGCTGTATGTGGTGTTTATGTGGCGTCGGATTAATTGCTGCCAAGTCAGTGTATCAAGTGAACAGAGACAGTTCATAAATAAACGCACATGTATCGTTTGGTTAGAACGCTGGGATATTCTTCAGGAGACCCGGGTTCGAATCCTCGGTAAGGTGTGGTATTTTACTGTCGGGGGCAAAAAGGAAACTCTAACCAGCGACTGCACTAGTCGGGCGGCCTTAATTCCTCAGGCTCAAGATCCCCCGCCCCCCTTCCCACCGTCCTACACCGCAAGGAACTATGGGCAATAGATAACAGTATTGTTTGGCGCTCACAGAACGAGAAGACAAAATTAGGGATTAGAGGACGCACTAGACAACATCAAACTTTAAAATTGTAGTTAGCAACCGGGATTCAATATATCAGCCTATTAAGAGAGGTGTGAGACAGGGATGTGTAATGTCTAGAGATATTTTTTCCCAGTACAGTGAACATATTTTCAGACATGTAGAAGACAGGATAGGAATCATCATTGAGGGACGGAACAAGAAGCCACAGATTATGGTCGTCACTAAGAAGAAGGAAATACCACATTGTAATACACAATAAATGGGAATATTCTTAAACAAGTGAATCGGTACAATTATCTCGAAACAGTCATAACAAACAAACGAACGAACGAACAATCTTTATTTTCAAAGGATAACAAATTGGGCACGCAGGCCCGTCTTACATTCGGCCCTTTCAATCACTCATCTTTCATTCATCAATTGTGAATGTTACATTCACATAGAAAAAACATTGAATTCTGCCCTTCTATCACTCTCTGTCATACATTATTTCATTCACACATCATTCAAGGCTAACTGAGAACAGCAACAATATAAAAGTTATGCATTATAAAGGCATGGGGAAAATGCAAAAATCAATACTACACGACTCAGTAATATTAAAGAATGGTGTGGCACTTGTTATTAGCTATGTGGAATATACTGGCCTGCCAAAAGGGGACTGGCTGTTATACTACACCATGGCAGCGACCACCACCCTTGCAGCATATTGGTGGAGAAAGGCAGAACCAGGCAGCACAAGCTAAAGGTAAAGACGTTACAGTATGACAGTACAGGGCAAGATGTGGTGAGCAAAATAAGACGTGACAAGCGCAGAACGTTTCAGGGCAGGAGAAAAAGCTGGGAGCAGCCACCGTGGTGGAGTTTCGAGGTGGAGAAGGCTTGGGTGGATAAGCGTAGTGCTGTAAGGAGATGGCAAAATGCCAAGAAGAACAGAGCTGGTCATCCTAGTCCCTGCTTGCACTTAGAAAGAGAGATGCACACAAAAGTAAGCTATTTCAAAAAACTGGTCAAGGTGGTTAAAAGCGAAAAATGGGCAGAGGTGTGTCAGAGTAAGCACAGACAAGTCACTGAAATTGTTCTGGCGACTACATAAAAGCATGAGTGGGGTAGTCAAGAATAAGAGCATTTCTGACTTCCAAGGTGCTGACCTCATCTGGCAGAGGACTGATGAGGACAAGGGCAAAGCTCTCTTTGAACGCTACCTTGAGCAGAGCAACCAGACAGACATGGGAGGCCGGAATCTGGCCAAGGAGGTCACCTCAGACAGATGCAAGGCCCAGAACACTTCGGATGAAGACACAGTGACAGTGAAAGAAATCAAGGCTGTGCTTCGACGATCAAAAAACAGTGCTCCAGGTCCTGATGGCATAAGATACGACGACATAAATAGGTGTACCGACAATGAGCTAGAGAAACTAGCAGACATGTACAACAACAGTATAGGGAGTGCTAGCATCAAGGAGGAATGGTTACATAGCTATCTGATTCCCTTGCCGAAGCCTGACAAAGACCACACAAAAATTCAGGGATATCGAATTATAACCATGCAGAATACAGTAGGCAAGCTGCTGGAGAAGGTAATTGCCAGGAAAATATCAAGCCAACTAGAGAGGCAAGGTGTTTTCCCACCTACCCTGGGTGGGTACCGTCCAAAAAGAGAAACCTGGACCAATGCAGCAGTCTTTGCCCATGATGTCTATGAAGGTTTCCACTCAGGCACTGAAACTGTTGCTGCAGCGATTGATCTTGAGGACGCATACAACAGAGTACCACTGGATTTTTTAATGTTTCAGCTTCTTGAACTAAACGTAAGTCCATTCCTCCTTAGTTGGATCGCTGCAGCCCTCTTCCAACGGAAAGTAGTTTTTAGATGTGGCAGTTGGACTTCGGAACCAACAACAATATATCCTGGCCTACCACAGGGATCACCATTATCTCCGGTACTGTTCAACGCCTACACAGTGAGAATCACCAGTGAGCAGATCACTGGACCTGGCAGGACATTGTCATATGCCGATGATGTTTTAGTGTATCGTCAGGGTAAGGATAGAGAGGAGGTTGCTGTGGAACTACAAACCGAACTCAATCGCATAAGTACTTGGTGTGATGAAGCTGGGGCAATGGTCAACCCAACAAAGGCAACAGTGACTTGGTTCTCGTTGAATAATCATATTGTCAACAATCCAACACCAACTGTAATGCTGTGTTCAGAGACGGTGGAAAGAACGCAGGCAATGAATTACCTGGGGATACGGTTTGATCGAAGCCTTGCTTATAATGTGCACATAGACCAGGTGATAACAAAGGCCAAGCGGGGCTTGGCAGCGATGCGGGTGATGGCGGCAGCAAACTGTGAGCAGCGCCATCTATGTCTTCTGTACGAGGGGCTGGTCATGTCTGTTTTGGAGTATGCAATGGCAATCCTGACTCTCAGCCATAAGCAGATAGAAAGGATGGAAAGGATACAGAATGAAGCTATGCGCATTATTCTTGGATGTACAAGAGATACAGCATGCAGGGCGATGCGCTACCTTCTTGATTTTCCAACCATTGAAGAGAGAATGCAAGTTTGCAGGGCACGCGCCTACCTCAGAATTAACGCAAACACACAGCATCCACTGCATAGTGAAATTAGGAAGGTGAAGGGCAGCAGGTTAAAAAGAGGACGGTCGTGGATGGGTCAAGCCGAAGACATTCTTCAACAGGTGTGTTCACTTGAGGACTTAGAACCTGGCGAGGAGTGGGTGCAAGTGCCAACAGACTTCTGCACATCCTTTTCAGTTTGCATCCAACTAGATAGAAAATGCAGACAAGAAAATCCGGCTGCTGTGGAGGCTGAAGTACAAGCGTTGATTTTCGAGAATTCGCTAGACAGTGACGCGGTCATCTACACAGATGGGTCGGTCGTCCGACATGTGAGAAGCTCATGGGCCTTTACAGCTCGGGCCGGAGGGAGAATTGTGAAGGAGGACTCTGGTGCTTTCACTGAAACCACAAGTAGCCTGACCATGGAAGTCATGGCAGTAAGTAAAGCAATAACATGGCTCGAGACACAGACATTCACTAGGGCTTGTTTCCTTAGCGACTCAATGAACATGATCAAGAGGATAGAGGAGGGGTCGATCCGAAGAGAATGGTTGCTGCCTCTGGAGCGGTCTCGGCTGGCAAAGATTAGTTTCATCTTCGTGCCAGGTCATGCGGGAGTACAAGGAAATGAGCGGGCTGACAAGCTCGCAGGTGAGGCTACTGTGGAGGGCGGACGCGCCATGGACCAGGCTGACATTCTGAATGCTCTACGAGAAGTGAGACTTTTGCAAGAACCAAGTGATGACTGTGAATCTACAACAATGGCCAGACTGCGAGAGCAGCAAATTAAAAGAGGGGTGGCCAAACAAGAACACTACGCATGAAGCCAAAGAAGATTGATAAACCAACACAGAACTGGCGTCGTTAGCCGCTACACGCTGCGGGATTTGCTGAGGAGGGGATCCGAGCACTTATGGACTGAATGGTCCGATGTGCAACGAGGATGATCTGTCGACTAACTAACTAACTAACTACTAGGGTTTTATTATTATTATTATTATTATTTCTATTATTAAGGGGAAGGTAATCCGAACAGAGACAGTGTTCGAATAATTTGCGATTATATGAATAGGGATCGGTGATGTCTTTGATTTCTTGTGGAAGATTGTCACACAGCTGAGCTGCAGAGTACGTTAAGTTTGTTTTTTGTATCTAGGCTTCGGAATATGTAATATATTTAATTGTTTACTGTGTCTAGCATTATATTTAAACAATGGCCAAAGGTAATTTGGGGTATTCTGGTATAGGATTTTGTGAATTAGTTTAGCCTTATTGAGAAACGGGCGTTTTAGGAATGGTAGTAACTGGAGGTGTTTACGCAGGCTAGGATTGTCAATTAAATGTTTGCTATAAGTTAAACTCATTGCCCGTTTCTGGAGTGAATAAAGTCGCTTGGTTTTTAAATTGCAACAACCGTCCCAGATTGTAGAGCAGTAGTCAAAATGTGTCTGTATGTGAGAAGTATGGAATATTTTCCTTGTGTCCTCATCAAGGACATATTTTAATTTTGGAAGAGTTGGTAGACTTTTTTGTTGTTTAGTGAGCGCTTGAAAGTGGGATTTATAGGTTAGGTTTCTATCAATGATGGGACCTAACGTTTTGTGCTCAATTACACTTTGTACTGGCATGATATCGATGTGAAGTTTAAGATAACGTCTGATGGGAGATGCCTTGAAAGGGTTAGAACAAGAATCGCAATGGCGAAGGTAGCCTTTTGCAAGATGAAAAACATGCTGACCAATAAAATGATGTCATTTGCAACGAGTAGTAATCAGATCTTAGTCAGATGTGAATGAGATACCGTATAACAGTAGACGGTACTACCTGCTTTCTGTTAGCGCTGAATGTTGGGCGGCGCTTATCAAACCCAACACCCCACATTGTGCCAACGGCTTCGGGCGAAGGAGCGCAATTTGGAGGATTCAAGCCTTATCCTGGTGCGAGGAAATGCAAACCTAACGACAAAATGTCATGGTAGAGCAGACCAGGCCCTAAGCATTGGTTGGCAGCTGGTCTAGGATTGAAGCTCTTACAGGCGAACAGTTAGAGCATTGCTTTGCTGATCTGGCATCTTCTGCAGCTTGTCTTATTCTAGATGTATTGGTGTTTTTATTCCTCTGGAGTGAACTAGGCAGGCCGAGAGAGGGATCATGCAGCATGGGACAACACATGGTCTTTATATTTTAGCCCAGGCTTTGTGCTATGGAGAGGTATAACTCCATCCCTGGTCTTAACCAGTCTTGGAATCAAAGCGAGAGGTAGCATTTACGGGTTATAAGTCCTTGTCGATTGGCGTAGACATGGGGCGCCATGAGTTGCCTCTGGCGGTGGGAGACACCTACAGATGTCACTGATCAGCTACCGCCCGCCTCAAGCTGGGCAACTCCCGGCCAGTTGGGTGCTGATCCGCCACAGCCTGCCTGCTTCAATGGGTGCTAGGGGCTAGGACAAAATCTGAACCGCAGGCTGGATAACCAATGCACCTGGTACTACTAAAAAGAAAAATAGAAACCTCAAGCTTCGGCTTGCAACCTAGAACGTAAAATCTATGTGTCCAGGATTTTCCACAGACCTGACGAATATTAACGATGTGAGTAAAACTACTGTGATTGATGTTGAACTCAATCGTCTTAACATTGATTTTGCTGACCTACAGGAGACTCGCCTCGCCTTGGAAGGGAATAGGGCAGGCAGAAAAAAAAGGCAACATGGTGTGCGCTTTGCAGTGAAGAATTCGCTACTGGGAATGATTGACATTCCAGCTGGAGGTAAGGAAAGACTATTATCCCTGCTCTTGGCAACTTCTTGTGGTTTTGCCACCATTATCACTGCATATGCACCGACACTCACTTCCTCTGATGATGTGAAGGATTCGTTCTTTGAGGAATTAGACTCTGTGATCAAGGCAGTTCCAAAATCCTACTACATTTATATGCTCGGTGATTTCAATGCTCGTGTGGGCAAGGACTCGAGTTCATGGCCAGTGTGCCTTGGAAAATACAACATCGGTCGCATGAATGAAAATGGGCAAAGGCCGTTGAAGCATTGCACCAGAAATGACCTATGTAGTACAAACTCTTTTTTTTTTAACACAAGAGCTGCATAAGGTCACTTGGAAACATCCAAGATCCGGCCATTGACATCAGCTGAACTTCATCATCACACGGAGACAGCATCTGAACCAAACATCATTAACTCGAAGTTACCACAGCTGGACTGTGATACGGATCACTCTTTGGTTGTTGCAAGGGTTAGACTGAAACCAAAGAGAATCTACACAGCTAAACACAAATCTAGCCCCAGGATTAATATTATTAACACCCACGATCCTGAAAAGTGCTTTCAGTTTCAACCGCAACTTGAAGACGCTTTCACAGACACATCAGAAAATTTTACAGCAAGTGAAAAGTGGCGTAAATTTAAGGAAACTCTTTATAAAACAGTGGTAGGGGTTTACAGCACTGTGAATCATAAGAGGCAGGACTGGTTTGCGGCAAATAGCCAGATACTGCAGCCCTTAATTGATAAAAAGACGATAGCTCTCTTAAGAAACAAGGAAAGACCAACGCGTAACATTCTCAGTGAGCTGAAGCAAGCTAGGTATGATGTACAAAAAGGTGCCAGGCCGTGCGAAAATGACTATTGGATCAAGTTATGTGAGTCCACTCAAAATGCAAGTGATAAGGGAAACATCAGAAGCATGTATGAGGGGATAAAGAAAGCCTGTGGTCCAATGATCAAAAGAAGTGCACCGCTGAAAACCTTGACTGGAAAAATCATCACTGATAAGAAACAGCAGATGGATAGATGGGTCGAGCACTATTTGGAGCTTTACTCAAGTGAGATCAAACTAGCGGATGATGCCCTCAACGCCATAGAGGCCCTGCCAACCCTTTACCACCTGGACACACTTCCTAACATAACAGAAGTTAAGTGTGCTATAAATGAGCTTGCATCTGGCAAGGCTCCAGGTAAGGATGGGATTCCAATAGAGGTGATCAGGAGTTTGGCAAGACACACTCACTCTACAGATCCACCAGCTAATAGAGCTATGCTGGCGAGAAGGACAAGTCCCACAAGATTTCAAAGACTCAAGCATCATAACATTGTACAAGAACAAGCGCGATTGGAGCGACTGTAACAACTACATGGGTGTCTCACTTTTGTGTATTGTTGGGAAAGTATTTGCCAGAATTGTTCTCCGCAGACTTCAAGTCCTGGGAGATCAAGTCTACTCCGAATCACAGTGTGACTTCCGACAAGACCGGTCTACCAATGATATGATATTCTCATTGCGAAAAATTCAAGAAAATTGCCGTGAACAGAATCAGCCACTGTTATTGCCTTCAACGACCTCACAAAGGCATTTGATTTGGTCACTTGTGAGGGTCTGTTCAAGGCACTAAAGAAGATTGGCTGCCCACCAACTCTTCTGTCCATTGTGGAATCGTTCTCACAGATATGAAGGGTATAATCAAGTTTTATGGTGCAACTTCAGAAGAGTTTGAAATCAAGAGTGGAGTTAAGCAAGGTTGTGTACTAGATCCTACCCTCTTTGAAATATACTTTTCACTTCTACTGAAATATGCCTTTCGTGATCAGGATGGTGGTATATACATTCACTCACACTCAGATGGCGGCCTCTACAATGCTCAGAGATTGAAGGCCAAGACCAAAATTAGGAGGGTACTGATCAGAGAGTTGCTTTTTGCAGATGATGCTGCAATTACGACACACTCTGATGAAGAATTACAACATCTACTATCTGCAATCTCCAATGCTTGTTCTGAATTTGGTTTAACAATTAGCAAAAAGAAGACACAGATTATGTCACAAGGTGCACATGGTGTACCATCAGTCTTTATTGACGACGCTGAACTGGAGATAGTAGACCATTTTACATATCTAGGATCAGAGGTAAATAGCAAATTATCCCCAGATCAGGAAATCAACATCAGGATTGGTAAGGCAGCAACAACAATGAACATGTTAACAAAAAGAGTCTGAGAGAACAGGAAGCTTACTGCCAAAATAAAAGTCCTTGTCTATCAAGCCTGTGTCCTTAGTACTCTTCTTTATGGCAGTGAAGCCTGGTCAACTTACTCACACCAAGAGAAACGTTTAAATAGCTTTCATATGCGGTGTCCCCGGGAAGGTTAACCCGGTCAACAAATGCCCGCAGAAGTCGGATGTGTCGGCCTAACGGCGCAAGAACGCAGCTCTGCTGTAAACAGGCACAACGCAATCCCGTCCGAAAAAAAAACTTAGGATAAACGCAGAAGAAGAATATGCGGTGTCTGCGAAGAATACTTGGTATTAAGTGGCAAGACAAAATCACAAATACTGAAGTATTGGAAAGATCAGGTTGTGTGACGGTTTATTCCATGCTCAGTCTTCGTAGACTTAGATGGATAGGACATCTTAGGAGGATGGATAATGGTAGAATACCAAAGGACATCTTTTCTGGTGAATTACAGATGGGTAAGAGATCTCAGCCGTCTCCGTGGCCAAAGTCTTGCGAACGCGGTTCGTGAGTCGCTTACCAGGCGTTCGAAACTCAGCTGCGACCGATTTGTGCAGCAGACCATGTCGCGTTGTGTTATAACGTGTTGGTATGGGAGCCGGTTGTTCAGAAAGCATTGCAAACTACTGAACGTAAAACTGGCCTAGTACATCAAAAGCAGCTGAAAAATTGCTGGTGTTGACAGCAACGTCCTGTATGGGATATGTAAACAATATAAAATGACATAAAGTAGTGCAGCTTTACATAACAGAGTTAAGACACTTACAGAACGTTGCGGAGATTAGCCTTCATCAGCAAACAAACACATTCACAAACACAACATACAGTCAAGGAGATCTCCTGTGACTACATCAGAAGGTGACGACAGGATGAGAAGAACAAAATCCTGGAAAAATGGAAGCAATGAAGAGAAAATGAGAGTTAAAAAAAAACTGTTAATTGAAAAGAATGTTAGTTGAAGAAAATGTTTAATTGAAAAAAAAATGTTAATAGAGAAAACGTGCCGTTCGAATCTGTAAGTGACTAAGACAATCTCCGATGTATTCTGATGCCCGGTGCTGGGTGTTACGAAAATGAGAAATCTCCAATGAAATGATCAGGAACATAGGAACAGAAGCCAAAGCAAAGGTGTTGCAGATCTTCAATAAAGCTGGACTTTAGGCGGTGTTCCACAAGCCTGAAGAGAAGCAATCATGATACCCCTCCTAAAATCAGGGAAAGATAGTTCCATTGCCTCCAGCTACAGACCAATTAGCCTCACCAGCTGTCTCTGCAAAACAATGGAACGCATCATCAATCACAGACTGCAGTGGTACATTGAAAGTGAAAACATCCTTGAGCCACAGCAGGGTGGCTTTAGGCAGTGCTACTCTACGGAAGATCAGACAACCTACCTCTCTCAAGAAATTGAGGATGCATTCCAAGAGAAGAAGCTGGTGCTTGCGGCATGGATAGATCTGAAGAAAGCCTTTGACAAAGTCTGGAAAGAAGGTCTGATGAAGAAACTGAGAAACTGTAAAGTCAATGGAAGAATGTACAAATGGATAAAAGCATACTTGCTGTAGCATGATGGAACAGAATCCCCATTTCCAGTCCGACACATTTCATAAATATACTTTGGGTCTTAACAGGGACCATCCCAAAATAAGGGCTATTCTTAGATCGAAGGTTCCAGAACGAGCTGGGGGAGGCGGCGGTATGCACTTGTCTTTTGATTGGTTCATAAATAATGAGCCCACGCTATTCCTGGGCCATATTTTAAAATCTAATTAGTAGGAGCGGGAATTTCACCAGGAGCGGTCGCTAGTGTGATGTGATGACCCAACAATGCCCTTGTAGATTCAATATATTGTTCTCTGGACAACAGGTACCACTTTAAAACATACTTTAATGTTGTGGCTAAACCTAATGTACGAAAGAGAAGAATATAAGAGTATTTTATGAATAATATGTGAAAGTGGAAAACCTAACTTCTGTGCGCCAGAATTCTGAATATTGCTTCTTCAACCTTGACACGTCTTTCACGCTGTATACTCCAAGTGCCTATCAATCCCTTGTTGTGACTGGTTGCGTATGCTTGAGGAATGTAGTACACTCATGCAGATTCGCAAACCAAAACCCCTTGTGCATTCTACATGCCTAGGATGACTTATTCTTAAACCAACTGTACCTTTGCTCTCGTGCGAGTTAACAAATGGCAGTCTGAATGGGAATGAGTGATGAAACATGTACAAGTTCCTTTGTAAAAACGCAGAGAATGATGGAGTGAGTGAGTTGGTGATTTAATAAATAGCCTCTCACATCTAGTGGAAGGAAAGATGCTTCAAATATCCATATGTAAACAGGACGGTGATGGCACGCCAGAATTGCTAAGTTCATGTGATGCCTGGTCGCTATAAGCTCAAGAGAATTACTATAATTTCTCTTTGAAGTATTACACTGTTACCTCTACTGTTGGATGGTTCATATAAACTAGTTCCTAAGAGAACCATAGGTGTGTGAACCGGTGTTTTAGTTGGCTGAATATAATGTATGGCTCATGCAAACTTACAAGGACTAAACATGTTTTCCACATATGTGCTTGGTGCATATGTGAACCATTGCTATGCAATTGAGCTTCTGTTACCTACTGTGGACATTACTCAGTGGGGAGAGAGCACATGATGATGATAAAGATGATGTATCTGTGAGACAAGTCTGGTGAAAAAGGGGTGAGGTCTGGCATTGCTGTGTGAATATGGAATAAGACATTCATGCACCAACATCACAGCCATAGGAATGGATGTCTGGTCTGCTAATTTGGTAAATGCCATTAGTTAATACATAATGCATATTGCAGTTGTAAATGCCTATTTTCCATTTCCCTTCACAATGCCTGTCCCATGTTGCTATGTCACAATGATTGCTGTACTGTGTCTGGTCCTCCTTGTGCCCAGGTCTACTGTGGTTCAAACATGGTGGAACTTAGACCACATAAATGCTTGTAATTGTGTTAAGCTACCCTGTCTCAGCATATGGTCTTGTGATTACCACAGTACATCAGAGTGAAATTCACTACATCATCAACCATAACCTTCCCCATCTCCATCTGTGTATGTTAATGTATGATAACATCATCTTTTAACACATGTGAAGAGATGTTGTGCCATTCTATATATCCACAGAGAACAGGAGGATGGAGGAGAGGCATCCATATATCATCTGGGAAAACTAACCAGTAGTCCCAGAATCCAGAACCAACTCTCTATAAGTGAAATCTTCTAGAACCCACAATATGGGAATTTCCTAGAGACTTTCAGCTCAGCTCTCAAACAGCTGGATATAAAAGAAAGAGAGAAAAACAGTTCTGAAGACTTCAATAATAAGAAGTACAGTGATCATTAATCAAATGTCATCTGAGAAAGAAACAACAAGTCTGGTTGTTAACCCCATTCAAGACAACTTGTGAAATGACTGGTGCAATGGATTGTTTAGCTAGGACTTATCTTGGTTAATCTCCAGCCTGGTACTCACACAGTGTTGAAGAATGTGACTTGAGGTGTAGGTGAGATTGGACTGACTGAGGGGCTGTAGTATATTGGATTTTGTTCCTATCTCTGGGTTTCTTCAGCAAGTCATGTTTTGCATGTACCGAGTATACATCTCCCAATGTCAGGAGAGTGTTATCCTCAACTTTTGAAGTATCCCAGTATCAGCATTCACAGACAGTCTGGTCAACGGTGAGAGACAGTATCATATCATCCTACCAATTCTTGTCTTCAAGAGGAATGAATCTGCCATGAAGCTTATTTTGGGAAAGCTGCTAACTGGAGCTAGTCCAACATCCATGCTGATGATAAAAGGATTCAACAGACCCAGAACAGTAGTTTCTTCCTTGAGTTGCCCATGGATAGGATTTCCTAAATTCCCAAGAGACATGAGATGAGGATAGAGATAGATACTGTAAACAGAATGGTGTAGTGGTACTTAGAGAGGAGAGGTGGATAAGAGTTATTAGTTGGTGGAGTAATGGAGAGGTGGTGTATCATGTTATCTTCATGCATGTTAGCATATTTGTACATTTTGTATGTACCTTGTTGAGGTGTTGACATGACAAATGGGATGAACAATGGTCAGCACTAGACTCACCATCAGCTCAATAAACAGTATGATTGAACCAGTGTTTCAAGTACATGTCCCCAGTGAATTTCTTGTACAGTTGCTGTCAAGTGTTGTCTCTGGTGACTGTCTTAAGTGCTGTGGTTGGTTATACATATTGTGAAAAGTCCTGTATAGATGTTGTAAGGTATCTCATGATGTCTATCTTGTACACTTGTGGTGTAAACCAATTCCTTGTGAATGTATGTTCCACTTTTGTCAAGAAACTGTCATGTAGATGTCCTGTCCAACAGATGTAATGTACAGTTATTGTTGAAGTTTGTTTGTCTGCAAAATTGAAGGACTACTTGAACTGATATAGGTCATACTGACAAAATAAAGAAAGAAGAGATCTAGGTGACGGACAGTATAATGAGTGAGAGGGATCCTCAGTTGTACAGGCGCTAATAGTTCAGATCTTTTCTGGCCTTAAGGGAACCTTTTACTTCTTTTATAAATTTCTGTGTAGATACATAGTAGTCTCACAGTGGGGGTTGAGCCAAAGGAAAAATGTTCTCCAAAAAGGCTATTGCGGGAATGTTTAGCTCATTTGAGTGACCTCTAGACAAAACGTGCTAAATCATAACCTTTATCTTGGTATTTATTATTCAAGATATATCTCCAGAGAACACTACAACTAGGTCCTCTGGCAACTCAATCTACAACATGTCACATAACTGGGTGGCTCTTTTCGGGATATAGACCCTGGGAAAACCTGGTCACATAACTGGTTGCTCTTTCCAGGCTATAAACCCTGGGAAAAAGAACACTCGTCTCGGATTTAAACCCTGGTAATAACCTGCTAGGGGCTCACATACCTGTTGCCCTGATGACGGGATACAAACCTTGGGCATACCCTGCATAAGACTCACTTTTGGGATCTCTATGTTGGTATTAAAATCCGGGGTGACCTCTCGCAAATCAGACCCAATTCTTGAAGGTTTTATGGTGTTGTTTAATGGACCCTGTCTCTTATATGAGGGCAACTGTCCAGACATGTAAACCCACAATAAATCTCTAGAAGGTTTGATTTCATTAATAGTGATAATATTGCATGTATCACTGTTTTAATATATCAGTTAGGAATTCAATGTAGCAGACTCAAAATGATGTATAAATATCTTATGGGTCAACATAATTGCTTGTATCCATGATATTTGTTTTTCTCAGAATGAATTGATTATTGGCTTGTCAATAATGTTGTATAATTTTGTGCATGCTGGTTGTTCAATATATGTATCCAAAAATTAAGGTACCTGAAACACCAGAGAACACAAATTATTTTAAATATAACTGAGACAGCTAGTACAGGGAAAAATTCATTTTTGTCCCTGAAATTAGGACACTTGATCCAGTAAATAATATGGGGCCTACTCCATCCCAAAATTTAATTGCTGGCATGGGTGAGAGAGGGGAAATATTGTTGTAAGTACAACATTTTTAATGTCACCACATCACATAAAATAACAACTCCTTATATTCTCTTCTCCCCATAACATGCTTGCAACACTGAGAGCAGAGAGTGTGAACCCTGATGGAAAATTTGGGCAACCATTAAGACACCTCAATAATAATCTCTCTCGGTGATAGTCAGTATTCGTACCGGCTAATGTCCAGTGTCGATTCGACATCTGGGTTTATTCTTCAGTTGTGTAATCTTGTCGGTAGCCCTGATCAAGCTGCTGAGAAAGTGAACACAATTGAAATCTCCAGGAGAAAACATCCTTATCAACTCCGTCACTTTCCATTCCTGAAGTAGTGGTATTATTAAGCGTACTTGATACGTAATGGACGAGATGAAGGGAAAATTCTACCTGATGTCATGGGCGGTCATATAAAACCGACCACAGTCTGGTGTCTATAAGACATTAGTCTATTGTTCGATGGTGTAATCTCTCTGGTGTACTAGGATCCATGTCGCCAGGAGTTAACTCATTGAATCTCCAGGAAGGCCATCAAAATAACTGGACCCCTAGCCATTCATATGGAAGTGGAGAGCATACGCAAAGTATGTGTCCAGAAAACGATGGATAACCAACCTGATGTCATTGGCATATCATACGACTAGGAGCATAACGTGGACAACCTGAAAATTTCATGAAGAGATAAAACAGGATCCGTCTCCGACGTCGGACGTCAATTCATCCTCAGTTGAGAAAGCGTTTCTGCCTTTAAAATGGTGGAGATTAAAGGACGGACAAAGTTGAGAACAACTGATGTCATTCCCCTTTTTCATTCTCAATTGGGAAGACCTTTCTGCCTGGAAAAATGGTAGGAATGTAATAAGGATTACTGTCTCTAAACAGTTAACTCTTATATGGTAGAGCTCACTGCAATTCCAGCAGTGACACTCTATACACAATGTCTGCGAAAGTGGACTAACGAAAGATCAGTTTCAAACAGCTGACTACTTTCAAGATAAAGATCCCTGCAAGTCAGCAGTCGACTCTTTATATAATAAGAACAATGCATTATGCAGTGGAATCTTATATTATTACTGAGATGCGAGGTGTATTCACAGGACCTGGCCAGGCCTATCCTCAAAGTCAGTAAAAATTGGCTTCCAAAATTCCAGTCAATATTGGTAACTAAGAAGCTAACCCACATAATCACACACCTTCAAAGGTAGCTGTGATAATGACGGACTTCTCTATGGATGAGAAGAAACGCCTTATATTCGCCAAAGTAAACGTTTTGCTCATGTGGGAGAGAAAGAACGGATACTTGCCAGTCACTCAAAAGCACTTAGCTAAAGCATGGCTGAAGACAACTAGTTGGAACCTCCACCTGGACTTCTATACTAGTAGTAGTAGATGTTAGTCTGGCTGCATCTACAAAATTCGGTTGCTACGTTAGAAAATAGAGCAACTAAGGAGAGAAAATGCTGTCACTTCTCACAACAAATCAAAATAGAGGCATAACGGAAGGAGAGAATCTCAACCGACAAGCACCTCTAAATCTATGGTAAGACTACAGAAATAAGTCAAGGAAATATAATGGGAAATTGCTACCATCTGCAAACACAAGAGGCTTATTGGAAAGGTAGACCCTGTGTCCAACGCTAACCAAATCTGCTCTAGTAGGTTTTAGTCTCAAGTTCTGCAGCGGCTGCTATAGTTCACCCGGAAGAGATTGTATTTGCTCCGGTGATGATCAACAATTTTAACCCAGTTCCAAATGCCAAGATTACTGTTGGAGAAAGTGTTCAGTTAAATACACTCTCACAGGATTATCATTTTCCAGTGGCGAATGGAAGAATGAAGTTCTGATAAGGTGAAATGTTGAGAGATACATGGAATGCAACCATTCTCTCTAAACGTCATCTGGAAGTTGGCTTAATTGCAAAGCCATTACTTCACATAATGAATCTCTATGGAACATTCATACATTACGAGATGGTGTGACTCAGAGAGATCATTTATCACAACAGGAAATATAGCAAGGATGTCAGCAGTGGAACACTGTCAGAGGTAAATAGAAGAGCAGTTCACAGATGAGTGGAGTCAGGACTCCTGATGCTCCCAGTGACTTAAAGGAACATAATGCAGGGCTAACTTCATGGTCTTTGCGTTTGCCACCAAATTCATCAACAGATGCAATGTTGGGGCAGATTTTTTTTTAAGGAGAAAAATCACTTAGTTCCAAATGTACTACTCTAGTAGGGTAAAGGGAGACAGGGAGTAATTGACAAAACCACCTAAGGGATCTGGAAACTGTGGATTCTGTGATCATCTGTCATACCTATGAAAGATCTAAGAGAGGGGCCATGTAGCATGATGGAACAGAATCCCCATTTCCAGTCCGACACATTTCATAAATATACTTTGAGTCTTAACAGGGACCATCCCAAAATAAGGGCTATTCTTAGATCGAAGGTTCCAGAACGAGTTGGGGGAGGCGGCGGTATGCACTTGTCTTTTGATTGGTTCATAAATAATGAGCCCACGCTATTCCTGGGCCATATTTTAAAATCTAATTAGTAGGAGCGGGAATTTCACCAGGAGCGGTCGCTAGTGTGATGTGATGACCCAACAATGCCCTTGTAGATTCAATATATTGTTCTCTGGACAACAGGTACCACTTTAAAACATACTTTAATGTTGTGGCTAAACCTAATGTACGAAAGAGAAGAATATAAGAGTATTTTATGAATAATATGTGAAAGTGGAAAACCTAACTTCTGTGCGCCAGAATTCTGAATATTGCTTCTTCAACCTTGACACGTCTTTCACGCTGTATACTCCAAGTGCATATCAATCCCTTGTTGTGACTGGTTGCGTATGCTTGAGGAATGTAGTACACTCATGCAGATTCGCAAACCAAAACCCCTTGTGCATTCTACATGCCTAGGATGACTTATTCTTAAACCAACTGTACCTTTGCTCTCGTGCGAGTTAACAAATGGCAGTCTGAATGGGAATGAGTGATGAAACATGTACAAGTTCCTTTGTAAAAACGCAGAGAATGATGGAGTGAGTGAGTTGGTGATTTAATAAATAGCCTCTCACATCTAGTGGAAGGAAAGATGCTTCAAATATCCATATGTAAACAGGACGGTGATGGCACGCCAGAATTGCTAAGTTCATGTGATGCCTGGTCGCTATAAGCTCAAGAGAATTACTATAATTTCTCTTTGAAGTATTACACTGTTACCTCTACTGTTGGATGGTTCATATAAACTAGTTCCTAAGAGAACCATAGGTGTGTGAACCTGTGTTTTAGTTGGCTGAATATAATGTATGGCTCATGCAAACTTACAAGGACTAAACATGTTTTCCACATATGTGCTTGGTGCATATGTGAACCATTGCTATGCAATTGAGCTTCTGTTACCTACTGTGGACATTACTCAGTGGGGAGAGAGCACATGATGATGATAAGATGATGTATCTGTGAGACAAGTCTGGTGAAAAAGGGGTGAGGTCTGGCATTGCTGTGTGAATATGGAATAAGACATTCATGCACCAACATCACAGCCATAGGAATGGATGTCTGGTCTGCTAATTTGGTAAATGCCATTAGTTAATACATAATGCATATTGCAGTTGTAAATGCCTATTTTCCATTTCCCTTCACAATGCCTGTCCCATGTTGCTATGTCACAATGATTGCTGTACTGTGTCTGGTCCTCCTTGTGCCCAGGTCTACTGTGGTTCAAACATGGTGGAACTTAGACCACATAAATGCTTGTAATTGTGTTAAGCTACCCTGTCTCAGCATATGGTCTTGTGATTACCACAGTACATCAGAGTGAAATTCACTACATCATCAACCTTAACCTTCCCCATCTCCATCTGTGTATGTTAATGTATGATAACATCATCTTTTAACACATGTGAAGAGATGTTGTGCCATTCTATATATCCACAGAGAACAGGAGGATGGAGGAGAGGCATCCATATATCATCTGGGAAAACTAACCAGTAGTCCCAGAATCCAGAACCAACTCTCTATAAGTGAAATCTTCTAGAACCCACAATATGGGAATTTCCTAGAGACTTTCAGCTCAGCTCTCAAACAGCTGGATATAAAAGAAAGAGAGAAAAACAGTTCTGAAGACTTCAATAATAAGAAGTACAGTGATCATTAATCAAATGTCATCTGAGAAAGAAACAACAAGTCGGGTTGTTAACCCCATTCAAGACAACTTGTGAAATGACTGGTGCAATGGATTGTTTAGCTAGGACTTATCTTGGTTAATCTCCAGCCTGGTACTCACACAGTGTTGAAGAATGTGACTTGAGGTGTAGGTGAGATTGGACTGACTGAGGGGCTGTAGTATATTGGATTTTGTTCCTATCTCTGGGTTTCTTCAGCAAGTCATGTTTTGCATGTACCGAGTATACATCTCCCAATGTCAGGAGAGTGTTATCCTCAACTTTTGAAGTATCCCAGTATCAGCATTCACAGACAGTCTGGTCAACGGTGAGAGACAGTATCATATCATCCTACCAATTCTTGTCTTCAAGAGGAATGAATCTGCCATGAAGCTTATTTTGGGAAAGCTGCTAACTGGAGCTAGTCCAACATCCATGCTGATGATAAAAGGATTCAACAGACCCAGAACAGTAGTTTCTTCCTTGAGTTGCCCATGGATAGGATTTCCTAAATTCCCAAGAGACATGAGATGAGGATAGAGATAGATACTGTAAACAGAATGGTGTAGTGGTACTTAGAGAGGAGAGGTGGATAAGAGTTATTAGTTGGTGGAGTAATGGAGAGGTGGTGTATCATGTTATCTTCATGCATGTTAGCATATTTGTACATTTTGTATGTACCTTGTTGAGGTGTTGACATGACAAATGGGATGAACAATGGTCAGCACTAGACTCACCATCAGCTCAATAAACAGTATGATTGAACCAGTGTTTCAAGTACATGTCCCCAGTGAATTTCTTGTACAGTTGCTGTCAAGTGTTGTCTCTGGTGACTGTCTTAAGTGCTGTGGTTGGTTATACATATTGTGAAAAGTCCTGTATAGATGTTGTAAGGTATCTCATGATGTCTATCTTGTACACTTGTGGTGTAAACCAATTCCTTGTGAATGTATGTTCCACTTTTGTCAAGAAACTGTCATGTAGATGTCCTGTCCAACAGATGTAATGTACAGTTATTGTTGAAGTTTGTTTGTCTGCAAAATTGAAGGACTACTTGAACTGATATAGGTCATACTGACAAAATAAAGAAAGAAGAGATCTAGGTGACGGACGAACAGCACACTGTCAACAGTATAATGAGTGAGAGGGATCCTCAGTTGTACAGGCGCTAATAGTTCAGATCTTTTCTGGCCTTAAGGGAACCTTTTACTTCTTTTATAAATTTCTGTGTAGATACATAGTAGTCTCACAGTGGGGGTTGAGCCAAAGGAAAAATGTTCTCCAAAAAGGCTATTGCGGGAATGTTTAGCTCATTTGAGTGACCTCTAGACAAAACGTGCTAAATCATAACCTTTATCTTGGTATTTATTATTCAAGATATATCTCCAGAGAACACTACAACTAGGTCCTCTGGCAACTCAATCTACAACATGTCACACTTGCACAACAGAAGAGCCCGAGTACAGATAGACGGACTCAAGAGCAAGAAAGTACTACTGCGCCACGGTGTTCCCCAGGGCTGTGTATTGTCCCCCACACTTTTTCTAACCTTCATCAATGATCTTGTTGCTAATCTACCGCATGGAATTAAAGCAGGCAATGTACGCTGATGACCTGGTTCTATGGAGCACAAATGAACATGCATCAGTGGCCACCAGATCGCTACAAAGAGCTGTAGATACATTTGTTGCATGGGCAAATAGATGGTCTGTCAACATAAACACTGACAAGTGCAGCACCACTCTATTTACCCTCTCTCCAAAACAAAAGGCAGGGATCATCCAGATAAATGGAATACCCCTGAGAGAAGATAAAGAACCAGCATACCTTGGAGTAACATTTGATGACAGGCTGACACGGAGAAAGCACATCAACAAAGCAGTAGCAAAAGCCAGAAGGAAAATAGCCATCCTGAGAAAACTAAGTGGAACCACGTGGGGAGCTAGTGGAAAAATATTTAGCAAAGTTTATCAACAGAGCATACGACCACACCTGGAATACGCATCAAAAACCAAAATACAAGAGCTGGACAAGGTGCAAAATCAAGCACTTAGAGTCACCACAAGAGGGATGAGATCAACCTCTTATAGTGGAGATGGAGAAGTTGGGGAGGACACAAGCATTGAGAGAGCGCAGAGATACGAAAACGCTAATACAAGGCAGAAAAGTTCCTCAGCTTGCCAGGCCACTCTATGAAGAACAGATTTTAAAACTTAGCTACGAGGCGGTTGGAAAGAAGCAGTTTTATCCACCAGGCCAAACGACTCTGCAGAGAAACCACCGATGATCTGCCCACAGTTGGTATCCCCCTGAAAAATATTCCAGAGCGAACTCCATGGAAAGATGAACATAGACTATCACTACAAATCCAGACAAAAGTGATAGGAATATTTGACATGGAAGAACAGAAAACTGTACAGCTCAGAAGAGCCACTCTACAGCTTCCTTGATGAAGAATACCCACAGGACCTCTGGATCCGAGTCTACACAGATGTGTCAGCACAAAATGCTGTTCGAAATGGAGGAGCGAGAGTGTACATAGAATACCCAAATAATACTAGGGACACGGCCAGAGTACCAACAGGAAAGTACTGCCATAACTATGATGCTGAAATTGAAGCAGTTAAGACAGCAACAGAGAAATTACTAAACACCAGCCATGGTACACAACCTGTGGTGCTATTGACAGATGCAAAATCAGTACTCGAGGAGCTCCTGTCTGGGAAATTGCCAGTACTAAGGACACTACTTTCTGAACATAGCAGACAGCATAAGTGGATACCATCCCACTGTGGAATACCTGGAAACAACAGAGCTGATCTTTTGGCTAACCGTTACATACCACCAAAAGAAAAGAATGATCAAATCAGTCAGAAAGCCACCAAAACCTGCTCAAGATGACTACCACGTTATGGACAGACCAGAACAAGTCATTACCCTGCGCTTCAGAACAGGACACAATAGATTACGCAACCACATAGATACACAATTCAAGATTGGTGAATCAGCCATGTGCACATGTGAATTGGCGTCGCAGACAGCAGAGCACATATTCCAAGTTTGCCCAAAATACAATATATCTAGGCAAACCTTCTGGCATAGAGAGGCGACAATGGAAGATAAACTCCATGGACCGCTGAGTGAACTAAAAAAAGGCACTCAAATTCATACAAGAGACAACATTGCAGTTATAGACATATTTCAAGCGAACAATAGAAGAAGAAGAAGTCGCACACCGAGCGTGCGAGGCGTAAGATGGTGCATGCTGGTGGAAATGACCATGTGTTCACATGCATCGACTGTGGACGAACATTTACAGCGCGAATTGGCCTTATCAGTCACATTCGCTACCGCCATGGGGTGTCGTTATTATGCCCTTTTGGAGCACAATGTAACAAACTATCGTCTGCCAAGACGACAAGGTGCCAATAATATTTGCAACGAGAAAAAGAGCGTTGAGGTGCTAAATAGAACCTGTAGTTTTGTATGGATATGAAGCGTGGACAACGTGAAGACAAGCTGAAAAACATCTGAGGGCTGTGGAAATGTGATTTCTGGGCAAAATGCGAAGAATACCACGGACAGGCAGAAAACACCCGGGAAGGTTAACCCGGTCAACAAATGCCCGTGTCGGCCTAATGGCGCGAGAACGCAGTTCTGCTGTAAACAGGCACATTGCACGTCCGAAAAATAAAAAAAAACAACAACTCTCCGGATGAACGAGAAGAAGAAGAAGACAGAAAAACCAATGACAAAGTCCTACAATAAACAAACGAAAACCGCAATACTGAATAGAGAACTTAGACAGTCCAAAATTCTTGGCCACGTTATGAGAAGAAATAAATTGGAGAACTTGGTGTCAACTGGCAAGATCGAAGGGAAGGCAGAGAAGTAAATACCTGGATAGCTTGGACACGTGGTATGGTCGAGACAAGAACACTGAGCTGATCCACGACTCTGATGATCGCGTGAGATGACCGCCTACGCTTATCGACATAGCACATGATGAATGAATGATTGGTTAGATGATTATTTAACTATGTGATTGATTGATGGACTGATTGATTGATTGGATGGTTGGTTGATGAATCCTCCAGAAAATTGGGTATTAACTCTTAAGTTCTGTTATTTACGGTTCAGTTAATTTGAGAACCTAAAAGGGCTTATACCTGTCAGAGTGAGGTTGGTGGTGTAGCTGTTGGAGGGAGGCTGTTGTTGTCTCTATTGGAGGGAGGTTTTGGATGTATTTGTTGGAGTGAGGTTGTTGTTGTATCTGTTGGAGTGAGGTTGGTGTTGTATCTATTGCAGTGAGGTTGGTGTTGTATCTGCTGGAGAGAGGTTGGTATTGTATCTGTTGGAGTAAGGTTGGTATTGTATCTGTTGGAGTGAGGTTGGTGTTGTATCTATTGAAGTGAGTTTGTTTTTGTATCTATAGGAGTGAGGTTGATGTTGTATCTATTGGAGTGAGGTTGTTGATGTATCTGTTGGAGAGATGTTGGTGTAATATCTATTGGAGTGAGGTTGAGATATATATATAGAGAGAGACTTTTCTCCCGCCCCGATACCAAAGCAATATTTTCACAGGATCCTGTTACGGGGCGCAAATTTCCCTCTCCAGGCTCAGAAACCAGCAGGGTGTGCAAGGCAGGTACTGAAACTTCCCATCCACGGAGAGGCAAAACAAGATACAAATAACTAAGTCACGATCTAGTACAGAACACACAGAGCACTAGGGATTAGGCCTAGGTTTGTAACGGTTACTCCACGGGCTTCGGGTATTTCATTATCACTAGATACAATCCAATCCACGGAGGAAACTGCCCGTATCTGAGCACTCCCAAGACTTTCATTTTCATTTCCCATCTGGGCAGATTAAGCCGTCATCAGTTTAACCTCAAACGTCGACTTATCTGCCGCGACAATGCCAGCGATAGCGCGTGTGGGAGAGACGTCGATTAAACCCCCCATTAACGGACAGGACGCTGGCGTGGCTGTGTGGTCCGGGAGTAAATAGGTTCCAGCAATCTCAAGTTTGTGATGTTTAGAGCAACGGTTTTCAGCTTGTGCGCTTCGCAGTCCTCTGGAAAGCCATGTCTGACTGTCAGAAGCGTCGTGGGTGGGCGTGGATGTTTTTTCCCTTTTCTTTTTTTCTTTTTCTTGTTTAGTTGTAAAGGTGAGAGTGCCGAGAGAATCCATATTTATGTGGCAACGTATGGACGTGAAACGCGGGCCTTTTAAGGAATCCGATGACAAGCACAGATGCACCTGTTGTGTCTGATGTACGAAACAGACTGCGTTCCTCTGTTGTATATAGTTTACAAAATAGGCTCTGGTTCTTCTATTGTTAAAGTTAGTTGCATATCCTTTAAAGGACATAGCAGTCAACCCCAGTACCTTTTGGCTGTTCGTGATTTCTGGACAAATTTATGTTCAGTAGTTTGCCATTGCTTTCTGAACGACCGGCATTCATACCATTTCATAAAAACCCCAGCGTAAGCGGTCTGCTGCCAAATCGCCTACAGCTATGTTTCGAACGCGGTATGCAGGATTACGAACTGCGTCAGTAAACCGTTCGCCACGGAGCCGGCTCCTTCTATTGTATATAGTGTATAAAACAGACTGCTCCCCTCTTTTGTGCCTAGTGTACAAAATGGACTCAACCCATCTGTGTGTCTAGTATACAAAATGGACTCAACCCATCTGTGTGTCTAGTATACAAAATGGACTCAACCCATCTGTGTGTCAAGTATACAAAATGGACTCAACCCATCTGTGTGTCTAGTATACAAAATGGACTCAACCCATCTGTGTGTCTAGTATAAAAAACAGACTATACTCCGCTGCACGTGTCTAGTCTAAAATACAGACTACTGCGCTGAATGTGATTAGTCTACAAAACAGAAAGTTCTTCCCTGCATATCTACAAATAAGACTATGCCCCTCTATTGTACCCCCAGTTTGAAGTGCTGGAGAGGCCTACGTGTTCCAGAAAAAGACCCCCCCCCCCCCCCCCCCCGAGCTATGCCGTAGGGCAGGTAATAGTGTGATTTCCCCCCCCCCCCTCCCATCCCATGTCGGTTAGGTCAAGGAATAGGGACCAGACGATTGATATAAAAACCTGCTTTCTGGGGACAGTCAAAGGCTATGGATCAGACATAGTGAGACTCAAACCTGCTGTCGTGTACGTTGTCTGGGGACAGTCAAAGGCTAGGGACCAGACATAGTGAGAGTCAAACCTGCTGCCTTGTAGGTAGTCTGGGGACAGTCAAAGACTAGGGACCAAATCTAGTGATAGTCAAACCTGCTGCCTTGTAGGTAGTCTGGGGACAGTCAAAGGTTAGGGACCAAATATAGTGATAGTCAAACCTGCTGCCTTGTAGGTAGTCTGGGGACAGTCAAAGGCTAGGGACCAAATATAGACAATATAGTGATAGTCAAACCTGCTGCCTTGTAGGTAGTCTGGGGACAGTCAAAGGTTAGGGAACGCACACCCGAGAAACTACTTGTCAAAATCGGAAATACTAAGCATAGGCTTGATAAAACTGCAACATATCGCAACTTTTGACAGCTTCAGGAAACACAAAAGGCTGACAACAGACAGGCGATTTTATCCAGAAAATAGATGTTGAAGTCTGTGGCTAGAAACCATTTAATTAGGAAGAAGAAAACGTTGTTGTTGTTGCGTTGGCTTGCTTTGAACTCAAACATAGTCCATACATGTGATAGTATTTCTATATAGTGCACTGGACGATGTTTGCGAGTGGATTAGCCTGCCATATTACCCGTGTCCCTCGCCATCATAGGCAGTTTTATTATTGATTACAATTGGGAGCAGCCTAAGGAATGTAGTTGGTCAACTGAATCCGTGGGAGGAGCGGCTGGAATGCCGGATTCTCCTCCTGGAGACCCGGGTTCCAACCCTCGATAAGATGTAGAATTTTTTTTTTTTTTTCTGTCGGGGGTAAAAAGAAAATTCCAACCTGCACAGTTCGCGGCCATTGCACTAGTCAAGCGACCTTAATTCCTTAGGCTCAAGACACCTCTGCTATACATCGCAAGGTACAATATTGGCATTAAATAACAGTCTCTCTCTCTCTCTCTCTCTCTCTCTCTCTCTCTCTCTCTCTCTCTCTCTCTCTTTCTCTCGTGGTCAACGGATACATGGCTCAAAGGCTGAGACCCGCTGTTAAGGGAATGTGGGATTTTCCACTAAGTACTCTCTCTCACACTCACTCTGCCTGCCTGCCTGCCTGCTGCCTGCCTGTCTGTCTGTCTTGGTCAACGGATCCATGGCTCAAAGACTGAAAACCGCTGTTAAGGGAGTGTGGGGTTTTCCCACTAAGTAATCTCTCACCCCCCCCCCTCTCTCTCCCTCTCTCTCTCTTTCTGTGAGTGTGTGTGTGTGTGTGTCTGTCTTGGTCAAGGGATCCATGGCTCAAAAAGACTGAAAACCGCTGTTTAGGGAGTGTGGGGTTTTCCACTAAGTAATCTCTCTCTCTCTCTCTCTCTTTCTCTCTCTCTCTCTTTGTCTCTCTCTCTCTCCGTCTTGGTCAACGGATCCATGGCTCAAAAAGGCTGAAAACCGCTGTTTAGGGAGAGTGGGGTTTTCCACTAAGTAATCTCTCTCGGAGTTCAGCATGGCTCGCTCTTAAACATCCGGCATGCTGATACCGAGGTAGCGGGTTCAACCCCTACACCGGTCAGTTGGACTAAAATGTTGACTTCTCGTCCTTAACTTGGGGGCGTAAATTACAAGTACATCTGAAGTCGGAGTGGGTTCGCCTGATGGTGAGGGACACTGGTAATAGGGAAGGTTAATGCACACACAACATCAGACCAGTGCACTAGCTATAGTAACACACGTGTGGACTAAGCTTGAGTTAAAACGAGAGAACGCGATTACTTTCTCTTACTCTTTCTCCCTCTATCCATCCATCGCACTCTCTGCCTCTGCCCGTCTGTCTATCTACCCACCTAGCTGGCTGTCCTTTAAAAAAAAATAAAAAAAACAGCAACAAAGACAATAATAATGGTAAATTATCTCGAACGACAACTAGCCAGAAGGAAAAAAAAACCATTCCCATATGTGTGGCACGTTACATCCACCTTGGGTATTTATGATGCCCATGTTAAACATTGCCTCAACGAGTCATGTATTATTGATTATTTTTCATGCGTTTTAATGCTTATTGTTCTTTTGTTGTTAAAGAATTGCTTCATAAGATATGTTGAATGAAAGAATGTATGAGAGGAAATAGAGAAAAAGGGCAGAATGTCAGACGGGCCTGCGTGCCCAATTCTTAACCCTTTGAAAATACAGATTTTCGTTCGTTCGTTCGTTCGTTCTGTCTATCACAGTAGTTACAGTAGACTGTACTGTTTGGAACTAACTATGAAATCTCCCGTTTAATGTTTTGTACTTATATATTTCAGTGATTCTCGCAGTTTATTTGATTTACCGCTAACCGCCGTAATTATATTTTTGAATAGATGGGAAGAGTTGGTATGTTTGGTAACCCATTTAGTGCCAAATTAAAAGTAGGTTTGGACCGAACAAAAATGGGTGACGGAAAATGGGAAGTAGGGGTTGTCACAGTTATGACCTAACAAGTTCTTAATATGGTAGCAGACATGTTGTATTGTAATTCAAATTAAAGGAGGTTGCTTATAGAACACTACTGTATTGGTATTGTAATTAAAATTAAAGGAGGTTGCTTATAGAACACTACTGTATTGGTATTGTAATCGAGACACAAATTTGCTACGACAATATTTCGGCGATATATAAGTCCATGGCAGATATAGGAATTCGATCTGTTCTGGCTTACGGAACCCCTGGCCAGACTTCTGCCACACGTCTAGCTCTTACAGTACGGATAAATGACCATTACTGGCCTAGACCGAACTGGCAGGGGATATCTTGGGGTTGGTGGCCCTATAAATGCAGTATGATTCCGTCGCCCATCTACTGAGTTAAGTGCGTGGAGCCACAATGTGAGCTGCGAATTTCATGTTGCGTGCTTTTATATCTGTCCGCGGTCGTTTGTATCGTGAACTGCATGTTCAGAAAAACGGCGGCCGGCAGATTGCTGAAATAACTGGGTTTGCCCTATGCAGTAATATGTGGTTGCTGGTTTTCTAGTGACTGCCGCTTCCATCGACGACGAACTATATTTTTCGTGGCGGACTTTTGTGTTGGCATTCTGGCAGCGGCACTGTGCTGGCTATTGGTTTGTCGAGACTCCTGTCTGTCCCACGTTTCACATGGGGCAGTGAGGAGCATTTGTGTGATATTCACTGGCACAGGAACGGAGCATTATGGGGACAACCCGTTGCCGTGAAGTTGAAACCGCGACTAACTAACTAACTTGAAATCAGTGATCAGACAAGCTCCTGACACTCCACGGCACACCCCCAAATCTTGGGTACACAATGTCCGTTGAATGTGCACCCTACTAAATTGACGATATTTGGAGTGAGCTTAGTACTAGAACAGACGAGGGCGGACCCTACAAAATTGACGATATTTGGAGTGAGCTTAGTACTAGAACAGACGAGGGCGGAACCCTACTAAATTGACGATATGTGGAGTGAGCTTAGTACTAGAACAGACGGGGGCGGACCCTACTAAATTGACGATATTTGGAGTTAGCTTAGTACTAGAACAGACGGGGGCGGCCCTACTAAATTGACGATATTTGGGGTGAGCTTAGTACTAGAACAGACGGGGCGGGCGGTTAGATTGACAGACGACAGCACTAGAATAGACGGGGGCGGACGGTTAGCTGGACAGACGACTCACAAGAGAGAGAAAGAGAGAGAGAGAGAGAGAGGGGGGGGGGGGGGGTAAGACAGCTGGATCTCCGTGATGAAGTCGTCTACTTCACGCTCCGAAGGTTGTGGGTTAGATTCCGGGCTTTCGGTTCATGAGTGCATTTTTCTCGGAAACTCCTGGGGGTCGTTGCCGGAGCCACGGAGTTCGTCTTTGTGCGATGTTTTCGGCAGGTCTTTCCTGTGGAAAGAGACTGAGCTATAAATAAAACCCGGGGCAATGAAGTCGATCCTCTCGATTTGTAAGACTTTTTTAAATGGATGGATGGATTAAAGCAAGAGACAAATATATATCGCGGGCCCAATAAATTGAAGCCGTGGGGCTGATCTCCAGACCTCTCCCCCCCCCCCCCCCCCCCCCCAACTTTCCCCTCTTCCCGAAGAATAAATCTATAAGATAGGAAACATCCGGGCTGCAGGCCGGCCGGTCGGTCGGCGAGGCGTGGAGATGGAGGCGCGGAGACAAAGATGTCAGTCATGACTTCCATCAGACGAAATCTAATCTCCGGGCTTCGCGCTGGCTACAAACGCACGACGATAGCATCTGCAGAACAGGCAACAGACAGAAACCCCTCGTGCTGATGACACGGATGATCACCATCTGTGGCTGGGAGAGGGGGATCGCCCAGCCTCAGCTTCTCCCCCCACCCCACATATGGGGTCCAGAGGTACATCCCAGATGTCAATCACGTGTACCAAACGCGGGAGATATGTATGTCTGATCTCTTCAGGCTCGTGGCCAATTACACGGACAAGCTCGTTCGGTGGCGCTGCTGCTTCTTCGTCTCCCGCGCTCATTACTTGGGATTTCCGGGGCTCTCTGGTGGGTGCGGGACACGTGCTTCTTCTCAGGTCTTTGTGAGGGAAGAGAGGTGGGTGGATGGATGGATGATAAATGGATAGGTAGGTGGGTGGATGGATGCATTAGACGGACAGATAGATGAACTGATTGATAGAGAGAGATAGTGAGAGAGAGAGAGAGAGAGAGGGGGGGGGGGGGAGATAGGAGATAGGAAAGAAAGAAAGACGATTGGGCACTAAGTTCACCTATAGTTCCAAAAGTTATGGGGTTGATCGCAACGTCCTGCGAAGGGCATGCATGTTTTGTTGCAGGTATAGACAATATATTTCAAGCGAAGGAAAGAAGAAGAAATCCTTTACCCGTCAATGCAGTAAGGGTTCCATCCACGGCAAAAGCGGGATAAATTTCTTCAGGCTTTGAGGTGGCACCAGTCTAATAAAATTGGGTACCAGATATAACAGTGGTTCTCAACCTTTTTTGGCCCGTGCCCCCCTGAACCATATTTTCAGAACGTCATTTCCCCCTTTTCATAGTTCCTACCTAAAAATCCCGCCCCCGCACAGTATATGTAATAATGGAAGCTAAATTTAATAGCACATACTAAAACAAGTCTAGGAGTCCATATAAAACGTGATTTGTGGGTCTACTTACCTTATAAAATGAATTTTAGAAGGGTGACATGTACAGAACCGTACAGTATGAAGGGGAAAGCAATATCAAGTAATCGGTTCTTGTATTAACACCATCTTGAAATAATCTTAATTCCTCCCTGGAAACCCTAAAATATAATTTTCTGGTGATGAGGTAAGGAACTGCATTACAACTCAAATGTCACAGTCTAGAATTTGTGATGGCCTAGTATGGCAGTATCTGATACAGGACTCATCTTTGCTTTAGTTTGCTCCACTTTGCTGTCACCTATATTGTCTCAGCTTGATGTGTAAGAGACGTAAGGTCATTTTACAAGGGGTCTTCAAATGAAAACCTTAAAAGTGTGATAGAAATTGCAATAACCATGCCATTGCCTTGTAACCTGTCACTATTGTTGTTAAGGACGCCAAGAGTGTTCAACACGTGACATCACGGTGCATGGGAACACGGTGACGTCATAAGGACAGTTTAAAGATGACCACCCCACTTTTGGTGGGCTGTGTGTATGAGGGAACCAAACAAATCCTGCTCTTACGGAGGCTTGAACCTAGATCACCATCCTTGTAGGCTGGTACACTAAACAACACACCCCATGATTCACATTTTGGGAAACATTAATAATTTGGCTGTTTGAACTTTGCCCTCTTCTGGTCTTCATCTGTTGTACCCAACCTCCTTAGGAGGGTCAGCATGGCACCGACTCCCTCTTCCCCTGTATACAATTTCTAGCTGCAAACTCCTACCCATCATGAACAAGACTACAAAGGCATTGGCAGTGAGTTCAGATGAGGGCCTATAGTCTTCCCCCTCACCCACAATCAGATTTTTTTTTTTTTTTACTCTCACTTTGAACACAAGCGTAGACCATACACACTATTTATAGTAGTGATGGACTGCATTTTGCGTGTAGATTAGCTTTCCCTATTAAAAGTGTCCCTCGCCATCAGGGGAACCCACTCCGACTTCAGAGGTACTTGTAATTAACGTCCCCAAGTCAAGGAGGTCAGGTCACACGTTCTTATCCATTCAACCATGCCGACCTGCACCCACAATCAGATGACCTGGGCGGAAGACTTAAGGAAACATTACACTTCATAAAAAAGAAACAAAGAAAATCTTTTTCTTTCAGGAAGCTATAACTGACCAGTAAGCAGATAAACCACTGTGCCTCCATACTCCCCCCTCCCCCCACCACTCTACCTTCCCATCCCAACTCTCTCCAACATTCAGGCAGTCTCTGTAGGTACACATAACCAAACTCATCAGGAAATACTCCGCCATGTCACAAGAGTTAATTTATTTTATTTATCATCAAATATAACAGACATGTCCCCATAACAACAGCACATAAGCAACAACTGCACAGAAAGAAACAAAAAACCACAAAACAACAAAACTCAAATCAAGTCAATAAAAAGGTATACACATGGTCATCATCATAAATGTGTCATCGGAAGCAGAGGTTCCCAAACTATGCCATAAGCCACATGGTACTGACATCCCGTGGAAGAAGGTTCCCAAACTACGCAGTGAGCTACATGGAACTGACATCATGTGGAAGAGGTTCCCAATATGATGCAGTGAGCCACATTACATGGAAAAGGTTCCCAAACTATGCGGCAAGCCACATCACATTGACAGACATTCCCAAACTATACCAAGCCACATCATGTGGAAGAGGTTCTCAAATTATGCGGCAAGCTACATCACATAAAAGAGGTTCCCAAACTATGTGGTGAGCTACGTGGGATTGCAATCACTTGGAAGAAGTTCCCAAACTAGGCGGCGCGCCACATGGGACTGACATCACATGGAAGTATGGTTGGGAGAAGAGATTCCAGAATGTTTATAGACATGAAATATCCTTTGACCTTTTGATTCCAATTTCTGCCTCAGCATGATTTTTTTTTCTACAAAAGCCCACTTTACAGTGGGAGAAAAAGTGGCAGCGTGTATTTGTGTGTGCGTGCGTTGTATACAGGTGTAGTGGGGTGTCACTCAAGACACCCGCTGCAGACATTGGTCATCATGACTCTCCAATCTGCCCTGTTCATCTCATATTTTGATGTTTGCACTATTACTTTTGACAAGCGGCCAAGTGGCAAGAACGTCAGACTCCCATTTGGAAGACCCGAATTCAAATCCTCGATAAGGTGATGGATTTCATTCTGTGGGAGCAAAACAAAAACCCTAACCTACACAGTTCATGGTAACCGTCCAAGTCAGGTGGCCTTAATTCCTCAAGACCCACCCTGTCCTAAACTGTGAGGTACTATAGGCCATAAAGGCAGTTTCACTGTTAAATTCCAAGATGTTTAATCTTCTCTCATAAATTTTTATCTTGCTCTACATCTGTTAATTAATATTTCCACCACATAAATCTGTGTCTTCCTCCACATCTCTTGATTAATATTTCCCCCACATAAATCTGTGTCTTCCTCCACATCTCTTGATTAATATTTCCCCCATATAAATCTGTGTCTTCCTCCACATCTCTTGATTAATATTTCCCCCACATAAATCTGTTTTTTCCTCTACATTTAATGATTAACATTTCTGCCACATAAATATGTGTCTTCCGCTACATCTCTTAATTCGTATTTTCCCCGTAGATAGCTAATTATTACGCCTCATCAATTAATTTAAACCATAAATTTCTTTTGACACTTCCTTTGGTTTTGTGGAGTGTTCTTGTCACACTTACAGCTCTCAGTAACTTCAGCCTGTCTTCTGTTTACTTTCTATCCATGATACTCTCAACATTCTCCCCACAAACCACATTCCCAATGCCTCCAGAGTGGTCAACATTTCATTACCCTTAGCATTCATACAGGAGATAAGGGCTCTTCTCAACTTCTCAGGAAACACAGTTTTATGCTTGTGATATTTCTGAGTTACTTGACGTTCACTTGTGTAAACGTTTGTCAGTTGGTCTCAGAAAATACAGACCTAACATAATATTCCCCATATATCTAACTGGCATGTCAAAATGCTGAAAAATTTGTAATGTTGAATGTCCTTTGCAGGACGTTGTAATCAACCTCAGGTTGAATTTCTAAGTAATTTTACGTTAACTTGTCTCTGTGGCTAAGGGCTTGCGAATGCGGTTTGTGAGCCCGTATACCCGGGTTCGAAACACGGCGGTGCTGGTTTTTTCGAAAAAGGTATAGGGGCTGGTCGTTCAGAAAGCAATGGCAAACTACTGAACGTAACACTTGCCTAGTATATCAACAGCAGCTGAGAATGCTGGTGTTGACTGCAACGTCCAGTAAGGGATACGCAACAAAATTTTACTTATTTAGTTGGCCATTGCTTTCTGAAAGTAAAGTCAACGTTTGAGTCCAACTGAATGCTGGTGTGGGCACTGAACGCCCTGTCTCGCCATTAGCGTACCAGGAATGCCATTGTCATTTTGGCTACATGTGACATAATTAGAATATACGAACAAACACCCCTAGAAATAAACAGCATGTTTATCATTTCTTATCAATAAAATAAAAAGCTGGCACTTTGCGCAAACAAATTTCCATTCCAAAAGTGTGGGCCAGACACAATCTGGGAATCGCTGATCCAAAGGAAACTTGAACAACTCCAATTTACCGAGAAATATATAACATACTCAAATCCAGCTTTGATAAAATGTTGCAGACGTGGACACTAGGAATGCCCAAGCATACAAACAGAAAAACCTCGCCCGACAGTTATACAGTGGAGAAAAAGATGACCAACGGAGCTCACACTGACACGCACATAAGCACAGTCGGACAACCAGAACTGATCATAAAATCTCAAACTGTTTCTTCAGCTCCACCATGAGCTTCCAGTCGGGCTTGCTCATCTCGTCCCTGAAGTGGTCTTGACAGCATCGATGGACTGTCTGGATATCTGTGGACAGGAGCGGACATCTTGTTTATCATCTCAAAAACATTATTATTTGCATGTTGTTTTTACAGAATGTTACAATTAACCCTAGCATTTATTGGCTATTTGTGATTTACAAGGCAACATTGTTTTGTTTGGTAGCTTGCCACTGCTTTCTGAGCGCCCAATGTTTCAGACAGTTCAAAATCAAATACTTGACTGCTCTCTGAATAGCCAACGTCTCAGACAGTACAAAAATTAAATACTTGATTGCTCTCTGAGCAGCTGACATTGCAGACAGTACAAAAATCAAATACGTGATTACTCTCTGAACAGATGACATCTCAGTACAAAAACTGAATATTTGTTGCAGCTTAACTATGTCAAATGTTTTTTTGTCCTCATCCTGCAGAGGAATTTCTGTCTTAATGACCCTCCCAAGAACAATGCCCATGATAGCACAGCCACCAGCAGGGTCTCCCCCCCCCCCCCCCCCCCCCAAAAAAAAAGACAGGTCAAGGGGTATGGATATATTACCCCTGTATAAATGAACTGAGATGACAGAGAAATGTGAAATTACAACAGAAGGGAAAATGCTGACCCAAGACATCATCATCAAGTGCCTTGCCACCTGGTATAGTCTTTCATGTCTCTCTCCACAGATCTCGGTCCTTGGTGCTCTGGATCAAATCTGCTTCTGATACTCCTCCATGCCACTGTCTCAATCCATCCATCATCGTTTCTCCCTGCCTCATCTCTTCTCAGTGATCTTTCCAGTTGTCACATTATTCCTGCATGCCTTTCTTCTCATCACATGACTTATGAATGCTGTTTGTCTCTTTCTTTTAGTTGTCAATAATATTCTAGTTTCAATAGCCTCTTCCAGGCAATCGTGTTTATTTGCTCTGGCAGTCCATGGTATTCGCAACATTCGCATCTGGAGCTTCATGGCTTCTACGCTTCTTTAAGTCAATACATTTAAATTTCTAGAGGCATCATTACATCGGACTGAAGATGTGTCAGAGATGAATAGCGGAAAAGAATGGATGTATGTAAGTCAACAGTAAAAATGTAAGTGAACAGTAATTATGTAAGTGAACAGTTAGAATGTAAGTCAACAGTAAAGATGTAGGTCAACAGTAATGGTGTAAGTGAACAGTAAGGATGTAAGTGAACAGTTAGGATGCATGTAAGTGAACAGTTAGGATGTATGTAAGTGAACAGTTATGATGTAAGACAACAGTTAGGATGTATGTAAGACAACAGTTAGGATGTATGTAAGTGAACAGTTAGGATGTATGTAAGTCAACAGTTAGGATGTAAGTCAACAGTAAAGATGTAAGTGAACAGTAATTATGTAAGTGAACAGTTAGGATGTATGTAAGTGAACAGTTATGATGTAAGACAACAGTTAGGATGTATATAAGTCACCAGTTAGGATGTAAGTCAACAGTAAAGATGTAAGTGAACAGTTATGATGTAAGACAACAGTTAGGATGTATGTAAGTCAACAGTTAGGATGTATGTAAGTCAACAGTTAGGATGTATGTAAGTCAACAGTTAGGATGTATGTAAGTCAACAGTTAGGATGTATGTAAGTCAACAGTTAGGATGTATGTAAGTCAACAGTTAGGATGTATGTAAGTCAACAGTTAGGATGTATGTAAGTCAACGGTTAGGATGTATGTAAGTGAACGGTTAGGATGTATGTAAGTGAACAGTTAGGATGTAAGTGAACAGTTAGGATGTATGTAAGTGAACAGTTAGGATGTATGTAAGTGAACAGTTAGGATGTATGTAAGTGAACAGTTATGATGTAAGTCAACAGTTAGGATGTATGTAGTGAACAGTTAGGATGTATGTAAGTGAACAGTTAGGATGTAAGTGAACAGTTAGGATGTATGTAAGTGAACAGTTAGGATGTATGTAAGTGAACAGTTAGGATGTATGTAAGTGAACAGTTAGGATGTAAGTCAACAGTTAGGATGTATGTAAGTGAACAGTTAGGATGTATGTAAGTGAACAGTTAGGATGTATGTAAGTCAACAGTTAGGGTGTATGTAAGTGAACAGTTAGGATGTAAGTCAACAGTTAGGATGTAAGTGAACAGTTAGGATGTATGTAAGTGAACAGTTAGGATGTATGTAAGTCAACAGTTAGGATGTAAGTAAGTGAACAGTTAGGATGTAAGTCAACAGTTAGGATGTATGTAAGTCAACAGTTAGGATGTATGTAAGTGAACAGTTAGGATGTATGTAAGTCAACAGTTAGGATGTATGTAAGTGAACAGTTAGGATGTATGTAAGTGAACAGTTAGGATGTAAGTCCAACAGTTAGGAATGTATGTAAGTCAACAGTTAGGATGTATGTAAAGTCAACAGTTAGGATGTATGTAAGTCAACAGTTAGGATGTATGTAGTCAACAGTTAGGGATGTAAGTAAGTCAACAGTTAGGATGTAAGTCAACAGTTAGGATGTATGTAAGTGAACAGTTAGGATGTATGTAAGTGAACAGTTAGGATGTATGTAAGTGAACAGTTAGGATGTATGTAAGTCAACAGTTAGGATGTATGTAAGTGAACAGTTAGGATGTATGTAAGTGAACAGTTAGGATCCCGGGAAGGTTAACCCGGTCAACAAATGCCCGCAGAAGTCGGATGTGTCGGCCTAACGGCGCAAGAACGCAGCTCTGCTGTAAACAGGCACAACGCAATCACATCCGAAAAAAAACTCCGGATGAACGAAGAAGAAGAACAGTTAGGATGTAAGTGAACAGTTAGGATGTATGTAAGTCAACAGTTAGGATGTATGTAAGTCAACAGTTAGGATGTAAGTCAACAGTTAGGATGTATGTAAGTCAACAGTTAGGATGTATGTAAGTGAACAGTTAGGATGTAAGTCAACAGTTAGGATGTATGCAAGTGAACAGTTAGGATGTATGTAAGTGAACAGTTAGGATGTATGTAAGTGAACAGTTATGATGTAAGTCAACAGTTAGGATGTATGTAAGTCAACAGTTAGGATGTATGTAAGTGAACAGTTAGGGTGTATGTAAGTCAACAGTTAGGATGTATGTAAGTCAACAGTTATGATGTAAGTCAACAGTTAGGATGTATGTAAGTCAACAGTTAGGATGTATGTAAGTCAACAGTTAGGATGTATGTAAGTCAACAGTTAGGATGTATGTAAGTGAACAGTTATGATGTAAGTCAACAGTTAGGATGTATGTAAGTCAACAGTTAGGATGTATGTAAGTCAACAGTTAGGATGTATGTAAGTCAACAGTTAGGATGTATGTAAGTCAACAGTTAGGATGTATGTAAGTCAACAGTTAGGGTGTATGTAAGTCACCATTTAGGATGTAAGTCAACAGTTAGGATGTATGTAAGTCACCATTTAGGATGTATGTAAGTCAACAGTTAGGATGTATGTAAGTCAACAGTTAGGGTGTATGTAAGTCACCATTTAGGATGTAAGTCAACAGTTAGGATGTATGTAAGTCAACAGTTAGGATGTATGTAAGTCAACAGTTAGGATGTATGTAAGTCAACAGTTAGGATGTATGTAAGTCAACAGTTAGGATGTATGTAAGTCACCATTTAGGGTGTATGTAAGTCACCATTTAGGATGTATGTAAGTCAACAGTTAGGATGTATGTAAGTCAACAGTTAGGATGTATGTAAGTCAACAGTTAGGATGTATGTAAGTCAACAGTTAGGATGTATGTAAGTCAACAGTTAGGATGTATGTAAGTCAACAGTTAGGATGTATGTAAGTCAACAGTTAGGATGTATGTAAGTGAACAGTTAGGATGTATGTAAGTCAACAGTTAGGATGTATGTAAGTCAACAGTTAGGATGTATGTAAGTGAACAGTTAGGGTGTATGTAAGTCAACAGTTAGGATGTATGTAAGTCAACAGTTATGATGTAAGTCAACAGTTAGGATGTATGTAAGTCAACAGTTAGGATGTATGTAAGTCAACAGTTAGGATGTATGTAAGTCAACAGTTAGGATGTATGTAAGTCAACAGTTAGGGTGTATGTAAGTCACCATTTAGGATGTATGTAAGTCAACAGTTAGGATGTATGTAAGTCAAACAGTTAGGATGTATGTAAGTCAACAGTTAGGATGTAGTAAGTCAACAGTTAGGATGTATGTAAGTCAAACAGTTAGGGTGTATGTAAGTCACCATTTAGGATGTATGTAAGTCAACAGTTAGGATGTATGTAAGTCAACAGTTAGGATGTATGTAAGTCAACAGTTAGGATGTATGTAAGTCAACAGTTAGGATGTATGTAAGTCAACAGTTAGGATGTATGTAAGTCAACAGTTAGGATGTATGTAAGTCAACAGTTAGGGTGTATGTAAGTCACCATTTAGGATGTATGTAAGTCAACAGTTAGGATGTATGTAAGTCAACAGTTAGGATGTATGTAAGTCAACAGTTAGGATGTATGTAAGTGAACAGTTAGGATGTATGTAAGTGAACAGTTAGGATGTATGTAAGTGAACAGTTAGGATGTATGTAAGTCAACAGTTAGGATGTATGTAAGTGAACAGTTAGGATGTATGTAAGTGAACAGCTAGGATGTATGTAAGTGAACAGTTAGGATGTATGTAAGTCAACAGTTAGGATGTATGTAAGTCAACAGTTAGGATGTATGTAAGTCAACAGTTAGGATGTATGTAAGTCAACAGTTAGGATGTATGTAAGTCAACAGTTAGGATGTATGGAAGTCAACAGTTAGGATGTATGTAAGTCAACAGTTAGGATGTATGTAAGTGAACAGTTAGGATGTATGTAAGTCAACAGTTAGGATGTATGTAAGTCAACAGTTAGGATGTATGTAAGTCAACAGTTAGGATGTATGTAAGTCAACAGTTAGGATGTATGTAAGTCAACAGTTAGGATGTATGTAAGTCAACAGTTAGGATGTATGTAAGTCAACAGTTAGGATGTATGTAAGTCAACAGTTAGGATGTATGTAAGTCAACAGTAAAGATGTAAGTCAACAGTAAAGATGTAAATCAACAGTAAAGATATGAGTCAAAGGTTATGATATGAGTCAAAGGTTATGATGAGAGTCAAAGGTTATGACAGTCACAGGTTACAATGTGAGTCAACAGCTGTGATGCCAGCCTACTGACCTTGCTGACTAGCAAGTCAGTCTCATCAAAGTGGCGCCCAAACATCTTGGGTGCCTCCCCGGGTAGTGGCATGATCTTGATGCAGATCTCTTGTCCCTGCTTGGCAATCTCCACTGGTTTGTGGTTCATCTCAATGCTGGCTATGCGGCCCAGGTCCACAAACTGGAAGGAGACAAACAACATGTATGTTAGCAACTGGGCAATTGGGTGGTGCATTTGTAATGTCCTTAGCCCTTTCCCGACTATTACCCCCAAAATCCACGTTTTTACACACGTCTTGTCCCAAGCGCTTCTGAATAATAATTATGCGAATGAATGAATCTACGATTGTATCAAGGCCTAGGAAACAGGAAGCGTTGTTTCCCTTGTTCTTCCTGTTTTGAAATCCATTCAACTGGTCCGAAATTATATCGATTTTTCGTCTTGTATCATCTATTCGCCAAAAAAATGGAATCCAGCCACGATTTTCTTGAAGATTGTGCAGGTATGGCTGTCGATTATGACAGTGTTATTGTGGATATCACTGAAACTTTTGATTTGTTTAGGAGATAGTGATGCAGAAAGTGACATTGATTGTAAGATTACAGAGGCAGTCTGCTATGGAACAAACTAATTCGTAATTTGTATGCCACTCAACGACAAGAAAAGGCAGGTAAAGTGGATGTTTACTGGTCACCTGTGAGCACTCAGGAAATAAAAATTTATATTCGTCTTGCTATACTCATGGGCTATGTTCAATTGCCTGAAACTGCCATGTATTGGAGCACAGATGAAGATCTCTATCATCCCGGAGTATCACAGTGCATGGGAAAAACTAGATATGCAAAAATCTCCCAATATTTTCATCTCAATGACACCAGTAAGCAGAAGCCCATAGGCCACAAAGATTACGATCCACTGTACAAGGTAAGACCGTTCCTTGATATGGTGAGGAAAAACATATCCTCATGTTTTTCTGCTGGCAGAGATATCAGCATTGATGAAGCCATGATTGCCTACAATGGTAGACTAAAGTTCAAGCAGTACATCAAGGGAAAGCCAAACCCATGGGGGATCAAGGTATGGTGTGCGGCAGATGCGTCGACCGGCTACCTACTAGACTTTGATGTCTACACTGGCAAGGTGAAAGATCCAATGCCACATGGATCTGGTCATTATGTTGTGACAAAGTTAGGCAGACCTTTCTTTGGGAAAAATCATCACATCTACTATGATAATTATTTCTCTTCTGTACAGCTGGCACGCGATCTTCTGCGTGAGAAGACATACATATGCTCAACATTTAGGGCGAATAGGAAGGGATGGCCAGATGACTGCAAGCCATTATGCACAAAGAAGATGAAGGCCAATACAGTAATCTTTAGGCAACAGGGTAACACTGTGGCTACTGTTTGGAGGGACAAGAGAGTTGTCAATCTACGTACCACCAACACGACACCAGGAATGACATCCACATCACGTAAGGCACCCGGTGGCAAACAAGATGTTCAGATACCCACAACAGTGGCCGCCTACAACAGATCAATGGGTGGAGTGGACAGGTGACATTTCGAGGAAACGGAAAGCTTCTTCTTGCCCCACAACTGTAGGTCTGGGTACCAGCAATCTTTTGGACCACAGACTAATTCGTATGGATGGCAAAAGGAAAACTTGCTACTGGTGTGCCAAGATGAACACCAAGTCTGGTAAGAAGAGCAGAGCCAGTGAGGTTGTTTTTGGATGCAGTCTCTGTCAGATATGGCTGTGCAAGGGGGAATGCTTCACAAAATACCATGAATCACTTGTATCAAAGCACTTGGATATATAGTGCAGGATATTTGCTGCTATCAGGGCACTTGGATACATAGTGCGGGACACTTTCAACATCATTTTGTGAGTAAAAAATTTTTCTTCACATTTTTTCCCCAGTTAAAATGTTTTTTTAAACCTTTCTTTTTGTTTTATTGTTTTTAATGTTGCTTTATGTTAAACTGTGTCCATTTTTCTAGTTTATTAGTCATCTAGGACATTTATATGTCAAACCAATTCGTGTATAATGACTTTACAAAATATCAAGTCATTAATTTTGCGGAGTTATTTCCCTTTTGGTAGTTATTAAAGGGTTAATGGATATGGTCAATGGCCTTTATGGGTATGGTCAGTGGCCTTTATGGGTAAGGTCAGTGGCCTTAATGAATATGGTCAGTGTTTATAATGGATATGGTGAGTGTTATTAATGGATATAGTGAGTGTTGTTAATGGATATGTCAGTGTGATTAATGGATATGGTCAGTGTCGTTAATGGATATATGGAGAGTGTCATTAATGGATATTGGCAGTGTCATTTATGGATACGGTCAGTTTTGTTAATGGACATGGTCAGTGTTGTTACTGGAAATGGTCAGTGTCCACTTCCCCCTTTCCTGTTCCCTTTCCAGACAGTGATTGACTGGTACACAGAAATGAGTGCTGTCATCCACCCGGAAAAGGCGGCTGTTTTGTGGTGCTCCCTGGGCAACAGGATTGTAAGAGCTGATGTCCCAAGCCTCGCGATAGATGGTAGAAATGTCAGCAGAGAGAACAAATTGAAGTATCTGGGAATCACATTTGACAGGAGCCTATCCTTCAAGGACCATGTGGAGACGGTTGTGACAAGATCTCAAAAGGGACTCAGTGCACTTAAAACTATGGGTGCAATGGACACAGAGCAGAGAATGCTTTTCACACTATACCAGCACTTGATCCTCTCAGTAATTGATTATGGATTAGGTCTTCTCACTGTCTCGGAGAGTCAGCTGGTGAAGTTAGAGCGCATACAGAACGAAGCTATGCGGGTCATTCTGGGATGCACTAGAGACACCCCAGTAGTGTGTATGCGATACATCCTTGTCTGCCAACTGTTGCTGGTAGGCTCAAGGTGATGCAGGCGAAGGCATACCTCAGAGTAGTTGCTGACACAGACCACCCACTGCATGAGGCGCTGGACGCAGTTAAGGGTCAGCGACTGATAAGAGGGAAATTATGGATAGCTCGGGCGGAGGATACGATCAGACAGGTGTGCCCCTTGGAGAACATAAGGCGTGGAGAGGAGTGGGTCAGAGTGCTAGCGGAGCAGTCAGACTTGTGCAGAGTTAAAATCACATTAAGCCGGGAGTGCAGGGAGTGGCCAGCAGGGGCCACGGAAGTGGAAATCCAGCAACTAATTCAGGACAATGCTCACTCGGGTGATGTGATTATCTACACAGATGGTTCGGTGTCAAGAGATGAGAGAAGTGGCTGGGGGTTCATAGCCAAAGCTAATGGTCGATGTTTGGGGCAGGAGAGCCTGGCATATGATACCACAACATCCAGCTTAAGAATGGAGGTGGAGGCAGTCACTGCGGCTCTCCCCTGGATGGAGAATACGACATACACACACAAAATCAGTGCTCGGGGCGCTCCTGTCTGGGAAATTGCCAGTACTAAGGGCACTAAATTCTGAACTTAGCAGTCAGCATAAGGTTATCAAACAGTGGATAGCATCCCACTGTGGAGTATCCGGAAACGACAGAGCTGATCGATTAGCTAAAAAAGGAGCATAAGAAGAACAGCCTGATGTGCCCGTTACATACCACCAAAAGTAAAGAATGATCAAATCAGTCAGAAAGCCACCAAAACCTGCTCAAGACAACTTACAACTACCACGTTATGGACAGACCAGAACAAGTCATTATTCTACGCCTCAGAACAGGACACAATAGATTACACAACCACATGTATACAAAATTCAAGATTGGTGAATCAGCCATGTGCACATATGGATTGGCGTCGCAGACAGCACAGCACATACTCCAAGACTACGAAAAATACAACATATCCAGGCAAACCTTCTGGCCTAGAGAGACGACAGTGGAAGATAACTCTATGGATCGCTGAGTGAACTAAAAAAGACAGTTAAATTCATACAAGAGATAACATTGCAGTCATAGACATATTTCAAGCGAACAGAAGAAGAAGAAGAAGAAGAAGAAGAAGAAGAAGAAGAAGAAGAAGAAGAAGAAGAAGAAAGTGAGTAGAATGATCTGGCCGCCCAGCAAGGCACACTTTGATAATGTTGGAGTGATCTGGCCGCCCGGCAAGGCACATTTTGATAATGTTGGAGTGATCTGGCCGACCAGCAAGGTACACTTTGATAATGTTGGAGTGATCTGGCCGCCCAGCAAGGCACACTTTGATAATGATGGAGTGATCTGGCCGCCCAGAGAGGCACACTTTGATAATGTTGGAGTGATCTGGCCGCCCAGCAAGGCACACATTGATAATGTTGGAGTGATCTGGCCACCCAGCAAGGCACACTTTGATAATGTTGGAGTGATCTGGCTGCCCAGCAAGGCACACTTTGATAATGTTGGAGTGATCTGGCCGCCCAGCAAGGCACACTTTGATAATGTTGGAGTGATCTGGCCGCCCAGCAAGGCACACTTTGATAATGTTGGAGTGATCTGGCCGCCCAGCAAGGCACACTTTGATAATGTTGGAGTGATCTGGCCGCCCAGCAAGGTACACTTTGATAATGTTGGAGTGATCTGGCCGCCCAGCAAGGCACACTTTGATAATGTTGGAGTGATCTGGCCGCCCGGCAAGGCACACTTTGATAATGTTGGAGTGATCTGGCCGCCCAGCAAGGCACACTTTGATAATGTTGGAGTGATCTGGCTGCCCGGCAAGGCACACTTTGATAATGTTGGAGTGATCAGGCCGTCCGGCAAGGCACACTTTGATAATGTTGGAGTGATCTGGCCGCCCAGCAAGGCACACTTTGATAATGTTGGAGTGATCTGGCCGCCCAGCAAGGCACACTTTGATAATGTTGGAGTGATCTGGCCGCCCAGCAAGGCACACTTTGATAATGTTGGAGTGATCTGGCCGCCCAGCAAGGCACACTTTGATAATGTTGGAGTGATCTGGCCGCCCAGCAAGGTACACTTTGATAATGTTGGAGTGATCTGGCCGCCCAGCAAGGCACACTTTGATAATGTTGGAGTGATCTGGCCGCCCGGCAAGGCACACTTTGATAATGTTGGAGTGATCTGGCCGCCCAGCAAGGCACACTTTGATAATGTTGGAGTGATCTGGCTGCCCAGCAAGGCACACTTTGATAATGTTGGAGTGATCAGGCCGTCCGGCAAGGCACACTTTGATAATGTTGGAGTGATCTGGCCGCCCAGCAAGGCACACTTTGATAATGTTGGAGTGATCTGGCCGCCCAGCAAGGCACACTTTGATAATGTAGGAGTGATCTGGCCGTCCGGCAAGGCACACTTTGAAATGACAGTAGTGAGTAGAGTGATGTGGCCGAGATCGCACCACCATAATGAAACGTCGAAGCACATTTGTTCCTGCAGCGAGGCGATGTCGGCATGTGGAGGTGACAGGTTAGAATCCCGCTTGTAGGGCGGGGAAGGGGGGAGGGGGGAAGGAGAGACCTATAGCTTTCAATGTGTATGTTGTCTAGTGTGTCCTCTAGCGCTGTACAAAACATGTGAACTGTCTTAGTGGCCTCACAGGTTTCCCCAAATGATATTTATGTGCACTACCATTTTAATTGGCGGTGGGGTGTAGACTCCCTGGCGAAGCAATTAAACCGTGCGCTCCGAAAGTTGTGGGTTCCATTCCGGACTCAGCCATTCGGTTTATGAGTGCAATTTCCTCCTGAGGGATTGTCGCCGGAGCTACGGAGTTCGTGCTGTAGTTTGTGCGACGCTTTCGGCAGCCCGCCCAGCAAAAAGAGACCGAGCCATATGGGACAAACCCGGTGCAATTAACTGGATTTTACGTCTTGAAACCATCATAATGAATCGTCTCCGGCCTAGCTGTCATTTCATCTCAACCTATCCTAATTTACAGTTGCTGCCCCTTATACCTGCGACCCGGCTGTGAGATATCGTTTGCCCCCGTGTCTCCCTCTACGCGCCATCCCGCTTGCTATTTCCGCCTAAAATCAACCCCCTCACTACGCCCGCAAACCCTTGGTTGTTGAGATAAACACAGCCAGACCGGAAACGGATAAGACGTTTGATCCAGACGATGGGAATGATCTGTTTGTGGCAGCCGAAACCGCGCTGGGGAGAGGGAGAAGGAGGGGAGGGAAGGAGGGAAGAGAATCCGACCCCTGTCTGCATTTCTCCCCTCCGCCCCTTGCTGTTGTAGTGTTTGTATTAGACAGCTTCCGAGTGTGGCTGTTTGCGTGTTCCTTATGCAGAGATACCAAACGATGTTACTTAAATAAGCACGTGCGTGTTCCTCACGTTGGTCAAACTTCCTTGTTGATTATGGAAGAGAGTGGCGACTACATTTTTGTAATGTATTCCCCAATAAATGTTGCATGTCCTTTGCAGGATGTAGTGATCAAACCAACCTTACGTACACAATTTTGCCACAGCTTTTGAAACGAGAAGTCAACGTTGGAGTCGAAATGATCGGTGTAGGGAACGAAACTCCTACCGCGCCGTCAGCGGACGGGAAGTTCAAGCGCGGGTACATTACACCCCGCGACCACACATATCTCTGTACTAAACAAGGAAGTATAACATATTTTGTAGAGAGACAAAGAAATAGATAGTAGATAGAAGACAGATAATAGACAGATAGATAGATAGTAGAGATAGATAGATAGATAGATAGATAGATAGATAGGCGGATGGGTAGGTGGGCGGCCGGACAGACAGACAGAGACAGAGAGATGTAGAGATCTATTTCAGACCAAACGATGCAGATTATTTAAAGAAGACGTGTGTGCTTATCACCCTGGTCAAACTTGATGGTGGGGGGGGGGGTATAGAAGCGGGTGGCAGGGGGGATGGTTGCTTCTATATTTATCCCCCCCCTACCCCCACCCAATGTACACTATAAGAAAATACACACTAAGTAATGGTAAACGCCATGGTGATTTGATGTTGATGATGATGACGCTGATGATGATGATGACGCTGATGATGATGATGACGCTTATGATGGAAGAAACAGACGCGAGATGCTGTTTTTCCTATGCCGCCTATTGGCCAGTCGCTGTGACCGCCTCTAACTGACCGGCTTTAGACCAACAGCGGCGGATACTTGCCACACTGAGACCCGGAATGTTTGGCAGTAGACACCCATACCCTGAACGATGTGGGTTACCGGGACACACAATGGAATAAATAACAGATTACACCAAAACCTAGCATGCATGTTAGTCAGTCAGTTATTTGTTATTCAGTTAGTTAGTTAGTCAGTCAGTCGGTCAGTCACTGCGGCTCTCCGCTGGATGGAGAATACGACACACACACAACACATCGTGATTGTAACAGACTCAAAAGCATGCTGACGAGGGTGAGGACGGGTAGGCTTCGTGCGGAGTGGCTTGCTTCGCTTCGGAGGTCACGGGTGGCAAGCATCGCCTGGATCTTTTCTCCGGGGCATGCCGGTGTGGGGAAATGAACAGGCGGACAGATTGGATGGCTCTGCAGAACTTGGTGGAGTATTGATACATGACAAGGCAGACGTGGTTGCGGCCTTGTGGGAGCATGTGCACACCTCGGAGGAGCAAATGGATTACCGTGGTCTGGCAAGAATGAGACAGAGAGGAGTGACGAGGGGATCTGGCCGACGCTCAACGCTCAGATGAAAGGCGAGACGGACATATAATCAGATTGCTACTGGTACTATTAGTGTTGGAACTCTTCGCTGGCTACTGAGGATGGGGACGGGGCGCTTATGAGAATGCCCCGAATGCTGTGATGTCGATTCCTAAATCAATCAATCAATCAATCAATCAATCGGTCAGTTATTCAGTCAGTCAGTTATTCAGTCAATTAGTCACTCGGTTAGTCAGTATGTCATTCAATTAGTTAGCCAGTCAGTTAGTAAGTCATTAAGTTAGCTAGTCAGTCATTCAGTTAGTCAGTCGGTCATTCAGTTAGCCAGTCACTTATTCAGCCAGTCAGTCGACAGATTACCTCACTGCACACAGAACCATCCAGTCCGTAAGTGCGCGGATCCCCTCCTCAGTATCTCTCTCATCGCATAACGGTCGACGACACCAGTTCTGCTATCGTGTATGCTGTAAGCGGCGACTAAGGAAGGTTGGCGGGAAACTGTCTATCCCATTTCTTGGCACACATTTCGGACTGGGTCAACACTACCAATTAAAAAGAAATAAATTCTCGCTTTGATGGTCATTCGCAACTGCGAACGCCAACAAGACAAGTCACCTGAACAAGTCAAGAAGTCTGATACGGGGGAGGAAAACGGCACGTAGCAAGAACACCAAAAGACACGCGGTATCCAAGATGGGCAGCGTGGGAGCCGACAAGAAGACGAGCGGGGAGAATGAATCTACCAGCGAGCTACAGCAAACAACAAAAACCTCAAGCAACCTCTAACGAAGCTATCACGAGGAAGGACAACGACAACCCACCACAAACAAGAGCCAAACCTACTGAGAAGCAGAGAGAGGAGAAAGACACCAGAGTCGGAAACACCGACTCACCCACAAGCAAGTGGGTTGTCAAGCGTATCCAAGTGGAGCTATCAGACGAAGAAATCCTGAAGCAGCTACGAGAAGAGAATCTCCACATCCGATTCTTGACGACGGAGCGGCTCCTCACCTACTCCAAGATACCTACAACCTTGGCAGTGGTGACGACAGAGGGCAGCGAAATGCCGACCACAGTATCAATCAACAAGAAAATACAACAGCCAGAGAGATTCATCCCAAGAGTCAATCAATGTTCCAGATGCCAGAGGGCCGGCCACAGCAGAGCAGCATGTCGCAGTAAGACGGAAATCTGCCGGTACTGCGCCGATCACCACGCCTTCAAGGAGTGTCCGCTGGCCAAGCTGGACACGGACTTCCGAGCACCCAACAACAAAAGAAAGTGCGCCAACTGCCTGGGCAAGCATGGAGCAAGATACTTGGGCTGTCCGTACCTTCAAAGACACAGAGACGTCTTAAAGTTCGCCATCACCACAGAGACTCCATATAAGGACGCAATGCGGAGGTGCGAGACAGCCACGGGCATCTCACAAGCGGAAAAAGCTCAACTGCAAGACCAGATAGATGAGCTAAAGAAGCAAATCAAGCTGCTTCAGACGCCGGCGCCGACCAGCGACAATGAAAAGCTGCTTGCTGAGATAAAGGAGATCCAGCAAAACATCAAGCAAGAAGTGGAACATATGGCACTGATAAAGAAGGAGAACGAAAAAATCCTAGCAAATTATTAAATCAGAGCGAGAACTGCAAAAAGCTGAAATGGAACTTTTCCAAAACAAATCAACAGAAGCCATACAAGAAATCACAGAGAAACCGCAAGATGAAAACCAACAGACCAAGCCTGAATCACAAGCAAAAGCCAGCAGCCCAACCACAGCGCCCGAGACATTCAAGGGAAAGCCAATATCCCGCCAGACATCCGAAGAAAACCGAGATGAGTACCCTAACGACGGCATAGAGGACGCCCAGTTGCCGCCAGTATTTACCGATGAAGAAATCGCAGAGATAAAAAGGATACACGAACTCAAGTGCAAGGAATACAGAAGATCGCATGGAAGAAAAAGCAAAGAAGCACAAGAAACTCAAGGGGAAACCAATGCCCTGCCGTACCGCTGAAGAACCAGATTTATACGAGGATGACGGACACCCATGGCAATACTATACAGATGACGGAGAGACCGTGCCATGGCTGACCACAGAGGAAGCAATCAAAAGACAGCAAGAACGCATGGCTGACCACAGAGGAAGCAATCGAAAGACAGCAAGAACTCAAACGCGAAAGTGAAAAAAAGCGCAAGGAGGAAAATCACATCGAAAATAAATCAATACACAGAAAAGGAGGCAAAAATACCAAATAAAAAGTCCTTATAAGGGAGGCAACCAGTCAAGCCAGCTGAACCAGGAGCCTTCACTAACAAAAGAAACCACCAGAGGAGACAGGGACAAAGAAGCCGCCGACCAATCCCCCAGTCACAGACACAAACGCACACATAACCAGTCCCAGATAGGACTTACTCGTAAGAGCGCACAAGACAAGAAAGAGGGTAAAAATACCCACAAAAACTACAGATCTCAACAATAACCAAAGCTGAGGCAGGTTAGACGAGACCGAATTTGGAATTTTTTTTGTTTTCGAAAATTGGAATTGGCTTTGATGGGGCGATTCGAACGACAGGACCAGCACGCCCCCCCCCCCCTCTCTCTCTCTCTCTCTCTCTCTCTCTCTCTCTCTCTCTCTCTCTCACACACACACACACACACACACCTGGCAACCAGATACCCGGACAATTTCGGCACCCTGTATATGACGGATAAACAAAAGCATTAAAAACGAAATGCCCGCACGTGTGCCGGAGTACCCAGAAGATCAAAGACAAGCGGGCGCGGAATGCAGAGCGGATGTGGACGGGAGAAATATGTCATACATGTGTTTTTACATCACTGGCTGGCGGCAACCCTTTGATGTTGCCTGCCCTCAACATGTGTCGGACCCTTTCCGTTGGCAATGCTGCGACACCAAAGTGCTATAGGAATGTCAGGAATTGAACTCTGCCCACTTCGATGCTATAGCGGGTTTCTATGAATGATAAATCCGGCCTTGTAATAGACCTGCTCTCTCTCCCTCTCTCTCTCTCTCTCTCTCTCGATAGATAGATAGATAGATAGATAGATAGATAGATAGATAGATAGATAGATAGATAGATAGATAGATAGATAGATACGCACACACGCAAACACCCAAGTCAGCGCTAAACATTGGATCAGCAGCCACACCAGGCAGTATCATGGTGGCGGGGGTATGACAGTATGATAACGCTACAGACAGTGTGACGTTTAACTGCTGTTAAGGGCCCCCTGGCGGTGAACTCTGCAGATAGTTTGTCCTGCAGTGATGGTTGACTACCGCCGTCAGATTATCACAGAGGCGCCACCCCCCGCCCACAGACTGGCTGACTGTTAAGACAACCTATAAGTGCTTGGTATTGACATTGTTAGCAATATGGGTGGTTTTCCTAGACGTGTGGTAATGAGGGGTCTTTCGGTGTGGTAATGCGGGGTCTTTTGGTGTGGTAATGTGGGGGTATTTTGGTGTGGAGATGCGAGGGGGCTTTCGGTGTGGTAATGTGGGGGTCTTTAGATGTGGTAATTTGTGGTCTTTGAGTGCGATCATGTGAGATTATTTCGATGTGGTAATGTGAAGGTTTTTCGATGTAGTGATGCGGAGGTCTTTGAATGTGATAATGAGGGGATTTTTGGCGTGGTAATGACGGGGACCCTTTTTGGCGTGGTAATGACGGGGACCCCTTTTTGTGTGGTAATGAGGAGTCTTTCGTTATGGCAATTCATGGGTCTTTTGGTGTGGTCACGCGAAGTCTATCGTTGTGGTAATGCGGAATTTTGGATGGTGTGATCCAAAATGGGGGGGGGGGGGGGGGGGGGTCTTTTGGTGTGGCAATGCGGGGGTCTTCTGGTATGGTAATGTGGGGTCTTTCGGTGTGAGGTTAGTGCGGGCTTTCATTATAAGAATTATTATTCAATTATTAAAGTATATGAGTCATCCACATGGCTGAAAAAGGAGAACACTCGCTCTCAAACTTCAAATGTGAGACTACAGATACCCAGCTATATCGGAATAGAATTAAAAAAACTCGAGGTCCCAATGTGCAAGTTGTGAACGTTAAAAATCCTATGGCAATTGAAAAATCACAAAGAGCAGACCTTAAAGCCGCTGCCCTGGCAAACTACGAGGGGGATTCAAATGAAAACCATAAATGTGTTTTTTTTTGCTTTTTTTTTGGGGGGGGGGGGGGGGTAAGGAACAAATGTATAATTTTTCAATGTAGTCACCACTGCGTTCAATGATGCGGTGCTGATAAAGTGCTTAAATTACTGTAGAAAAAAAATTCTCTGGGGTCAGTACCTAGGTGCGCCTGACCTGGTTGTGAACAGTCTGGCACAAAAGTCAAGCTGTATTTAAACTTCCTGCTCCAGTCATACACTTGCTGGACTGACAGGCATGCTCACCATACTGGACATTTATTCGCCAGTGAATTTCTATAGTTTTAACCCCTTCACTGATAAAAGGAAACGGATAACAGAACGCTGCTCCTCTTTGGTGCTTGTCAAAAGTGGGACGCCACCTTTAAACTGGCTTTCAGACGTCAGCACGTTCATCTGTACCATGATGTCAAGGTCTTGACATCCTTAACAACAATATCGACACACTACAAGACAATGACAGTGTATTGTAATTTCTATCACACTTTAAAGGTTTTCATTTGAAGCCCCCCTCATAGTTAAGAAAGACAACCTACCCAAGAGAGGACAGAGCCCTTTACTGTGGATGGAATCATGTCTAGAGGAAGCAAACCCTTATACAAGTGCCTGCTGAAGTCGCATACACTGCCCTCTGAGGTGCACCTAACTACATGTGATGCACTCATCTCCATATTTTAACACAGAAGATGAAGACAAGATATTGCTGAAGATTCATCATCTACCTACCTACCTACCTGGTAACAATAAACACTAGGTCGCTAGCCTGCTAAACCCAGGCTGAAATGTAATAATAGGGGAAGTGACCACAGCACTAGCCTACTGACCCGGTTGTCCGTATGTTTGATGCTTGGTTTCTCCACTCCAGGCAAGCCCGTATATGCTCCATCTTCTTTACCAACAAGAACACCTGAATGGATAGACCTTCACAGCTGACCTGAATGGATAGACCTTCACAGCTGACCTGAATGGATAGACCTTCACAGCTGACCTGAATGGATAGACCTTCACAGCTGACCTGAATGGATAGACCTTCACAGCTGACCAGAATGGATAGACCTTCACAGCTGACCTGGTTGGATAGACCTTCACAGCTGACCTGATTGGATAGACCTTCACAGCTGACCTGAATGGATAGACCTTCACAGCTGACCTGAATGGATAGATCCAGAAGCTGTCCTGGCTGTTTAGATCCCACAGATGTCCTGACTGGCTAGACACCACAGCTGTCCTGACTGGATAGTTGCCACAGATGTTCTGACAGGATAGATACCACAGATGTTCTAACTGGATAGATACCACAGATGTCCAGACTGGATAGATGCCACAGATGTTCTAACAGGATAGATATCACAGATGTCCTGACTGGATAGATACCACAGATGTTCTGACTGGATAGATACCACAGATGTTCTGACTGGATAGATACCACAGATATTCTGACTGGATAGATACCACAGATGTTCTGACAGCATAGATACCACAAATGTTCTGACTGGATAGATACCACAGATGTTCTGACTGGCTAGATCCAACAGATGTTCTGACTGGATAGATACCACAGATATTCTGACAGCATAGATACCACAAATGTTCTGACTGGATAGATGCCACAGATGTCCTGACTGGCTAGATCCAACAGATGTTCTGACTGGATAGATACCACAGATGTTCTAACTGGATAGATACCACAGATATTCTGACAGCATAGATACCACAAATGTTCTAACTGGATAGATACCACAAATGTTCTGACAGGATAGATACCACAAATGTTCTGACTGGATAAATACCACAGATGTTCTGACAGGATAGATACAACAGATGTTCTGACTGGATAGATACCACAAATGTTCTGACAGGATAGATACCACAGATGTTCTGACAGGATAGATACCACAGCTGTCCTGACTGGACAGATCCCACATATGTTCTGACAGGTTAGATACCACAGATGTCCTGACAGGATAGATACAACAGATGTTCTGACAGGATAGATACCACAGCTGTCCTGACTGGACAGATCCCACATATGTTCTGACAGGTTAGATACCACAGATGTCCTGACAGGATAGATACAACAGATGTTCTGACTGGATAGATACCACAAATGTTCTGACAGGTTAGATACCACAAATGTTCTGACAGGATAGATACCACAGCTGTCCTGACTGGACAGATCCCACATATGTTCTGACAGGTTAGATACCACAGATGTCCTGACAGGATAGATACCAATACCACATATGTTCTGACAGGTTAGATACCACAGATGTTCTGACAGGATAGATACAACAGATGTTCTGACAGGATAGATACCACAAATGTTCTGACAGGTTAGATACCACAAATGTTCTGACAGGATAGATACCACAGATGTCCTGACTGGATAGACGCTGCAGTCAACCCCAGCATCTTTCGCCTGTTTGTAATTTTTTTTAGCAAGTTTACATTCAATAGTTTGCCATTTCATTCTGAATGACCGGCACTCATACATTTGTATGGAAACTAAAGCCAGGGGGTCTGCTTCTAAATCACCTGCAGCTGTGTTTCAAACACTGTATGCAGAAATGCAAATTGCGTTTGCAACCCCTTCACAGCAGCACCAGCCACAATAACACTAAATAAAACAAGTGGGTGGAACCACGCTCAGCCAGATGTCCCTACCACAACCACAGTAACTCACCTCTTTGCTAAGGACACAAGTTCTTTTTCTGCATTCGTTCAGAATGTTGTTTTAGATGAAAATGCATTGTGCCTGTTTACAGCAGAGCTGTGATATTTGCACCTTTCGGCCAACACATCCAACTTTTTCAGTCAATTATTGGCTTGGTTACCTAACTGAGTGTTTCGTAGGACGTTCGAATCTCACTGTTGTGGTGTTATCCCCATCCCAGCTGGCCCATTTAGAACAGCTGAAGGCATCACGGTCAGCTCTCAGGGAAAAGCATGGGCAGACCATGGGCATTCCCCACCATCCATGGAGGCTTCCATAATTGCAGAGCCAACACATAGCACTCTGGTACTGGGCTCACCCAAGGAATCATCACATCCTGCACATGGCTGCTTACCCTCACTTCCGTATACTGGGCAAATTGATGATTACAACACATGATGATGATTATAACAACACGCACAAGAAGCTGACCATAACAACGCTAAACACAGCAGTAAGGAAACCACACACCTTGCCAGCTGCTCCTATCACAACCACAGTCACTCACCTCTTTCGTAGGGACACAAATTGGAGTGCCCTCCTTTAAAAACCCAGCCTCCACACTGACGCCCATAACAATTGGGTCGCGGGTGTTGAAGATGAACTGAGGTAAGATTCTCAATTTGCACGGGAACACAGCGATATGTTTGAACTCCTTCCTGTCTCTTGCGCTTCAGATCATCTCTGTACTTCATGAAGGCATCAAACAGATGATAAATGATATCTGCAGTGAATATCCGCACGCCCAAGTTATCCGCCATCTCTTGAGCGTCTCTTTCTACCTTGACATCAAATGCCAGGATGACAGCATACCTGGAGATGGATGCATGAGACAGGGTTAGGGCCAGAACTAATATGCAGACATATACAGGTCCGCATGGCCGAATGGATAAGAACGCGTGTTCTTAAATATCTGGTGTAATTATGCCAAGGTAAGTGGTTCAACCTCTACACCGGACAGCTGGACTAAAATGTTGACCTGTCGTCCTTGACTTGGGGACATAAATTACAAGTTCCTCTGAAGTCGGAGTGAGTTCGCCTGATGGCGAAGGACACTGTCAATAGGAAAGCTCATCCAAGTGCAAAATTCAGTCCAGCACTACTAGAAGTAGTGTGTACGGACTATGCTTGAGTTCAAAGATAGCAAGTGCAAAAGAAGAAGAAAAAAAACACTATCTCCCCATCACGTTCCTGGATGCCTTCTTGATCTTGTACTGCCTGAGACTAGCTCCAAATATGCTGTCTTTGTGAGGATTCTCTCAATACCGGTATCTCTGTGCAGTTATTTCAAACCATCTTCTTGGCATTCTCAAGGTAATTTTTGGACTACATTCTTCAGACCACAAGTGCAAATTTTGTGGAGTCATTGCTGAAACTCTGTTCTTTGTGCAGTGCAATGTGTTGTTGCTTTGTACAGTGCAATGTGTTTATGCAGTGCAATGTGTTTGTGCTTTGCTAAAGAACAGAGCACCGTAGCATAAATGAGCTCAGATGAAACGTGCAAACCAGAATCTTCCGAGTCAGAACATTGTAGACTCCTGAGCACTACTGCCACAGAATGGGCGTCACTAACTCCGCCACTTAGCAATTGAGGGAGCACCAAAGCCAACCCCACAAGTCCTACAAGGCTGGCCATGACTTGGTCAGACAGAAGGCAGAAATTGGCTCACAGGAGTGACCCTTAGAGACAAATTGTGCGGGGACTGGAGAACGACCTCAGGACAAATGACGTGGCCTGTGCCAAAATAGGCACATAATAGATTATGAACGATGACAAAGAAGATTAACAGGAGGAAGATGAAGTTAGATAAGAATGAGCACTGAGCTGCCATGTGTAGGTAACTCAGAAGCTTTGGAATCAATAGTAACAAAAACAATTAATCTTTTAAACATGCTCACATTGGCTAAACTGCCATAGAACATTACAAAAGGAGGTGATCACTCACATCAAACCTCAACAAATCAAACTAACCCCCACATAACAAGACAACAAAGACAAGAAACTTACTGGGAGTCATGTTCCAACATCACAGATGCCCTCATGATGTCCTTCTTGTGTACAGGACCTATGCTGATGCCCGCATACTGGATACAAAGACAAAGACAAACTTGGAATGTCAAGAGAGATCAAAACAAGATTAGAATGTAGGCAGAGATAAAACAACAAGCTTAGAATGGAGACAGAGATAAAAAATAAACAAGCTTAGAATGTAGACAGAGGTAAAAATAAAGAGCTTAGAATGTAGACTGATTTTAAAAAACAAGCTTTGAATGTAGACAGAAATTTTTTTTTTTTAAACAGCTTTGAATGTAGACAGAGATTTTTAAAAAAAAACAAGCATAGAATGTAGGCAGAGATTTAAAAAAAAAAAAAAGCTTAGAATGTAGGCAGAGATTTTAAAAAAACAAAAACAAGGTTATGTAGACAGATTTACACTTAGAATGTAGATAAAGATAAAAAACAGGTTAGAATTTGTATGACAGAGATTTACAAAACAAACAAAAACAACCAGCTAGAATGTTGACAAGATAAAAATCCAAAGAAAGAGCTTACATGTAGCAGAGATTTAAAAAAGCAAAAACATGCTTAGAATGTAGACAAAAGATAAAAAAAACAAGTGTAAATGTAGAGAATAAAAACAAACTGTGGCACAGGCCTGCAACAAACCCATTCTAAGCCATTCTATCCTTGTCATCCCAAGCACCTTCTCCCATGTCCTCCCAATATTCTCTATTTCTCCTCTCCATGTGTTTTTTAGTTCTTCCTCTATTTATTCTGACCTGTGTATTCCAGATCAAGACCTTTCAAGTCATAATATTCACAGATTTTCTCAATGTGCATCCTATTCAGCGCCAGTGTCTTTTCTTTACCCTTTGATTGTGTGTTATTTGTTAAGTTCTCTCCACTGGTTGGTTGTGAATTCTCTATAAGATTGACTTTTAACACTTCGGTCCGAAAGCTTGGGGTTTGTTTAGTCATCTAGTCACTGAAAGGTATCTACTGGAGTGAAGTTGATGTAGTCTTTTCTCTGTACCAAAAAAAAAAGTCGCTTAAAAGTCGACAGGGTCGACTTCATTGCACTGAGTTTTTATCCCATATGGCTCGGTCTCTTTCCGCAGCGCGGAAAGCGTTGCACAAAGCATTAATTCCATAGCTCTAGCGACAAAACCACAGAAGTCTCAGAAAATTTCACTCATGAACCGAAGGACGCGACCGGAATCGAACCCACAACCTTCGGAGTCAAGCAGCTTGACCACTTCGCCACGGAGACTCCCTTCTCCGAAACAACTCAGTACCATAGTTCCATCTCCATGGGAACTGTAAGACAGAATTCTCCTTCCCATCTCCAAGCCCAGAAACCCACAGGGTGTCAAGACTGGTAGTGGAATCCTGTATCTGAGCTGGAGAGGCATGTTAGTATGTAACCAGGTCAGCACAGCACATACAGCTGGCTGGGATGAGGCCCAGGTGGGTCATGTCCCCCCACAACAGACTGGCTGGGATGAGGCCCAGGTGGGTCATGTCCCCCCACAACAGACTGGCTGGGATGAGGCCCAGGTGGGTCATGTCCCCCACAAAAGACTGGCTGAGATGAGGCCCAGGTGGGTCATGTCCTCCCACAACAGACTGGCTGGGATGAGGCCCAGGTGGGTCATGTTCCCCCACAACAGACTGGCTGGGATGAGGCCCAGGTGGGTCATGTCCCCCCCCCCCTCCCACAACAGACTGGCTGGGATGAGGCCCAGGTGGGTCATGTCCCCCCACAACAGACTGGCTGGGATGAGGCCCAGGTGGGTCATGTTCCCCCACAACAGACTGGCTGGGATGAGGCCCAGGTGGGTCATCCCCCCCCACAACAGACTGGCTGGGATGAGGCCCGGTGGGTCATTCCCCCCCCCCCCCCCCCCACAACAGACTGACTGGGATGAGGCAGGTGGGTCATGTCCCCCCACAACACACTGGCTGGGATGAGGCCCAGGTGGGTCATGTTCCCCACAACAGACTGGCTGGGATGAGGCCCAGGTGGGTCATGTTCCCCACAACAGACTGGCTGGGATGAGGCCCAGGTGGGTCATATCCCCCACAAAAGACTGGTTGGGATGAAACCAAATTTGGTAATGTTCCCCACGGGTGTGAGGTATTTCATTGTCAACAAGACTCCACCCCAATGCCCGGAGGAAAAGTATCTGGTTAAAGTGAGTGGGCTTTGGGAAAGTATCTGGTTAAAGTGACTGGGCTTTGGGAGAGTATCTGGTTACAGTGAGTGAGCTTTGGGAAAGTATCTGATTACAGTGAGTGGACTATGGGGAAGTATCTGGTTTAAATGAGTGGGCTTTAGGAAAGTATATGTTCAAATGAGTGGACTTTGTGAAAGTATCTGGGTTCAAATGAGTGGGCTTTAGGAAAGTATATGTTCAAATGAGTAGACTTTGGGAAAGTATTTAGTTCAAATGAGTAGACTTTGGGAAAGAATCTGGTTAAAGTGAGTGGACTTCAGGAAATTATCAGGTTGAAATGAGTGGATTTAAGTGTGGCAAAGTCAAGCTCCATGTGATGTTTTTGGCAGATGGCAAACTGCTTCATGGAGAGACCAAACCAGATGGGATAAAACCAAAGGCGCTAAAGTCGAACCTCTGGTCTTGAACACCCCCCCCCCCCCCCCCTCTCAACTCTTTATGCCCAACTGCCTGAACTTACTGGGATTTCTGAAGACTTGAGGAACTCCAGCAGAGCTTCTAGAGACCCCAGAGTGGAAGCCTGAACAAACACTCCTCGTTCCTGAACCTTGATGGACTCCAGGGTGTCCTTCAGAACAGCAGCAACTTCCTCCTGCAAACAGACGAAGACAATTGTATTCACTACTTTGTTTACTGGCTCTTTGCTTGCTGTAGTGCTAGATTTAGGAACACAACGAAAACAATCACCAAAAATCAAGAAGTATATGGTAAGATTTACTAGAATACAGTCATAACAAGTAACAAAATGGAGGTTACAGCCAAAGTCTTTGTCAGCACACAAACAACAAACACACACACAGATACAACTACATGAAAATATATCAACATGTGCCATGCCGATAAGCGTGGGCGGTCATGTTTCACCACCTTACACGATCGTGGATCAGCTTCGCGTTCTTGTCTCGACCATGCCACGTGACCATGCCATCCAGTTATTTACTTCCCTGCCTTCCCTTTGTTCTCTTCCCCTCAATCTTGCCAGTTGTCACCAAGTTCTCCATTTTTGTTGAATGATGTTCAGTCACTGCTTTATATATGTGGCGGGCTTGCTAGCGAAGTTGAAAGCGAACTCAGTTGGCAATGTCATAAGACCTCCGTATCGGGCATATGGTGCTAACCCCATCCTTGGAAAGATCAGCACCCGATGGGGTGACACAGTCAATAACCTTCCGGCTGTGCCGTTTCTACTCTCCAAGATATTTCCCAGGCACCCATTTCAGGCCGGGACCACCCGGGACACTAAACAGTGGTTTACCTTGTAATACTCTTTCTCATCAGCATCATGTGCCACATACAAGGGAAGCCCGGCCAGAGCTTTTTCCATGTCCTTGGCTATCACCTTGACACCCTGGGCGGCCTTGACCGTCTTGTAGTGCTCATACTGGTTCTGTGAGAAGACACATACAACATGGGGTTAGTGTACACATACAACATAGGGTTACTTTACACATACATCATAGGGTTGCTGTACACATACAACATAGGGTTGCTGTGTACATACAACATGGGCTTACTGTACACATACAACATGGGGTTACTGTACACATACAACATGGGGTTACTGTACACATACAACATGGGCTTACTGTACACATACAACATGGGGTTACTGTACACATACAACATGGGGTTACTGTACACATACAACATGGGCTTACTGTACACATACAACATAGGGTTACTGTACACATACAACATAGGGTTACTGTACACATACAACATGGGCTCACTGTACACATACAACATGGGGTTACTGTACACATACAACATGGGGTTACTGTACACATACAACATGGGGTTACTGTACACATACAACATGGGGTTACTGTACACATACAACATAGGGTTACTGTACACATACAACATGGGGTTACTGTACACATACAACATAGGGTTTCTGTGCACATACAACATGGGGTTACTGTACACATACAACATGGGGTTACTGTACACATACAACATAGGGTTACTGTACACATACAACATGGGGTTACTGTACACATACAACATGGAGTTACTGTACACATACAACATAGGGTTTCTGTGCACATACAACATGGGGTTACTTTTCACATACAACATGGGGTTACTGTACACATATAACATGGGGTTACTTTTCACATACAACATGGGGTTACTGTTCACATACAACATGGGGTTACTTTTCACATACAACATGGGGTTACTGTACACATACAACATGGGGTTACTGTACACATACAACATGGGGTTACTTTTCACATACAACATAGAGTTGCTGTGCACATACAACATGGGGTTACTGTACACATACAACATAGAATTGCTGTGCACATACATCAGATTACTGTACACATACATCAGGTTACTGTGCACATACAACATATTATTGTACACATACAACATACAGCTAGTGCTCGACTTACGACCACGATCGGTTCCGACAGACCGGTCGTAACACGATTTGGTCGTAAGTTGAGTACGCTATGTGTACAGTAATGTGAAGTGATGTTATAAAAATATTTAAGTTAAATTATATCATAAATTTCTTTTATTATTGTTATAAATCATAATTTTCAATGTTCATTTTGTGCCATTTGTATCATCTCTACACCATTTTGTTTCTTATTTTTACATCGTCAGATTTAAGAAAAACACTGCATTAACTGTACATGTACAACTGGTTTAATATTTGCAAAACATACAAAATACAGGTGTGGAAAATACTATAGGAAACATTTTCCCAATCGCAAAACACATCAAATTGTCATTAACATCAAAATATATAAACATGTACGAAACATTTTATTGGCGGTGCTTGGCTGCAGATCATTAATGTCGTCATCTAAGACAGCAGTTGGGGGTACCAGAGTTGGTGTTTTCATAAACATGGTGAGCTTTGTCTGAATTGTATGTTTCTTTTTTTTTCATCATAAATTTCATGATACGGACGAAACACATCGTGCGCCATCCGTTCAATCCTTGCAAATCGTTCGATGTTTGGGTCCATTGCTTCGAAATGTATAAGAAGTTTATTCAGTAAAGATAAACCTTCTGATAATCCCTCTGAAGAGCTCTCCAATCAACAAGCTTTAACCGCGCTTGGGTAAGTCAATGGACCTAGGGTTATTGAGTGTGACCATGTTATTTCTTAGAAATTGATGACGCCGGCTAGCAGCATAGCATCATCATAGCATCATGCCTCCCTTTCCTTAGTTAATGTCCACCGATGATTGCAGACAATGCTGTTCGACAGATAATTGAGGCAGAAATAAATCTGAAATCTAATATGGCTAGTGATTGTGGTCGTAAAGTTGAATGGTCGTAAGTTGCATTGGTCATAAGTCCATCAATACCTGTATAGGTACTGTACACAAACAACAATAAAGTTACTGTACACCTACAACAGTTACTGTAAACATACAGGCATAAGGTTCTGTACACATACAGCATAAGATACTGTACACTAACAACAAAAAGTTACTGTACACATACAACATATACTGTACACAAACAACAAAAAGTTGCCATACACAACAAAAAGTTACTGTACACATGAAAGTTACAATATACACCAGGTGGACAGCTTCCTCTAAGAGAACAATATACAACATAATTACTGTATATTTAAAAAAAAAAACAATTATTGTGAACACACCTTAAAGTTACTGTACATATTCAACATGGAGATTCCTTCACATCAAACACAGTTACAGACATACATATTACAGTTGCATACATTCAACATACTGCACACATTCAACATATCTAGTGTACACATACAACATAGTTACTGTACAGACCAAACAGAGTTACCATACATTCAACATAGCTACTGAACACATACAACATATTTCACACATACAACTCAAGGTTATTGTACACATACAGCACACGGCCCACGTACAACAAACTGCCCACATATATCATACAACATAAAGTTACTTTACACATACAGCATAGGGTTGCTGTACACATACAACATAGCTTTCACTGAAACCACAAGTAGCCTGACCATGGAAGTCATGGCAGTAAGTAAAGCAATAACATGGCTCGAGACACAGACATTCACTAGGGCTTGTTTCCTTAGCGACTCAATGAACATGATCAAGAGGATAGAGGAGGGGTCGATCCGAAGAGAATGGTTGCTGCCTCTGGAGCGGTCTCGGCTGGCAAAGATTAGTTTCATCTTCGTGCCAGGTCATGCGGGAGTACAAGGAAATGAGCGGGCTGACAAGCTCGCAGGTGAGGCTACTGTGGAGGGCGGACGCGCCATGGACCAGGCTGACATTCTGAATGCTCTACGAGAAGTGAGACTTTTGCAAGAACCAAGTGATGACTGTGAATCTACAACAATGGCCAGACTGCGAGAGCAGCAAATTAAAAGAGGGGTGGCCAAACAAGAACACTACGCAGGAAGCCAAAGAAGATTGATAAACCAACACAGAACTGGCGTCGTTAGCCGCTACACGCTGCGGGATTTGCTGAGGAGGGGATCCGAGCACTTATGGACTGAATGGTCCGATGTGCAACGAGGATGATCTGTCGACTAACTAACTAACTAACTAACTAAAATAAAGTTACTTCTTACATACAATATACTGCACACACATAAAATTCTGAACACACATGCAAAACATACAACTGTATGAGCACATACACACTCTAGGACCAACGTATCACAGCCATCAGAAAGAAGCAGCCATCATGTTTTAATGTACTGTGATGACTGGAGAGATTTATGAAAAGGGAGATAGAATAAGACAGTGACAGCCTTTTGTCAGTGCACACACAGGAGTGTCAGCACATGAATGGATGCATGCTGTTGGAAATGGCAGGATGTGGACAAGCATGATCACCTTCACCAGTCAGCAAAGCACATGATGATGATTTTTTCTTCTTCCACCTGCTGCAACCTTTCTCCCCCCCCCCCCAAATCTCCCCTACATACTCCTCTAATTACACCCCCCCCCCCCCCCCCCCCACCCAATCCCCCTTTAAATAGTTGATAAAATATTCACTAAGTATCTTCAACCTCCAAATCTTCCTTTAAATAGTTGTTAAAGTTCATTCAACATATTGTCTGTTCTTTAAGTACCCCTCTCCTCCCAAATTCCAAATATCCCTTTAAATTGTTTTCATACTAATCCTGAACATATTATGATTTTATCTGGTATCTCCCATTTAAAAATCTCTCTTTAAATATTTGATCACATTCACTCACAATATTATGCCCTTATCTAATTATCTTTCCCCTCAAAATCTCCCTTTAAAAAAATGTATATACATTCAACAAATTATGCTCTTCTCTGAATATTTCCAAACGACAAATCTCCCTTTACATAGCTGATAATATTGACTAAACATAATTACATATGTTCTTTTCTAAGTATTTTCTCTCACTCACTCACGCACGCATATATATATAAATTTCTATTTCACTCAAAGATTTCCTATATTTTTCTGCCTCTGCTACAACTACTCTTACTACTATTAGTACTAACGCCACTGCTGCTACTACTAGTTAGTTAGTCGACAGATCATCCTCATTGCACAGATTCCAGTTCCAGTTCAGCTGACACAATGGTCCCGTTCAACCTTCGACTATATCGGTTTGGTTGTATTTGGCCTTTATGGTGTACCTCACTCTTCTTTCGTATATGATGCTGCTTATATCTGCTTCCTTGAAATAGTTGAGTTGCTGCAATTGAGTTTGTTTCATCCTTGTGGTTATGAATGTCTGGACAGAGTCGCTCACTTGTTGAGGCCTGGAGTAATTGTGTATCCACCCCGTCTTGAGCTCTCTTCGAATCTTCTCGTTCTTCTTTGATTTTGTGTGTCATCTCGATAGTTCGATCTTGGTGGAGCGCAGAACCGAATTCATGACCGCCCTACATATTTGGTCTTGGTCTGGGTAGCCTTCTTCATCCAGTTCTAGTTCTTCTTCTGTTGATTCTTCTTCTATCTGTGCCTTTGCATCTTCTGGTTCAGGTGTTTCAGACTTGGTCTTGAGCAGTTCTATCTGTTCTTTCTTCTTGAATCTGTTTGAGAATTTCTTCTGTCTTTTCTCTTTCTTCTTGAATTTTTGTTAGAGTTTCTTCTGTTTCAGGCTCTATTGCAGCCACTCGAGCGGCATCCTGCTCAATCTTCTGCTGAACTTGCTGTAGTTCATCCAGGATGCTCTGAACGGCTGTTAATACTGTTTACTGTGTTTCTTGTGTTTTGTCTTTTTCTTCCTCCATGTGTTTGAAGTTTGCTCTCAGGTCATCCAGTTGGCCTTCCAGTCGCGCTTTGTCGCTTTTTTGTGAGCCGATTGGTAGCATTCGTACTGCCTCCTGGGCAGGTTAGATTTGATGGCAATCTTCATTGATTCTTTGCTGTTTTGGTGGCAGGGGCAGTCGAGGTACCTAACGCCGTGGTTGCCAAAGCAGTTGGTGCACCTTCTGTTAGGGTTGGGCTTCCTGAAATCCTTGTTGGTCTTTGCTTGTTGGCATTGGTTGTATGGGTGGGGCCCAGAGCAGTAACTACATACCTCCACCTCACTCTTGCAGGTGGCATGGGTGTGCCAAAATTTCTGGCACTTGAAGCACTGCAGCACTCTAGGTATGTAGTGCTCTGGAACTTGGTCTCTCTTGTCCCATCTAATGATTTGAGGGATAACTCTGTCCTCAGATGTTATGATGACGACTGTGGTGGGGATGATTATTCTTGCTGATGATCCTCTCAGCACCAGTGATCTTGAGTTTGCAGTTCTCTCTCATCAACACCTCCCTGATCTGGTCACTGGTGAGAAGGGTCTTGACTCATTTGATGACCCATCGTTTCACCATGCGGTGTCAGGCAGCTTCTACTGTGATGCCGTCGTGTAGCTTGATGTCAGCTTTCTCGTTTTGTGACATCGTCTGCATTAGTGCCGTGGTCTTGGAGTTCTTGTTGATGGAGACCACTACTCCATCAGGTGTCTTATGCAGCTGGTAGATGCTATTTCTTCCCAGCTCTTTTTCCAACAGACTAAGTATCTTGTCTGTTGGCAGTGCCAACAGTTTGGCTTCTCTCACGCTTGTCTGCTTTAGCAGTAATTTGCTGGTGAAGTGCTCAGTTGTTGTGGTTTCCTCCGATGTGGAGGTCTTTGGAAAACTGGGCTGCTTCATCTTGATGCTGTTGAAAACTTCACGGCAGCTGCTGGCTTCAGTTGAAGTTGTAGTCTCTGGCGTCAGTTGAGCGACATGTGCGGCTTCATCTGGTGTAGAAGTGGTAGCTTCCTTTGAGGTTGCTTGCTTGCTTGTGTTCGTTGGTTTGAGCTCCAACGCGAAGTCCAGTATGTCGGATGAAGACATCCTGTTGTCCAACATCAGTGTTATGTCATACAGGACCTGAGGTTTGCGTGAGTATCCGTTGTCCCATGGTCTGGCTTATTGGTGCGCAGACTGGTGGTTCCTCGCCGTACAGGCAGACACTCTCCGACTTCGGAGGAATCGGCGATCCTACTGACTTTAGCCAGGACCCCAAAGGGACTTGTTGCCCAGGACGCTCGACGAGGACGCATCAATAGGTTTTGGCCAGTATATAACCCGGCCCTGGTGCCTTGGAAACACCTCCGCGTCCCCCTTTGAGGTTGTTTCGGGTTCTGCCGTTTTGCTGCGGCTTGCAGGCAAATTTTCTTCTTTCATGTTCTTGATGGTGTTGGCTGCTTCCACGCTGCTCATTTGGAATGACGGGTGTCTTGTGAAGTTTTTCTTGCCACGTGCCATTTTCACCCACGTGTCAAGCTTCCGATTAGGTGACTTGTTCTCGATAGTGCGACTAGTCGACTGTGTGGAAGGATCGAACCATTCAGTCCATAAGTGCTCAGATCCCTTCCTCAGTAAATCCTGCAGCGTGTAGCGGCTAAAGACACAAGTTCTGTGTTGGTTTTTTAAATCATGCGTAGTGTTCTTTTTTGGTCGCACCTCTTTTAATTTTCTGTTCTCGCATCCTGACCATGGCTGTAGATTCACAGTCATCATGTGGTTCTTATGAACGACCTACTTCTCGTAAAGCATTCAGAATGTCAGCCTGGTCCATGGCGCGTCCGCCTTCCACAGTAGCCTTACCTGCGAGCTTATCAGCCCGCTTATTTCCTTGTACACCCGCATGCCCTGGCATGAAAATGAAACTAATCTTTGCCAGCCAAGACTGTTCCAGAGACAGCAACAGCTCTCTTCGGATCCACCCCATCTCTATCTTCTTGAGCATGCTCATTGAGTCCCTAAGGAAACATGCCCTAGTGAATGCCTGTGTCTCAAGCCATATTATTGCTTTATTTACTGCCATGACTTCCAATCAGGTTACTTGTAGTCACAGTGAAAGCACCAGAATCTTCCTTCACAATTCTCCCTCCAGCCTGAGCCGTAAAGGCCCATGAACTTCTCACTCGAATGACTGACCCATCTGTGTAGATGACAGCATCACCCTCTAAAGAATTCTCGAAGATCAACGCCTGTACTTCCGCCTCCACAGCAGCCAGATTTTCTTGTCTGCATTTTCTGTCTAGCTGGATGCAAACTGAAAAGTATGTACAGAAATCTGTTGGCACTTGTACCCACTCCTCGCCAGGTTCTAAGTCCTCAAGTGAACACACCTGTTGAAGAATGCCTTCAGCTTGACCCATCCACGACCTTTCTCTTTTTAACCTGCTGCCCTTCACCTTCCTAATGTCACTATGCAGTGGATGTTGCACATTTGCACTGACTCTGAGGTAGGCACATGCTCTGCAAATTTGTATTCTGTACCCAATGAATGGAAAATCAAGAAGATAGTGCAACGCCCTGCATGCTGTATCTCTTGTACACCCAAGAATAATATGCATAGCTTTCGTTCTGTATCCTTTTCATCTGCTTATGGCTGAGAGTCAGATGCTACTGCTACTCAATCAATCATGTGCCATGCCGGAAAGCTACTGCTACTACTACTATCAATAACTCTGCTACTAATACCCACTATTACAACAACCACCAACTCTGCTACTATTATTTCTAATACTACTAATACCCACTGTGACTGCAACCACCACTAATTCTATTCTTCTACTTCTACAAGTAAAACAACTACTACTTCTACTACAACAACTATTACTACTTATACTACAATAATTACTACCTACTATGACTACAACTACCACTACTCCTACTACAACAGTTACTACTATTACAAAACCTCTACTACGTCTACCATTACAACTACTTCTACCACAACCACTACTACTACTCACTATGATTACAATTACCACTACTGTTTATACTACAACCACTACTCCTATTACCCATACTTCCACTGCTCCTACTACTGATGCAGTTGCTGCTACTACTACAACTATGACTACTTCTACTACAACTACTAGTACTACCATGACTACAATCATTACTAGTGCTACATAAATATACACACACTCTCTCTCTCTCTCTCTCCCCTCCTCAGCTAACACCCCTTAAATGTGTCATCCTAAGAGACATATTAGTTTAGCCACTGAGGACAAATTATTCCATTCTTAAATCCAGTTGGCCAGGTAATTCACAGCTGGAAATTAAATATGCATGTATACTTGGCTGGGTGATGCAACACCTGCCTGGCAACTGTCCTTAATTTCTATATCAGCCTGTGGTTCCCAAACACTGTGATCAGCCACTTGGCTATACCAGAAGGTAAAGTATTTATGAATATTCCTGTAATTCATGCGATATATAAATAAACGGTATATCATTTTTAACTGACATTTTTTACTTTTGTAACGTCTGATATGTGTGTGCATGATTAGAGCACGTGTGTCCTACCTTTCCTCCGACTGATCTTTCCACAATGTTCTCCAATGCTTCTTTCCTCATTATATGACCAAACAACACTATTTCTGTCTTTGTTGTTATTTATTTGTTGTCCCAAAGCAGTTTCCTGCCATAAATCTGTAATGTGCATCACATTTTGCAGGCCTGAATACATGAAGGAATAAGCAGCCAATCTTTCCCTCTCTTAGCAGGTGAAGAGTCCAAGCGTCGAACCCTCACCCAACCATACTCATGACATTATCAGTGTTCATCTTTTGTACTGGTGTATATGTTCTACCTTCTTCATCCTCTTTCAGGCAATCATTAGTTACTCTGGATATCGAAAGTACTCACAACACTGACTGCAGATACATCTCCACTACCTGAAAGCTCTTCCTAGGTGCCTTCCCATTCTACGATTCACTGCCATGTCCAAGAACAGATGTGATACATCATATTAGTGTCCTCTTACGTAAGAGGCTCCGTGGCGAAAATGATACGGATGCAGTTCGTAATCCAGCATGCCGCATTCGGAACACAGCTGTGGGCGATTTGGTAGCGGACTGCCTTGCGTTGGTTTTTTTATGAAGTGGTATGAGTGCTGGCCATTCAGAAATCAATGGCAAACTACTGACCGAAAACTTGCCCAGGAATCATGAACAGTCAAAAAATGCTGGGGTTGACTGCTATGTCCAGTAACTAACTTACGTCAGATACTTCTTCTTTTACCCTTTATCGCTCTACTAACTCACTCCACGCCCTTTTTATGGGCCTCTGACATGAAAAGATCACGGCCAGGTTTCATACTATATCCTTGGGGTATTTCTTTGTGGTGAGGTCTATCCACAAACTGGACTTCCCCAGTCTGGCGAACATGAGGAACACTACACCTCTGTACAGACTCAATGTTCAGATATTGCACCTGCACACCCTGCTGGTTTCTGAGTGTGGAGAAGGAAAAGAGCACTCTGCAAGACAGTATTCAGTACATGATACTGAAGTATCGGGTCTGGTGGACTAACCTCTACATCAAGTATCAGACTCAAAGAGGGAAAATCCACGATCATCCTGAGGATTTACAACCAACCAGTCCACTTTTCCTGTGAAGATGTGACTCCTCATCATCATTCACGTAGCAGATCCTTTGCAGAACATCACTCTCATCAAGAACCACTGAGTGAGTTGAGTTGAGTCCAGAACCGACATCACAGCATTCGGGACATTTCCATACATGTTCTGTGCTCATCTGCAACCACCAGTGAAGTGTCCCAATACTAATGGACCAGTAGCAGTCTGATTATGTGTCCGTCTGGCCTTTCCTCCGAGTCCCTGAGTCTTGGCCAGATCCTCTGGTCACTCCCTGTAGCACCATTTTCTCCAGGCCGTGATGGTCTGTCTGTTCTTCCACACTATATTCCCCCAACCACGCCTGCCTTATCATGCACCAATACCCCACCCAGTGGTGCAGACTCAGCCAATCTGTCCGACTGCTCATTTCCGAAAAGATCAGCACATCTTGAGGGAAAAATCCAACAGGTGCTCTCTAAGTTTGCTTGTTGAATCAAAGACCCGCTAAATACTTTCTCAATCCGTTGCCATTGCTCCTAACTCAGGCACCCTCATACATAAGGTGTCTGCAATATCCTGTGTCCATCTTCGTTTTGATCCACCCCTGCCTCTTTTTTCAGGAACTATACCTTCCTTCGCTGGTCTTTTGAAGCCACTGTGACATTTAATGCAAACAAAGTAGTTCAGTTTCCCAGACATGAAACAGTTTAAGAGACAGTTTTCTTCCACGCTGAGATCTTGTAGAATATCAATATCTTTCTTTCTTCTTGCTCCACAATGTTCTAAATACTTTTCTTAACATTAAGCCCAAACCCAAGTTGAGTTGAATCAAGAACCAACATTGTAGCACTCTGGAAATTCCCATAAGAGCATCTTCAACAGTAAGCAAAGAGTCCAATACTAATGGTGCCAGTAGCTGTCTGATTATGTGTCCATCTGGCCTTTCTTCAGAGTCCTGAACATCGGCCAAGTTCTCTGTAGACTTCCTGCATCATTACTCGCGTCCAAAGCCCTAATTTTTCTCTAGCAATTGCAAAATGGTCCAAAACTCACATCTGTCACTGACCACAGGAAAGATGCAACAGGAAAGATGCAAGTTCTCAAAAACTTAACTTTAACATGTTTGCTGAGGTTGTGACACAGGTTCTTAATACTGTTTAAAACACAGGGCTCTGATATCACAATATCAGAACCACTGCTCATGGGTGCAGCAGGCAGTGCAATATTTCATCATACTCTCTGAGGCTTGTGAGCAAACAGCATACATTAACTAATTCAAGCCCCACTTTCCCTGACACCACACTTCTGCTGACCAGGCAGCATCATCCAAACCTACCCCCAAAAAGCCTGACAGCAATTTCAGCATTACAAATTAGCTTCCTGTTAATGTTCTACACTTTTGCATAAATGGTAAACCTCGGAGAAGGCTGTCTTCAGAACGATATATTACAGTCGTGTCAGCGCTGTCTTCGAGGTTATTTTTTTTAAATCTCAATCAATCAAGTGCCGTCTTCTCAATGAAGGTTGGCTGCAATGGATCTCCAAAATGTCTGTCTCTCGCCTTAATTGTACATTTTGTCAGATTGATGTCTGTCTATATCTTGATGTTATTTGCCCATTTGTATTGTTGTCTACCTCTTGCTCACTTGCCTTCAACCTTACTCTACAGTATGGTTTTTATAAGAGTGTTATGTCTTTTAACATGGCCAAAATACTTCATTTGCCTTTGTTTTTATTTCTTTCATCAATCCTCTTTTCATTCCCAATTTTTCTAGAACCTTTGTATTTGAAAATTCCAATTTGATTGGTTTTGTTTCCATGAAGAACGACATATTCTTCTGTATATCCACATCTCTAGAGCCTTCATTCGACTTTCTTATTGCTTGTTCATTGTCCAGGCTTCTGTGCCATATAGTAGTGTTTAATATACATAACATTTGACAATTCTCATTTTTAATGCGTTGTTCATCTCTCTAAATCTTAATACCCATTTCATGATGGTGAAAGCATTTTTGGCCATTCCTATTCTCTTTTTGATTTCTATTTCACTTCTGCAATCATCTGTTATTACATGTTCAAAATAGGAGCAGTCAGTCCAAAATAGGAGCAGTCAGTTACTTGTTCGAAACAATGTGTTCCCTTAGTGAATGTAAACACAGATGCCACAAATAAAATACTGCACTATTTATTGCCTGGCATATTTCGCTGCATCTTGTTGGGTGCATACTGAAGAGTTTTATATCAAATAAAATGAAGAAATAAATGATAATTTGGCTTTGTTACTTGTTCTTGTATTTCCCTTCCCTGTTTACTTGTTCCACTAGGTTTTGTTAGTCTTGCTCACTTCCTGCTAGTAACACTGTATCATCAGCACACCGAAGATTTAATATGGGTGATGAGTAATTATTTCCGTATCTAACTGTCACCACTTGTTCCCAGTTGTCTGTGTGCTTTATGTATCCTCCTATATCTTGAAAGCATGTAATTAATCATTCATGTCTTACTCTGTCAAAAGCTTTCTTGTAGTCTATAAAATATATATGTTTCTGATCTGCTGTATATTTTTCAATCAAAATTCTCAAACAGACTGTTTTCTCTGGTGCCGCTGTTTTTGCGAAACACAAATTGTTTTTCAGCTACTTTATCTATTGTATTTTGAATTCTTTCTTGTGTGACCTTGAAAAGTACCTTAGTTATATGGCTCATTAAGGTTCTGTAATCTTCACAATCAACAGCTGTTGGCTTCTTAAGTAGTGTGTTGAAAATGGATAAGGCTGGATAATGATATTATCATTTCCGTTGTTATCTTGTCGGGACCTGAGCCTTCCCTCATTTCATCATTTTCTCTCAAAACAAGTCATATACTGGGACATGTTCTGGGGCATGTCTCTGTACAAATCCCTAATTTAGTTTACTGTGCAAGTCTATCCTATCCTAATAAATACTTCATTCAGCATACAGCTTAAGTCTCATACCCATTACTAACTTATCTCTAATTCATGTTTGCATGATCTGATGCATATTTTAACATTTTTCTAATGTGTTTTTTAAATGATATCTATGTTGACAAATCTCTATTTCATTTTACTGCATAAGTCTTATGGCCATTGTAAACAAATTTCTAAATCATTTTACTGCATAAGTCTCATGTCTATTCTAACAAATCTCTAATTCAGTTTTTGCATACTTCTGCATAAATGCTAACAAATCTCCAGTTCATTTTCACTTGGTCTAATGACTATTGTAAGAAATATCACATTCAGTTTCTTGAATAGCTGTATACCAACTCTAAGAAAAGACATCAGGTATTCTAGAGAAGCTGGTAGCCAAATGTGCGAATAATGCCATAAGCCTGGTCAGATGCAGGTCTGACGTCTGGGCTCATAACCTGCCAAAATGAGGAACAGACTGGCCACCTATCAGGGGTACCAAATGTGACAACCCTATCACATCACAGGCCCACGGCAAGAAAACCGCTTCCGGAGAATTACATTAATTATTCAGAAATGACACACAAGTTAAACCATAGGTCAAAACGGATTTTAAAACTTGCTATTTACAAGAGGGTTATGTTTATTTTTGCACAACCGTGTCCAGATTTAAATGCATTTCTAATGATGTATGAGGTCCTGAGTTACCAAGTTCAAGGGGAACCTGAGACACTGCTCCTACTTCTTATGTTCTGGGATATAAACATTTATCTCTCCTACACAGCCGGAAGCCTGTCTCAGGCTCCTCTCATCACCATGTAATGTTGGGTTAGGGAAGGCTATTGTCAAAGTATAGCTATTGTGTCTGGTTGTGGGGAAGGTTAGCATCTCCCCACCCTCCTTTCCCACATATACACACATCTCCAAAATGAAAAAAAGTAGACCCTGTGATTTGTGCACCTGCCAGGTGTCCTGCTGTATGTGTACAGAAAATAATTTAAGAACATTGAAAACAATAAAATAAATACAGGAAACAATCAAGACCTTAAAATAAATTCAAGAACAATAAAACATTCATTGAACACATAAAACAATCAAGAACACACCAAAAAAAAGAAAACAACAAAACAATTCCAGAACAAAGAAAACAACAATTCAAGAACACAGAAAACATAAAACAACAATTCAAGAACACAGAAAACAATCAAGAACACAGAAAACGATCAAGAACACAGAAAACGATCAAGAACACAGAAAACAATCAAGAACATAGAAAACAATGAAGAACACAGAAAACAATGAAGAACACAGAAAACAATCAAGAACACAGAAAACAATCAGAACACAGAAAACAATCAAGAACACAGAAAACAATCAGAACACAGAAAACAATCAGAACACAGAAAACGATCAAGAACACAGAAAACAAATAAAAACACACAAAAACACCCAGGCTGTTAATGAACGTGATAATCTCGTCCACCAAACAGGGTAGATGATAATGATGAGTGTACTATGCCCCAAGAAGCAGTAGGAAACAAAACACTAAAACATGGAGGAACAGCCACCAACCTTGACCCTGAGTTCCTTCATCGGCTGGGGCATCAAGTAAACCACGGATCTGGGTCACTATGGGGCCCTCGGTACCAGCAAGGACTATAGTGTCCCCTTCATTAAGTGCCCCGTTGATAAGAATCACATCAATGGTGGTACCCATCCCAGTTATCGCCTTGACCTAGTAAAGATTAGAAAATTAAAACATGACATGCATGCAAATGTATTACAAAATTACTGTGTTTTACAAATGGTTCCAATGTGCTTATCTATCCAGTTGGCTCTATTACAATGCAGCAGAGAAGTACGTGGGCATTCACGGCACATTCAGTGGGCTGAACCATTCAAGAAGCCAGTGGTACTCACTTTATGACCACGAGCAGCATGACGATAGAGATGATGGCAGTAACACGGGCTTTCATATGGCTGGAATCACAGCAGTATACCATCGTTTGTGCATTAAGTGATTCAATGAGTATGGTTCGAAAAGTCGAGGCGGGTTCTGTACGCAGACCGTGGACTGAATCCCGGCGGAGATCTGATGTCCGTGATCATCTTCATCTTCGATCCGGGGCGGCGGGAGTTAAGGGAAATGAACAAGCTGATGAACAAGCTGACAAACGTGCTGGCTGGCTCTGGATCCTCTACAGCTGGATAGTGCCGATGTTATAAATACCCTTAGAGAGATGTCGAGAGCGGAGGACTTTGACGTCAGTGAATCCACTTCGTTGCCCAGAAAGAGAGACTCGGAAGTAGTCAGAATTGGCACGGCGGGACAGACACGAGAGGCACATCTGGAGAATGAAGGGCCTCATTAACCAATACAGAACGGATACTATTAGCCGCTGGACGATGCTGCATATGTTGGGGTGGAGATAAGGAGGAGGGGAAGAAGGATCTGAGCACCAATGGACTTGTTCGGAGTGCATGGTAATGATACCCCCATACATTAACCGTGCCATTTATCTTCTGTCTTCACGTCATATGAATTGTTCTACACACCTCCATAGCATGTTATATGAAGCTTGCTTCAGGTCTAGACATCACTATAAAACAAATGAGATGTGGTTTGGAGATGTGGTTTTATAGAAGAAAACTGAAAATTCCCTGGACAGCCAACATGAGCAGTCTGGACATTTTGAGTGAAGATAATTCGCAAAGACCGCCTATCACCAACATCAGAAAGTGGCAGTCACAATTTTGTGGCCACATGATGGGAAAATAAAATCGGAACGTGTTGTGACAACTGAAAAGATTTGTGGGAAGAGAGACAGAAGAAAAAGACAGCGAGAGAAAATATGTGAGTCTTGTGTCATGGCACGGAAGGGAGTCCTTCAACACACGAATTGATACAAGCCGTTGGATATCGCAAGATGTGGAGAAGCATGATCGCCGACGCCAGTCGGTAATTCACTGGATGATGCTATCCAATATGGGCCCTTTACTTAGCCACACTTTGAGATACAGATGTTCAAGTAACACCTGGGACTGAATGACTTAAGCCTAAATTACTACCCCAACTGACACGTGGATTTGACAGACAACACGTAGGGCTCACACCCCCAACAGACAAGAACGAGTTGTGAAAACGAGGCTGACTGGACTTTTCATGTCAGAAAACGTACGCGGAAGAGGCTTGGGACAAGGGTCTGACACCTGGGAATTAATCAGCACGAGACCTGAATGAGGTGGCCGTCATTTTTTTTTTTTAAATTACCGTGGCTAGTTTCGTTCCCGCTTTGTCAGGACATTACCCTCAGCCCAGGTTAAGATGTATTCTTTAGAAGTTCTCCATTCATCATGTGCCATGCCGATAAGCGTAGGCGGTCATATTTCGCCATCTCACTCCATCACCCGAGTCGTCGATCAGCTCTATGTTCTTGTGTCGTCCATCCCACGTGGCCAAGCCACCCAGGTATTTACTTCTCTGCCTTCCCTTGTTCTCTTCCCCTCGATCTTGCCAGTGGTCAGGTCACCAAGTTCTCCAATGTATTTCTTCTCATAACGTGGCCAAACAATTGTGACGGTCTACGTCTAATTTATCTCATCAGTTGACGATTTTTATTTGTTTCTGGTAGGACTTGCTCGTGGCTTTTTCTGTCTGTTCGTGGTATTCTTTGCATTTTCCTCGGAAACCACATTTCCACAGTCATCAGTTCTTACTGGTGAGGTTACACCCCGTCACAGGGGTAACTCGATGGCCTTGGGTTCCATCCGCGCGGTGTATATGTGTGTGTGTGTGGGGGGGGGGGGGAGAGAGATTTGAATGTGTAACACTGACCTGGGCTTTAATGTCGGCGCCCCCTAAAATTGGCTATCCCAGAGGGAGGTCTTGGAAAATAAGGGCCACCGGCCCGAGCCTGGCTATATCACACACCAACAGCCGACTTGGTTTATAAAAAATATGGCTATATTATAATATGCCTAATGGAGTTTAAAAGGTGAAAATGTGGCACTTTACTTTTTTTCCCGCTACAGGGAAACTACTAGGTCTTCCCTGATGCAGTTCTTTTTTTTTAAAAGCTAGTTGTGTGTCCTTTACAGGACGTAGCTGTCAACCCCAGTATTTTTTTGACTGTTCGTGATTTCTGAGCAAGTTTACATTCAGTAGTTTGCCATTGCTTTCTGAACGACCGGCACCCATACCATTTCATAAAAAAACCAACACAGCTGTGTTTCGAACGCGGGTATGCAGGGATAACGAGCTGCGTCCATAACACCTTCGTCACGAGGATGCAGTTCTTAGCAAACGCCAATGTCACACCAGCATATCCAAGGGTTGTGGACAGCTGTAAGACAGGGAACCCCAACACCCACGCTAACTTACCATATTTCTGATACAGCTATGACAGCAAACAGCTACGCCCATGCTTGTGTTTACACCCGGGCTTGTTTTTACACAGTTCAACGATACAACCTTATACGCCCGCGCTAACATACCCGAGCATACACCATAGCCTCTGTGACAACAAAACATACCCGAGCATAGATCATACCTGTGTGACAACAAAACATACCGGAGCATACATCATATCTCTATAACAGCAACGCCCTAAGCCCACGCTAACATACCCGAGCATACACACATTATACCTCTTTTTTGTTCGCATATCCTTTACAGGACATCAGTGTCAACATCAGCATCTTTCAGCTGATTGTTGATTTCTTGGCAAGATTACGCTCAGTAGTCTGCCATTGCTTTCTGAGCGACCGGCTCACATACCCCGTAAGTTACCGACGCGGAGAGAACCGCTACCGATTCTCGCACACGTCATGTTACTCACGAGAGTATACGGGATTACGAAGAAAGTCGTGTAACACCTATACCAGAGAGACCGGCTACATTATACTTCTACGAGGGACGCTGAGGTGTTTCCAAGGCACCAGGGCCAGGTTTTATACTGGCCAAGACCTACTAACACGTCCTAGTCGTGCGTCCTGGGCAATAGGTCCCTTCGGGGTCCTGGCTAACGTAGTAGGATCGCTGATTCTTCCGAAGTCGGAGAGTATCTGCCTGCACGGCGAGGAACCACCAGTCTGCATACCAATAAGCCAGACATGGGACAACGGATACTCACGCAAACCTCAGTCCGGTATGACATCACATTGATGTTGGACAACAGGATGTCTTCATCCAACATACAGGACTTCACGCTGGAGTTCATAGCCAGCGAACACAAGCAAGCATACCTCTAAGACAGCAAAACCCTAAGCTCACGCTAACATTACCCCAGCTGACGACAGCAAAACCCTAAGCTCACGCTAACATACCCGAGCATACATCACACAATCTATGAAAGCTAAAACCTAAACCAGGATAAACATACCACGCTTTAGACAGTTAACGGCAGACAACCTCTACGCCCACAGTTTAGTTCTATGATAGAAAACGTCAATTCCGGGGAGCTAACCCGGTCAACGAATGCCTGAAGAAGTCGGTTGTGTCGGTTGATAGGTGCAAATATCGCAGCTCTGCTGTAAACAGGCATAACGCAATTACGTCTAAAACAACATTTCGGGCGAATGCATAAGGAGAAGAAGAAGACGACGACGACGAGAAGAAGAAGAAGAAGAAGGAAACCCCAACGCTCAAATACTCAAGTATACATTTTAGTGTTGTCAGCCGTGGGAGATTTTGAAGCAGAACGTTTTGTGTTATTTTCTATGATATGAGCAGCCGGCCGCCCAGAAGACAACGGCAAACTACTGAAACTGTCTAGTAAATCACAAATAGCCCATTAATGTTGAAGTTCATTGCAACATTCTGTAAAATGACATGCAACTAACTTGTAACTTCCTGTTTAAGGCCTTCGTTTGGCGAAAGGATATTACAACCAACTGTAGCTGTATTAGTATGCGAGTTGGCTTTATTTTGTGGTCCCGCTGAATGCTTTATGGCCGCAACGTCCAGTCTGTCATTAATGGCATGTGGTGCGGGGGGGGGGGGAGGGAGAGAGGGAGGGAGAGAGAGAGAGAGAGAGAGAGAGAGAGAGAGAGAGAGAGAGAGAGAGAGAGAGATGACAACCGCGTTTTTTAAAAATTAATTCTCGGTGTGCTCGCTGCGTGTTGACAGTCGCATTCAACACCTATTCATTGTCTTAAGGTTATGGGAAGAGGAACATAAAACATGCCTTGAGACACGTTACCCCCAACGCCTCTTGCTTCTAATCCTGGGTAAGCTATTTTAAAACTATGTAGGGGTTAACAGCTGTGAGTGGTAGGTGGAGGAGTGAAAAGGAAAGAGGAGTGAGGAACGGGAGGAACACAGGTGGAGAGAGGAGGAGGGAGAATGAGAGAGACAGGGCGAGAAAGAGAGGGAGAGACAGACAGAGCCATGAAAACACCGTGATGACGGTTTGGGCAAGTGGCTTGTTATACCAAACACGTGATTCCACCACACATGTGATACCACCACATCTGCGATACACTACACGTGACACTACCACACATGTGAAACCATGTATGTTATAGCGCCATACATGTGTTACTACCACTCATGTGATACCATATACGTAATATCGCCATGCATGTGATACCACCATACATATGATACCATATACACGATATCGCTATATATGTGATATCGCCATACACGTGATAGCGCCATACACGTGATATCGCCATACCTGTGATGTGATACCACCTATGTGATGTTAAATTCGGGAGATCTATTTTCTTCTAAATGCACCATGAAAATATCCGTTATACTGGGATCAAGGGGACTCAGACTCCTCATAACCGCAACGTCAATTTAGTGGTAAGATTTTTTTTTTTTTTAAACGTTGACAGTACATTAAACGCCGGTCTCCCTGGTCTAGGTATTAAACGACTTTCTCCGTAATCCCGTTTATCCACGTAGGGTAACGCAGCACGCTAGAATTGGAAGCGGTTCTCGCCGCGTAAGTTAGTAACGTAGGGATAAGTGAGCCGGCCGCTCAGAAAGCAATAGCAAATTACTGAGCGTAATCTTGCCAAGAAATCAACGACAGCGGTAAAATGCGGTGTTGACAGCGATGTCCTGTAAAGGATGTGCGAAAAAAAAGTACATAAACAAATATACAAGGGTTAAGTAGGTAAGATACTCATGACAGGTCTAGCAAACCGGTAGGGAATTTATCCTAAAAAATACTGCTCATGAATCACAGAGGAAATGGGAGGAAAGGCGCTAGTCACAGGCGCTAGAACTGTAATTACTCCGCTCCACAATGCCTAGCCGCATATGGAGGAGGAGAAGAAGAAGAAGCTATATACTTCCGACACGATCCAAAACCCCATCAATCTTGCATCGTAGCAAGTAAAGGTGAACTAATCAACAGCAAAAGTCAAAGGGTGGGGGGGGGGCGAAAGGGGGGGGGGGCGTAGAGAGACAGCTGCCGAGACACAAACACAGTGACCTGTTTCTGAACTCGCTAACCCAGATGGCTCAACCCGCAGAAGTCAACTCCCTAATGAAGTTAAGCAGCCTGCCCCACCTCATAAACTCCTGGCCTAATTAATACCCGTGGAAGTATAAGATGCTCGCACCTTTAAAGCAGTTTCCGCTCCAGGCCGACCTTTAGCCTTCTTTTAAAAAAAAGTCAATGTCTCAAGCACTGGAATCCGTCTTTAAGACGCTCCCCGACCAGCAACACTTAGGCCTGGCCACAGAAAAAAGAGATGAAAGACTCATTAGCGCACTTCTAACAAACCCTGGCTTTATCCATTAGGAAACTTCAGACCACCTCGAAACTCCCGCGGAGTTGAACCACGCCTCTTCATGGCGCAGGGTCCCGCTATTACAGACAGTCACCTGCTCCGTAACAACGCTTTGAGAGGCCCAAGATCAAACAGGTTCTTGCCACTCCACTTCCGGACTACAAAGAGCCAACAAAGAGGCCACATTTCACCCCGATTTTCTGGGTTATTTCACTTCCTCCCTCCCCCCTCCTAACTGACTCGTTCTCCCGACTTCATCATCTTAAGAAGGAACAGGACAAAGTACTTAAAAGAACGCCCGCTATTTTCGCAGTGTAATGAATAACCCGGCTAACTTAAAAAGGTCCCCGGCTGCATAGGAAACAGATTACAGAGAGAAAGAAAACAATCCTCCACAGGCGCTCTCGGCGTAGACCGGGGAAAACAAGCCGTCATTGTAACAACTGGCGCGAATGATGCCAACAGGGCATGGAAGACAGCGGCAGACAGGAAAGGCCTCACACGGGCTGGGATCATGCGTGAAATGTGTGGTTAACAACGGAAGTCATTAACAACAGATGTTGCTCATTCAAACGGTTAGACTAATTCTGAATTCTGAGCATTCAACTCCAAGCCGAGCCATACAAAATCAAAGCAGCCAAGTTAATAAACAACCAAACAAACAAACAAAATCCCCAGTATCAGGTGCCAGTTGTGGGTACCTGAAGTCGTAGGACCATTTCTTTGGTAAGCCTGAGTGCACGGAGCAATAGACGGCGTCTTTCCTTCTTGCAGCGAACGTTGAGAGCTGGCTTCGATCCCTGGTCCGATCACGTTCACGCTACTGCTATCGCAATATCATAACCGCTACACCAACGCCCCCCCCCCCCCCCCAAGCCATGTTACACTAAACCACAATATCCAACTCGAACTAAATCAATCGGAAAGGGGGGGGGGGGGGGGTAGAGGAAGAGAATGTGGTTTACTACCTCAGTTTAAGTTAGTTACATGCCCATTATATGACGTTGCAGTCAACACCAGCATTTTTTGCTATTGTGTTCTCTTGGCAAGTTTAAGTTCAGTAGTTTGCCACTGCTTTCTGAACGACCGACATCCATACCGTTTTGTAAAAAAAAAAAACGCGGTCTGCTGTTAAATCGCCCGCAGCTGTGTTTCAAACGCGGGTATGCGAGATTACGAACTGCTTCCGTAACACCTGCGCTACGGAGACGGCCGCCGGTTAAACTAAACCAAAATGTCCAACGCAAACTAAATCGATTGGGGGGGGGGGGGTGGTGGTTACTGCCACCGAGCCGTTACGGGAACCTGAGTGAAAACACAAACTATAAGACCGCTGATGAAGACTTGAGTCGAAACGTCCGCCTAGATGTATCTCCCCCCCCCCCCCTCCTCTCTGTGAGTGTGTGCGCGCGCGCGCGCGTTTTTTTTTTTTCTCGATCTGTTAAGTTTCTCGGTCATACTTTGTGTTTTTATTCATGCTAAATCAAGCAGCCAAGATATATTAAATCAAAGCAACCAAGTTACACTAAATCACTTCACGCATATTCACATATCACACTCCACACATAAATACATAATCAAAGTCAAGTGACCCTAAAACAAAGTAAAGTCATACTAAAACAAAGTAAAGTGAGACTAAAACAAAGTCAAGTCACACTAAAACAAAGCAAATTCACACTAAAACAAAGTCAAGTCACACTAACTCACACTAAAACAAAGACAGGTCACACTAAATCACAGTATTAAACTCACAATAATCAAAGTAGACAACCAAAGCAAATTATCTCACTTATGCCAAAATTATTCTAGTCAAACTAAATCAAAGCAGCAAAGTCAAAACAAAAAAAATTGAATCCGCAGTGAGAGTAGAAGAAAAAAAGGGAAAGGGAGAGAGAGAGAGAGAGAGAGAGAGAGAGAGAGAGAGAGAGAGAGAGAGAGAGAGAGAGAGAGAGAGAGAGAGAGATTAGGCCTTTATCATTACTGAAACCTCATCGTCATCATCAAGCACCCTGCCAGTTGGCGTGTGCGTTCATGTCTCGCTATTTGGTGTTCTGGATCAACTCTGATATCATAATTCTCCACATCACTGTCTCTGTACATTCAGTATCATTTCTCTTTGTCTGCCTCTCATTCCCTCGACCCTTCCAGTTGTCATGATATTCTCCAATGCCTTTCTTCTCACCACATGACCAAAGGAAGCTGTTGTATCTTTCTTATTGTTGTATATAATGTTCTCGTTTCATTAGCTTCTTTCAGGCAATCGCTGTTAGTTACTCTGGCAGTCCAAGGAGTTCGCAACATTCGTCGCAAAAACCACATCTCTGTTGCTTCCAAGTTCTTCTTAATTTATTCATTTACATTCGAAGATTCGCTGCCACACAGCAAAACATGTTACTAGAACCTACACGGTAAAAGAAGCATGGAAAAGGCGCAACTGCGTACATGCAGAAGAGAGATAGAGGCAGGGGTCTGGTAATATGGGACAGACCAGGTCAGCATAGCCAAATGGATAAGAAGGCGCGTTCTTAAATATCCGGTGTGCTGATGCCGAGGTAAGGGGTTCAACTCCTACTCCGGACAGTTGGACTAAAATGTGGACGTCTTGTCTTGGTGATGTAAATCACAAGTATCTCTGAAGTCGGAGTGGGTTCGCTTGATGGCGAGGGACACTTGTAATATGGAAAGCTAATCTACATGCAAAATTCAGTCCAGCACTACTAGGAGTAGTGTGTATGGAGTAAGCTTGAGTTCAAAGCGAGCGATCGCAAAAAAAAAAAATATGGGAAAGACACGCACCTACAAAAACCATCAAAGGATGTCCATTTAAACACATAAGCCACAAACAATTAATTAAGACGAAACCTCGAAAGTTCAACTGAAGAAACACTTGAAGTTTGGTAACCAAAGATTATGTAGGGGTGGGTTTAGGTGCCTGGTAGCGACGCTTGATGAAGTCCGCTGGATATCCCCAGTTCCTCTTGTCATCGGAGTAAATCAATTAAACAGGGCCCTTACCAGGCCAAAATAGTGAGGCGTTAGCAATTAAGCGGTTCCAGCCGGTTTTGTGCAAAAAGAAAGAGTTCATGTTAAATTTGAAATTACCGTGGGGACAACAGATGTTCTGCATTCGAACAATAACTGTAACTATGTGATGTGTTTCAGCTGACATATTATATATACATTTATTCACTTCATATGAAGTATAACTATGCAGTATGCTCCTGGCGAGATGCAGCGAAATATGCCGGGCAATAAATCGTTTGTGATTTCTGCGTTTACATTCACTACGAGAATACATTGTTTTGAACGGATATGCAGGCCCGGTATAAGATGGCTGAGGACTTATCCTCCATTGGACACAAAAATGAGTTAATTCCTGCTGCCCCGAGTTTCTATACTCCTCCTATTCCACAATTCTACTTTCCCCTGTTACTCTTACCAGCAAAATGTGAATCAAAGGTCATCGCCCATATGGAGGGACAGACACAGCGGTGATGATGATCATTACTCTACACAACCCGTCGGCGCAGCCCAAGGTTAGGACCATCCCTCCCGTAGTGTTGTGTTCCGCGCACACACTCCACTCCCTGCCCGGCGCACACTCAGCGTCACACCAAACCTGGAACGGACACCTGCCAGCCAACAGTAAATCCCGACCTGACAGCAGTCGCAACTCAAGACGACCAGCCCAGACAATGGCGTCCGGGACAATAGCCCAGGCACGTCTAACGGAGGCAGGACGTCCGAGGCGCGTCTTTTAAACACACGCGCGCGCATGCACGCACAAACAGGCGGCAGACGATATTCCAGCAGTCCTCAAGTTTTTTTTAAAAGGGAGTTTTTTTGCACTCGCTCGCTTCGAACTCAAGCGTAGTCCATACACAGTACCTCTAGTAAGTAGCACTGGACTGCATTTTGCGCGTCGGTTAGCTTTCCCTATTGCCAGTGTCCCTCGTCATAATAGTACATGAAGTGCGGAACCATGAAAGGAATTTGTCAAAATGATACTGAAACAAACGATTTGGAAGCACACCGCCTTGTGTTCTTCTTCTTTCGTTCCCTTGAAATATGTCTACAACTGCAATGTTGTCTCTTGTATGAATTTAACTGTCTTTTTTTAGTTCACTCAGCGATCCATAGAGTTTATCTTCCACTGTCGTCTCTCTAGGCCAGAACCGCCTGGTGTTGATTTTCATGGTGTGAGCATGGAAATTGCCAACTATTGAACATAAAATGCTCTGTAAATCACAAAGTCAAAATATGCTGGGATTGATTGCGTCGTCCCGTAAAAGACATGCAACAAGTTTCGCTCCAAATTTGCGCAGTCGAGCCGGCGTCATATCTCGTCAATACTCGCCAACCGAGTCAGAAATGAACTGCTTATTTCAGCCCTGTCCATGTTTCTTCCGGTGTGTGCTTATGCATTATTTATTTTCTCAGAACACGATCTCAGGTGTATATATGTCTAAGAAAACGATCTCAAATGTATATTTCTCAGAAAACGATCTCATATGTATATATCTAAAAAAAAAAAAAAAAAAAAGATCTCATATGTATATATCTCAGAAAGCGATCTCAGATGTATATATCTCATTCTGTTTCTTGTATGACCACAAAGCTTGTTATCACCGAGTCCCTTGCCAGCCAGCTGGCGTAATCGTCCACGTGCCTCCACAGATCATGGTATATAGTGTATCACCTCTGCTGATGAAATCTTTCCACGCCACCGTCTCAGTCCCCTCGGTCTTCCTTCTCTCCCACTGACGATTCCTGTCGTCAAGACCCCAATAATGCCTGTTTCTCTATCTTATAGTTAGTTATACATATTGTTCTCCTTCCATTAGCCTTTTTCAGTCAATCGCTGTTAACCAACTCTAGCAACCCAAAGTATTCGCAACATTCGTCTCAGGAACTACATTTCCGTTACTTTCAAGCGCTTCTTAATTTGTTCATTCACGTTCCATAACTGACTCCCATACATCAAAACCGGTTGTATATAACATCTCAGTACTCTCTTTCTGACATTCAATGACAGTGACTGATTGCATAATATGACTTCATTTTCGGAAATGCAGCTTTTGCTTGACCTATGCTGTTCTCAATCTCTGTTATGCATCGTCCATCTGATGTTTACATTTCCGATAGTTATTTAAACTTACTCACAGACTGATTACTCGCATTATAATAAGACATCTCACATTCTGCCAGCGTGTCGTGAGAAGGTGGGAAGTTGGAGGAGAAGAGAGGCAGTGAGAGACCAAGAGAGAAGATACCGGACAGTTTGACATCATGGCATGGAGGGACATCAGCAGCAGAAATGATTGTCAGCACACAAGACGAAGGTTGTGGACAGACATGATCACCAAAGCCATACGGCATGGACTATGAGAAGACAAAAGACTGTGGGCAGACATGATCATCAAGGCTATACGCCATGGACTATAAGAAGGCAAAGCTGTGGACAGACATGATCACCAACGCCACACGACATGGACTATAAGAAGACAAGCTTTTCGACAGACATGATCACCATCGCCATACGACATGAACTATAAGAAAGAAGACAGAAGACTGACTGGACTGGACAGACATGACCATCAACGCCACAAGGTATTACTTAAATTTATAAGATTTAAAGATTACCTAAATTTATCAATTTGGTTAAACATTTCCCCTTCTTTTGTCACACCCCAAAAATAAAAGAAGAAAAACTACCTTGAAGTACCTACAGAAAAGCTACTCTAAAGTAAACCAGCCCCAGCTTCTTGTTTCCTTTCCCAACTTCGTCACCACAGCTGAAAATCTGGCCTTGACCCGCAAGTGTCGGATTGTTTAATCAGTGTCAGGTCTTTCGATCCACGCCACCTGTTGGCCTCTTGCTTTTTGTGCCACGCTCGCCAAACTCTCGGATACTAAATCCGCCCTGACGGCCTATCATTGTGGAGGCTTTGTGCACACAAATCAGACACGAGGACCGGGAACAATGACACAAAACGGGGACCGGTCGAGAATAATAACGGCGAGAGCTGGCGACTGTCGGGAAGTAAACGGACACATAAATCACCACCTGCGGAGTTTGTGGTATATCGGGGAAACCTAACCCAAATGAGGAGGGTATAAAACTTTCTCCACTGATTGACACTGACATAACAAACATATAGTAAGGTGTATAGAGGAAGACATATGGAAACTGAATTTTTTGTTTCCTGGATTTGAACTCAAGCATAGTCCAATGTGCAATGGACTGATTTTCTTTGCGTGTGGATTAACTTTCCCTGTTACCAATTAGTGATTTCTTGGCAAGTTTAGGTTGAGTAGTTTGCCTATGCTTTCTATTACCAATGTCCCTTGCCATCATGCGAACTCACTCCAACTTCTGAGGTACTTGTTATTTACGTCCCCAAGTTAAGGAAGAGAAGTCAACATTTTAATCCAACTGACCCTTGCAGGGATTATACAGCCTGATAAGGGAATCAGTCAGCAATAAAGATCGTAACACTGGGATATCTATACCAAGTGAGGACTCAGTGATCAGAAATCAATGTCTACAAATGTCAAGAACATTTCAAAATAATACGCAAAGAAAGAAAACAAAAGAAAATAGAAAAAGTGAAAATGAGGCAGAAATATAAATAGAAACAGAAAGAATGAAGGAATCAATTTTTAAGTACAAATAAAGTTACTTAGTTGCATATCCTTTACAGGACGTCACAGTCAGCCCCAGCATTCTTTGGCTGTTTGTGATTTTTTGACAAGTTTACATTCAGTGGTTTGCCATTGATGTGTGAACAACTGACACCCATACCACTGAATGAAAACCAGCCAAGACTGTCTGCTTTGAAACCATCAACAGCTGTGTTTGGAATGTGGGAATATGAATTGTGTTCATAAGCCCTTCACCACAGATAACCCCCCCCCCCCCCCCCAAAAAAAGGGGGGGGGGCAAACAAGAGAGAATTGAAGAGAAATGAATAAAGGGAAACAGATTAATGAACATTTTCAGCATTCTCCTGATGGTTAATCATCACAAGAATGACACACCCGTGTGTTGCCAGGGCCCATACGGGGGAGCAAAGAATAGTAACACTGTTGCCTACCATGCATGCCTGTTCCGTCACCCTGCTACTGAGTGAGTGCATGGCGCGACACTGAGCTGTGAATTTCACATGGAATGCTTTTACATCTGTCCTCGGTTGTTTGTAGCATGAACTGCATGTTCGGAATGATGGCGGCCGGCTGTTACTGGATTGACTGGTTTGCCTTTTCGGTTCACAAGTTCATTTTTCAGGAGACTCATGGGAGTCGACGCTGCAGCTACGGAGTTCGTGCTTTGTGCAGCGCTTTCGGCGGGTCGTCCTGCTGAAATAGACCGAGCCATATGGGATGAAACCCGGGTCAATGAAGTCTTTCTGGTGACTGCCGTTTCCATCGACGATGAACTGTATTTTTCGGGGAGGACTTTTGTGTTGGCATTCTGGCGCTGGCATTATTCACAGTGTACCTGTGCAGGCTGTTGGCTTGCCGATACTCTTGTCTATTCCAATGTTCACATAGGGCGGTGAGGAGCGTTTTTGTGTGATATTCACTGGCACAGGAACAGAGCAATATGGGGATGACCCGTTGCCGTGAAGTTGGAACCGCGACTAAACTAAACTATCACAAGAGTAGCAGAAGGAGGAGAAGAAGTGGCAGAGGAGGAGGAGGAAAAAAAGAAAAGGCACAAAGAAAGTCAGACAAGAAACAAACATACATGTGTACTTACGACACACATTACTTCAGACAGTAAAATCAAACACACACATGCAACGTAACCAGATACACCCATTCCACTCCCTGCCCAACAGGATACTGTTATGGGGCTAGGGAACCAGTGTCCTGTCACCCACCTCCTAAACACACACATGCAACAGTAACCAGACACACCCTTTCAACTCCCTGCCCAACAGGATACTGTTATGGGGCTAGGGAACCAGTGTCCTGTCACCCACTTCCTAAACACACACATGCAACAGTAACCAGACACACCCTTTCAACTCCCTGCCCAACAGGATACTGTTATGGGGCTAGGGAACCAGTGTCCTGTCACCCACCTCCTAAAACCAGACCATCCACTGGCTACATCTGAGTTTGTTTTTTGTAAGTTGCATATCCTTTACAGGGCGTTGCAGTCAACACCAGCATTTTACTGCGGTTGTTGATTTCTTGGTAAGTTTTACATTCAGTAGTTTGCCATTGCTTTCTGAATGATGTCCCCTGTCAAAGACTCAGTTATATAGGAGTGAAGACCACCCTGAATGAGTGGTCTACCTCAAGTAGATTAGAGGTAACTCAGTGCCCCTACATGAGGGCAGGGTAGGTGATAGGAAGGGGAACTATTAAATAGTTCTCTCATGAGACACGGAGGTGTCAACCAGAGAGTAAGCACTCTGGTCACGGCATGATCACGCCTACGTGATAGACATGGAGAAGTGGAATGCCACTCAAGAGTAGACGGCTACTCTAAGCGTGCTGAATGATGCAGCACGCAAAAAGCCGAAGGGCGCACAAGGTCCTTCCGCGTGCTGTGTAGTCACGCGAGGAAAATAGTCAGACAGGGGACAGACTTCATAGTGAGCGCATCGCTTAGCGTCGATGCGTGTTTCTTTAGCCGAGTAGATAGAGTTAGCAGTAGGGTTAGGAAACGACTAGTGATAGGCAAATCTGTGTATTCTTGTGTGATTTAATAGCGACCGTTTTGTGCATTGATGTAATGTAAAGAGCCAGTGGCAATAAAATGTGTAATCAATTCCTCTCGTACGACTTACAATCTTTTTGTGTGGTGCGAGAGAAGTTTATCCCGTAATGCCTGAAGCATCGCTTGATGACAGGCTAGGATAAAAGTGGTGTCAGAAGTGTAGCTTGGACAATTGTTCAAGCTAAAACACTCACCCACGGCTCTAAAATAGTATTACTGTCAGTTAATCACAGGGTTTAATTTATGTTAGTGAATAATGACGTGTGCAGACTAGAACAAGGTGCGAGCTGAGCTGTGCCCATCGTGACCGAATGTTTATTTATGCTTATTGAAATGTTTTGTGACTTATGAACATGTTTTCTTCTGATTTGTAAGTATTATTATTATAGTTTTCTATCATTTATTTGTACAATTACTTATTTATTTATGAGTATTTATCAAATATGATTCACGGCGGAGCGATACACAAACAAAATGAGCCGACAACAATATCGATTTTTCCAATCTAAAAATAGCGCTGCGCCTGTGACGTATCGCGACTGACAAACAGCTGCCTTACGCCATTTGCAATCAGCGACAGATTGTTTACAAATCGCCAAGCGGCTGCTCGCCTGAATCTTTGGCTTATATCAAATATTATTTGTTCATATAAGTTATTTATTGAATATATTTATTTATTTAAACATTATTATTACCTTTATATTTATTTCAAAGCATTTATTTAATTATTTGTATACCTTTTCTATTTGTTACTGTCACGATGGCACTACTTTCGCTATGCAAATCAGACTCGGTCTGCACAACACTTCCATAGATTAAACTAGATTAGTTAAGGAAGGCAAAAGACGTTAGAACGAAGACAGGACATTGACATTTATATTAATTATACCACATTGTGTTGTCCGGGGGCATGTGATTGTACAAAATTGTCTAAAGTCATATGTCGTTTACAATTGGTTAATTGTTGATGCTCTTGTAAACCAGGGAGAACAACAGCTGTGTAGAAGAATAACGCAAGGTGTATGTCGTAGTGCCAAACGATTGGACCTGAGGTGCCAAACGATTGTACCTGATTGATCTGGAATGTTAGATGAGTATACCCAAAGTATTTTGAATGCAATATGATTAATAATGCATCTCTTTTTCAGGGTGTGATCTATTAGTATATTTTTTTGTGATCCATTTTTCAGGGTGTAATCTAAGAGTATATTTGTTATACACAGGGATTTCAAAACTTAACATATCTAATATAAATAAGTGAGTAAATATTTGAGTGCCTATCAACTTTAGCTAATTACCCAACAACATGTCAACTTTAGCTGATTTTATAGAAGCAGGCAAGGCATTACAATACACAGGGAAGGAATTAGAACAATATGCTGATCAAAAATTTAGGGAAGCAAAAGATGCTGAGAGAGATGAGCGTGCACGAGAAAGACAACACCAGATGGAACTAGCTGAGATAACAAAACAAAAGGAGTTAGAAATGAAACACAAACAATTAGAACATGATAAGGAGATTAAACAAAAACAATTAGATCAGGAAAGAGATTAAAACAAAAACAGTTAGAACAAGATAAGGAAATTAAACAGAAGGAATTAGAATTAAAACAAAGGGAGATGAAATGGCAAGAGTGAAAGAAAAACAAATACAGGTTGAATCAGAGACACAGTTAAAGATGAAAGGTATGGATGTAGATTCACACTTAGAGATCTCCGCTACAAAACTAAAGAGTCAGCAAGAAGAAAATAAATTTAATAAGTATAAAAATATTATTAAGCCATTCTGTAAAGAAGATTCCATATCAGCCTGGACAGAAAATGTCGAATATCAGCTGAAATACCACCAAGTACCAATCGATATGTGGGCTATGATTTACATGAAGAACCTTAGTGGGGAGCCCCTTAAAGTGATAGAATCAATACCAACTGATCTTAGATCTAACTATCAGTACATCCATGATAGGATAATGCAACATTTCTTACTTGATGCCCCTGGGTATCAAGTACAATTTTCAAATTTAAAACCAAAACCAAGTGAGACTTTCATCGATTATGTCTCAAATGTCCAAAGCGTACTAAATAGATGGCTTAGTGCAGCGAACATAGGAAAGGATTTTGAAAAACTTAAAAATTTAATAGCCATGGATAAAGTCATATCCACAATACCATCTCCTTTCGCTAAATTCCTTCAGCAGTCAGACATCGAGACCATAGAACAATTTGAAAAGAAAGGCTCTGCATATTTTTCCTCAAATAGAGATATTTTTAAAACATCAAGTATCGACTCTGAAATAGTCTCTTTTGTTAAGGACCAACCTAAAAGCTATCGTAGCAATAAAAAACCATTTCAGAGAGTCGACAAGAAAGATCAAAAAGTGTCTAAATGTGTGTATTGCCAACTTTTTCATGATACTTACTCTATGTGTGATAAATCACCAAACTATCCAGCACATCTTGAGATAGTCATTAAGAAGCAACAAAACAAGAGAACTGCATACAGGCGTGCAGTCAAAAGCTTCTTCTGTTCTAGCTACGGGCATTATTCAAATAAGTGCCTGGGCCGCCAACGAATGAAGGCCAACAGTGCAGTGTTAATTGATACACCTTCTGATAGTGGTAGTGAGACTGAGTGTGAGGTCGAGAATGTATTACCATTCAACCAATGTGAAGATGTTTGTTGTGTAAACGATATTTAAACTTTGACAGTTGTGAGCGAATGTCACCAATTTCATGCAGACGGCAAACTTACATGTGGACATATTGTAACATCCTCCTTTGAGAATGCAAACGCAGCTGTAGCCTACAGAGGCAATCTATTGTTTCACTCTGCATTGGTCAATGATAAGCCATGCCGATGTTTGCTTGACATTGGGAGCTCTATTATTGGTATTAAAAAGGAACTTGTTAATCCAAAGGATTATACTGGTGACTCTGTAAAGTGCCGTACGTTTTCTGGCAATATAGAAACCTATCCTCTGGCAAGGAGCCCGTATAAACACCCCGTTCCTTTCTGGTACCTTCACATGTGCAATATTAGACAACCCTTGTACTGATTTAATTCTTGGGTGTCTACCCCAGCTAAGGCACTGTACAGATGAAGAAATATCTGTCTGGGAGGAGAAGAATGGATTCACTCCAGTGAACAGCTCAGATATCCTCAAACATCACAGTCCTAACAAAAGTGCTAGACCCATAATACTTGAAACTGATCAAGACGTAATGGTGCTACTACCAGACAAGCATAATAAAATGGTAACTTCTTGGCAAGGGCCATTCAAGGTGATACAAAAACTTTCGGATGTCGATTATGAAATATCGATAAACAGACACTTAGAGATATTTCATATCAACATGTTGAAACCCTACTTTTCACGACAAGAGACAGAATTAGAGACAGACGAACACAATGCACCCACACCTATGGATGAGACGACAGACATACACAACGCAACTACACTAGTTAGCGAGACTGGCAAAGCCGACGATATGCATACACCTAGTGAGCATACAGAAAACGCACTTAGCACCACCAACCGTACTGAATCAGGTAGACGACGACGGGATGGAACTACCTGTTCCAATTGTAGACAAGACTGCGACATTAGATTGTATACGATTAGAAACGGGACTAACAGACGAGCAACGACGACAGACAATAGAATTAGTAACGGAATATAAGGACATATTTTCCGACATTCCAGGTAGGACGGACAGGATCGAGCACTCCATCCTTCTTTCGGACTCTAAGCCTATCAAATGCAGGCCGTACTCTATCCCACTTAGCTATAGAGAAAGTCTACATAAGGAAATTCTTAATTTAGAAGCTAGTGGGATCATTCAGAAATCTACATCTGAGTACTCCTTTCCAATCGTCCTAGTCAAGAAAAAAGACTCCACAATTCGTCCTTTGTGTGGACTATAGGAAACTCAACAATGTCACTAAGATCGACGCAGAACCAATTCCTTCCTGCGAAGATCTTATTCTAGATATGTCCTACCTCCAACATCTTCTCTAAATTAGACCTTACTAAGGGATATTGGCAGGTCCCGATGCAGACTCAATCCATCCACCTCACTGCATTCTCAACACCTTTAGGTCTTTACGAGTGGCGGTTTCTTCCTTTCGGACTTCGTAACGCTCCTGCCACTTTCGTACGCTTAACTAGAGATTTACTACATGGAGTGACGAATACAGTGACATATATAGATGATATTTGTGTCCATACAGGATGACTGGACAACACACCTACTGAAACTCAGACATGTCTTCGATAGGTTGCGACTCTTCGGTCTCACTGTCAAACCGAGCAAAGTTGAATTGGGCCTACAAGAAATTGATTTTTTGGGTCGTGTCATTTCACAAGGACAACTAAAAACTGACAATAGAATTATTACTAAAATTATGAACCTGACCATGCCTACAACAAAGAAGCAGGTCAGGAGCCTTTTGGGTTTAGTAAATTATTATAGTAAGTTCATACCGAACTTAGCTGAAATTACAAGTGTATTTTCAAATGTTTTAAAAGCATCAGTAAAATTAGATGTCAAAGATGCATTATTAATTTCTGCATTGTCAAAATTGAAACTCCTATTTAGTAATGTACCAATCCTCCGTTTGCCTAATCCTAGGCTCGTTTATTATCTTAGGACAGATGCCAGCAGGATTTCCATTGCTGCAGTACTAGGCCAGTTTTATGATGGCATCTTCCATCCAATTTGCTACGTGAGCCGCAAGATCACACCTGCTGAGTCCAGATATTCCATATTAGAGTTGGAAGCCCTAAGCGTCATCTATTCGGTGAGGAAGTTGCATCGATTTCTAGCGGGTGTTCACTTCGTAGTCCAGACCGACAACTCCCCAATCACGGTCATACAATAGTGGGGTGCAACGTAACGACCGCATCTACAGGTGGTCATTAATATTACAGAATTATACTTTTAGTATAGAGCATATTAAGGGTAGGGACAACATTCTTGCTGATACCCTTAGTTAACCATCTGAGGTAGAAATACCTGATATTCCACATGAATAGGTAGTGTAAGGAATGGTTGTTTAGTACACTTAGAATATCCTGTGTAAAATATCCTATGTAATACATAGACATCATGTTCAGGACTGTGTGCTAAGAACAGGGAACCACCATGTGTCCGTAGACAGCAGAATAAGAACTGTGCTCCAAGAACAAGTGAATCACCGTGTGTACATAGACAGCTCGTTACTTACTATGCTCCATTTGTGTTCCGGTGAATCAGCTGTGTTAATCATGGAAGAATAGTGTCAGAACAATGCATAAATAACAGACACGAATATACTTGTCTACGACACCAGCGGACTCTACGAGTGGAAGAATACCCATAAGACACAAGTATGACTGTGTAGTGTATTTAGGATACCCAGGATAATTGTGTATATATAAACTATGCCAACGAAAGGAATTTCTAAACGTGATGGCAACCACTAACCTGGGGTAAATAAATACCATGTATATATATATACTTAATGTGATATGTATTATAACGTTTTTAATATAGTCATAAATTATAGTTAGATTAGTTACTTTAACATAGAGTTAGATTAGATTTAGGGAATATAATAGATTTTTTTTGTAGTTTAGATAAATCATTAAGTTACCCACTTACTTAGCATAAAAGTAAATTAGAATAGTACTTACACTTAATAACAGCTAAATTAAAAACTAGGATAAAAAGTTTAGATAGGAATAGTACCATTTAGTTCATTTCATTTCACTTTATGTCATTCCATCTTCATGAACACTTTAACATCCTCATCATTTAGGATTAAAATTAGTTATACCTTATAGGATAAAAGGATTATACAGATAAACATACATCATTTACACCATTTAGAGTAAAGATATCAATCATATATTTTTTCATCTAAACATTAAAACATTATTCAGAAATTTGAGCATTTCACATTACCCATTTCAGAAAGGTACATAACTCATCTCACATCATTTTCATTTTTTTAGATAGTTAGATTACTTCCCTTAAATTAGATTAAAGTGGTGTAACAAATTAAATACATATTTATAGAAGTAGTATTAGTATTTCAGTAGAATATACCGTTTAATAATATCAGGGTACAAACCATCAACCCTTTTTCATACATGTAAATATTTTGTAAATACATGACTCGTGCAGCAAGTTACGCACAGTCATTAAGCTCAATTTTTTCAAACTGAGCCAAACTTGTACAGTGTCACTTCAAGGTTTTTAAATAAGTGTGAGAATAAAAGATGTGTGACAGAAGTGTGAAAGTGAGAGAAAATGGAAAATATACAAAGGAGAGTGAGGACAGCCAGCGGATTTTTTCTGCCGCTCAACGCGACTTTTTTATTATTTGTCTGCGTCAAGCGTTTGCTTTCAGTGTTGAAATGTGCTGTCTCAAATAGGGTGTGTGTAGTTTAGTGTAGATCCTTAGATAAAGTATTTTAAGTCTCATAAGACGGAAACGTAGTCACGAATTAGTGTTATACACTTGTTTGTGGCCACATTTAACCGAATTATGGCACTTGAAAACTAACTTACATACATATTATAGACAGACACACATGTTAGAAGGTAAGTTATATTATTAGTTAGATCCAACCACGCAAACAACCAGGAAAACAAACATGTAAATTGCATACATTTTTGTAGAACAAAGGGAGATAACTCCGGGTCAGGGGACACAATAGACAATCGAAACACTAACTTAACAGTGAAAGATAACTTTACACGCGGAAGCGAGATAGGTAAAGCCTGTCGCACACAGCTTGTGCAAGGGTTGTTTAATATTATATGGGGGACATGAAGCAATTCATGTGTTGACCCTAAGAAAGTCAACTTTGTATGGGTAGTGAGTTAATTTGCTATTTGAGGGCAGGTCTTATAAGACAATGGTCCGGTTCAGACAAACCTCTAATTAATATAATATTGCGATTGAGAAGAGGGCTCACGCCAACCAGACAAGTTTGTGGCGATTACCAGTAGCCAAGTAAAGTGATACTACATTGTGACAATAGTCAGTAGAGGTCTATTGAGTTACCCAGAACCAAGTTATCAATAGTCTTTGACAAAAATTAGATACACTAATTTTTAGAAACCTCTTGCGTCACAACCATGAGTCAAAGTTTGTAACGCAACACAGGAGGGGAGGGTGTGTGTCAAAGACTCAGTTATATAGGAGTGAAGACCACCCTGAATGAGTGGTCTACCTCAAGTAGATTAGAGGTAACTCAGTGCCCCTACATGAGGGCAGGGTAGGTGATAGGAAGGGGAACTATTAAATAGTTCTCTCATGAGACACGGAGGTGTCAACCAGAGAGTAAGCACTCTGGTCACGGCATGATCACGCCTACGTGATAGACACGGAGAAGTGGAATGCCACTCAAGAGTAGACGGCTACTCTAAGCGTGCTGAATGATGCAGCACGCAAAAAGCCGAAGGGCGCACAAGGTCCTTCCGCGTGCTGTGTAGTCACGCGAGGAAAATAGTCAGACAGGGGACAGACTTCATAGTGAGCGCATCGCTTAGCGTCGATGCGTGTTTCTTTAGCCGAGTAGATAGAGTTAGCAGTAGGGTTAGGAAACGACTAGTGATAGGCAAATCTGTGTATTCTTGTGTGATTTAATAGCGACCGTTTTGTGCATTGATGTAATGTAAAGAGCCAGTGGCAATAAAATGTGTAATCAATGCCTCTCGTACGACTGACAATCTTTTTGTGTGGTGCGAGAGAAGTTTATCCCGTAATGCCTGAAGCATCGCTTGATGACATCCCCCATACCAACATGTTAAAACCAGCTCGACAAGGTCTGCTGCCTAATCGGTCGCCGCTGTGTTTCGAATGCGGGTCAGCGGCATTATGAATCGTGTCCGCAACGCCATCGCCACAGAGACCGCCACATCTCAATTAGTTTGTTGCATATCCTTTACAGGACGCTGCAGCCACACCAGCACTTTTTGCTGTTGTGATCTCTTGGCAAGTTTACGTTCAGTAGTTTGCACATCTTAGCTTGTGGGAGACATTGCTAACCTAGTCTCACAGCCCTGGTAACACAGCAACGTGAGTCAATCAGATCTGCAGCTGAGTATCAGTTGTATACTTCTGCTGTTTTAACACAGATCTGCTGCTGTCCAAATCAAAGTCCTCCCATCAAACATTTGGTTTTGTAATGAACTATAGAGCTGTAAGACATGTAAGATGGCTAGATAAACCACACATTTTGTGCAAAGGCAATAAGTCTTTTTGCAATAAGTACTTGTCATTGGAAGTTAATATTTCTTGCATGTTACATAGAACCAATTTTAAGTTACAGCTGCAAATCCTGGACGAATTAATAAACAGGAAATAAAATCCCTAAAGATGGGGTTTTATAGAAGAATGCTGAAAATTCATTGAACAGCTGAAATGAGCAATCTGAACATTTGAGTGAGGCTAAGTCGCATTGGTACTATCACAGAATTATGTAAAGATAAATATATTACTAGATACATCCCCAAGGATTTTCATCACACTACCCAAGGAGCCAAGAGCTGTTGATTGTGAGGATTACATAACTATTAACCCTACCAGACCTGAGGCCCTGAACCCAACTGTCCCTATTACCTGGGCTCCTGAGCATTAAAGAGGGAAAAAGCAACATGATATAGAAAAATGTTAGTTACATGCAAACAAGTGGTTAGAATAAGATGTAACTTGGAGACATTGTAGAAAATAGGTCTACCTTTCATCTAGCGCCAATATTCCACCTTTGTGTGCCAATCCATTCTGAATAAACCAAAGTATCGATCACCTGTTGGACTGTGAAAAGCCTAGACCTACTTCGCTTTCTTGTTGAAGTATTTGGTTCATCAGACTCTCGTTTCATTGTGAATTTTCAGAATTTGTTTCGCGTTAAACCACACAAAAACAATTCATACCTATGGGGGGCAGACATTTGCAATGGCTAACCATGAGGTTTGACCACGATTGGTTGGTTATTTTTTGTTTGTGACGCTATTTTTTTTTTTACGTACTAGGCAAAATACCGAAAATTAGGTACAGCGGTATAGCGGCAGATTAGAAAATTACCGAAAAATTGGTACAGCAGTCTGGTAGGGTTAACTTAATGAGCCATACAATTAAGATACTCCTCAAGGTCATACAAGAAAGAATTCAAAATAAAATAGATGAAGTAGCTGAAGAACAATTTGGGTTCTGCAAAAACAGCAGCACCTGAGAAGCAATTATCTGTTTGAGGATGTTGATTGAAAAACAGAAGTTCAGAAACATATGCATATATGTTTTATAAGACTACAAAACAGCTTTTGACAGAGTATAACATGAACAATTGACATGCCTTCAAGGTATAAGAATAGACGGAAAGGACATCAGACTTATTAGTAACTTATACTGGGAACATGTGGCGACATCAGATATGGAAACAATTATTCGTCAACCATAGAGATTAAAAATAAGAGTAATGCGTGTTGACCCCAACCTATACACCGAAAGAATTTTTAAACAAGGTGAACTGCCTGGACTTAATATCAATGGAAGAATGAAAAACAATCTTAGGTATGCTGACAAAACAGTGTTACTAGCAGAAAGTGAGCAAGAGTTACAAAAACTAGTGGTACAAGTAAAAAGGCATAGCACATAATGTGACTTAGATATTAACATCTAAAAAACTATGATAATTATCAGTGGGGAAAAAGGCCATCAATTAACATCACAGTAAACAGGGAGATACTAGAACAAGTAACAAGTTACTCCCATATTGGACATGTAATAACAGATGATGACAGAAGTGAAGCAGAAATTAAAAAGAGAATAGGAATGGCCAAAAATGCTTTTAATAGCATGAAATCAGTATTAACATCTAGAGAGATTAACAACGCATTGAAAATTAGAATTGTCAAATGTTATGTATATTCAACGCTACTGTATGGCGCAGAAGCCTGGACAGTGAACAAACCCTAAAAGGTCAAATAGAGACCTTGGAAATGTGGGTATACCGAACAATATGTTGTATTTCATGAAAACAAAAACAACCAGATACAGAAGTTCTAGAAAAACTGGGAATGAAAAGAGGGTTGATGAAAGAAATAAGAGAGGCAAGGTAAATATTTTGGCAGCGTTAAAAGACATAAAACTCTTTAAAAAACCATACTGGAGGGTAAGGTTGAAGGCAACCGAGCAAGTAGTAGACAACGATGCAAGTGGGAAGATATCAAGAGATGGATGAACATTAATCTGACAGAATGTACACTCAAGGCAAGAGACAGACAGTGTTGGAGATCCATTGCAGCCAACCTTCATTGTGGAGACAGCACCTGATTGACTGATAGTTACAAAGACAACTTGTCACAAACAGAAAGAGGCAGTCATCATTGTTTTTGCCACATCATCAGAAGACAAAAACTAGAACATGTGACGGCCAGAAAGATTTGTGGAAAGAAAGAGGAAGACAGTGAGAGAACTTTCTTAACAGTCTTGCATCATGGCACGGAAGGGAGTCAACACACTAATTGATCCATGACGTTAGACACTGCAATTTGTGGAGAAGCATGATCACTCATGCCAGCCAGCAAGGTACTTGATGATGATGTGCAAAGGTAAATCAGATACTGGGACAACTAGCGCCACTTCTGTCGCATAGAAAGATACCGAGTACTATATTGTAGCAGATCTTATAAGAGCTATTTTTTTACCCACATTATGCTATCAATGTCAAACATGGAGGCTTACTGTAGATAATGATTATAAAATCATGACAATAGAGATGACATGCCTTAGAAGAGATGTGAGTGTAACCGTGAGAGATAGAAATAATGAGGAAATTAGAAGACAAGTAGGTCTGAAACCAGTCATGCAGCTCATTAAAGAACAATAGAATAAATGGACTGGTACCAACAGCCATATAGAAGAAATATAATGGATACAGAGCAGGGGGAAGACCACATAAAAGATGGAGTGACGGTATCAAGAACAACCTTAGTGAAATTAATACCAACTTACAAGGAGCATTAGAAAGAGCGCATAAAAGATCTTTACATCTCTCACAAACACTTCACTGAGGAAAATGGAGGAAGACAAGAAGAAGAAAAGTAATGAGCAAAAAGCACAAATTACTGCAGGCAAAGGGCTGTTTTCACATATAATAAGCAATTTTCAGCAGTGATCAAACATTACTATAGGCAAAGAAAAATATTCAAACACTACTTCAGACAAACAACAATATTCAAGGATTAATGTAGGCAAAGAACAATATTCAAACATCAATATCATGTCAGCATGGCCGAATGGATAAGAGCTCTTGCTCTTAATAGTTCCGGTGTGCTGATGCCGAGGTAGCGGGTTAAACCCTTAGAGGTGGGCTAAAATGTTGACTTCTTTACCTTGGCTTGGGGACGCAAATTACAAATACCTAAGAAGTTGGAGTGGGTCTGCCTGATGGCGAGGGACACTGTAATAGGGAAAGCTAATCCACAAAAATCAGTCCAGTGCACTAGAAGTACTTGCACATGTGTGGACTATGCTTGAGTCAAAGCGAGTGAACTGGAAAGAAAATTACAATAATAATCCAACTATTGAGCACACTAAAAAATACACTATTAACTGCTACTGGTGCTTCAATGGTTTGTCAGAACTATCGAGAAGTGTGAGGTCAGGGTTGGGATAAAATTGCTGGTGTCACAGGGGAAAACACTTATAGAAACACACAAGGAGATGAAACCAGTGTTTAATTACTCCTGCCCTTCATGTGCTTCAGTTAAAAACTGGTGTAGATAGCTGAAGTGTAGCCGCTTAAATGCTGCTGACCTGACAAGATCTGGGAGGTCATCCAAAGAGTGCATCAGCAATGCAGCAAGCATGAAGAAAATCATTGACCAGGATTGAAAAATGACAACAGTGGAGATAGCTAGTGCTGTATATCTGAGTGGAAGCATAGTAATAGAATTATAAACTACAAACAGAACAAGAGAAGGGAGAGTCTGCTGGATGACACTTCAGTTGACAAGAGAATTTAAGCAAAACAAGGGTAAACTGCTGTTGATAGTGGCTATAAAAAAAGTGCTAGTCAGAAAACATTTTGATGACCATGGTGACAGTAGATGAGATTTCAGATCACCATTATAACCCCCATCCTCTCCAACATCTGTCAAATGGAGAGCACAGATATATGCAGAAAGCATGATGCTGACTGTTTCTTGGGACACTAAATGTGTCATTGTGAAAGATTATCTGCCTCATAACAACACAGTTATGATCTCAGTTATCAAACTAGAAATGCCTGAGTTGTAGGCACTACAAATCTTTCTCTGTTTCAGGATACTGGGCCCTCTCACAAAGCACAGCTTGTGCAGCTAGCAGCCAACACCAACAATTCAATCACCCATCCTGTTCTCCATTTACTCCCCCCCCCCCCCCCCCTTTCCCTTTAATTTTTCTTTTCCCAAATCTTTAAAAAAAAAACAGCCAAAAGGACATTTTAACAATGGTGAAGAAGTCATACTCCTATGATAACTGGTTTCGTGGTTGTTGTTGTTTTTTTTTTTTAAATTGAGCATTCTATTCCCAAAGTTTTTTCCAAGGTCAAGTAAGGATGGTATAAGTGTCTCAATTCAAGTGGTGGCTATATTATAAGAATAAACGCTATACACAATGTCAGTTCCTTATAACATTTCCATCATAGTGAAGGAAAAGATTTATGGCCGTATAAAGATTACTATAGATATTTGGCAATTGTCAACCATTACTGTAGACACATGACAACTGACAACATTTAATTGGTTCCGTCCTTCTGCAAAACTGAATAACTGATTATTTTAAAAAAAGGTATTAAAAGTCGAGAGGATTGACTTCACTGCACCGGTTTTAACCCCATACAGCTCGGTCTATTTCCGCAGGGCAGCCTGACGAAAGCGTTGCACAAAGCATAAAATCTGTAGCTCCAGCAACAACCTTCAGGTGTCTGAGAAAAATGCACTCATGAACTGAAAGACATAGCCCGGAATCAAACCCACAACCCTCAAAGTGCAAGGCAGACAGCTTGATCACTTTGCCACAGAGACTTATTGAAAAGGATTATAAGGTTAACCTGAAGCTTAACTGATTCAGTGCCATGGGATGATTAATATCTTAAGAGACTTCCTGTATCTGTCGTAAACTTATATACAGTAATTTTCCCTATGTAACCCCCTTCAATATGATAAATAATACAATACGACTGCTACCATATTAACAACTTTTAATTCATAACCGTGACGACATACCCCACTACTTCCCATTTACCGCCATCCATTTTTGTTTGGTCCAAACCCACTTTATGTTTGGCACTGAATCAGTTAAAGGCAAAACAGACCAGAAGAACAAGAAGACAACAGGAGTGAGAGGACAAAGGAAGACATCAATCACTAACCTCCATGACCACAGCCTGCAGGCTGGAGCTGTACATGAGTCTCTTGGCCAGCATGCTCTGACAGAGCTCACAGATCAGGGCCACAAGGTTGCCCATGCCATCACCGGAGTGAGCCGAGGTGGGCACCATGGACACGTACTCTCTCGGGTTCTTGTTCTCGTAAAACAAAGCAGCGTTCAGGCCCTGTGGATTTCAGGAAGTTCATGTGTTAGGTGTTAATATGTTGGAATACACAGAGGGACAAAGAAACACATGAATAGGTGGGTTCATAGACAGGTGGATGGATGGATGAATGGAATTAATGGATAGATGGACGGAGAGAAATATATATTTTAAAAAGATTAATTGCATGTCCTTCACAGGTGGTTTCATCAACTCCGGCATTTATTGCTGTTTGTGATTGACTATACAATTTTAGTGCATAAGTTGGCCATTGTTTTCTCAATGGCCGACATCTCATACCATGTCTCGCTTACGTGTCTTTCTCCTCCCCTTTTGACCTTTATGTTCATCAAAAGCAATAGCAAGGTCATTGGAGCTTAGGCCCTCAACCAACTCACTCCAAGCCCCCCTATCCATAACCCTCCCTTGCCAGCTCCACTCATGTCCTCTCCACATTATTCATTTTTGTCCCTACTTCTCTTCTCCATGTGTTTTTGGCTCTTCCCCTATTTCTTTCGCCCTGTGGATTTCAGACACAGGCCCTTCTTACTATTCTCATGTGCTTACCTCTGTGGCCAACTGTAAAATGACTTGCTGTGCTCTCTCATCAAATTCTGCCTTTGTGTGCGGTGACTGCTTCTTCACTGTGTTCTGGACATCTGCCATTGGCTGTGGTTTCCACTGATACAGTCTGTCAACCTGATGGCGAAAGGGTAATTAAAGCAGTGACACATGCAAGGGTTAAAAATTCCTCTGTTTACCAAATTTTCTGTCTACTCCATGTCATATGTTAACAGCGTTTCCAACAACTTAACATAACAGTAAAAGACACTTTTACAGACCCTGATGTGTATTGGGCATATTCTGCTAGCCTCATTTGTATAGACCAATCAGCACTAGATGGGTGATTTGGTCAATATAGCACCAGAGACCTTTTCTGGAACCCATTTTAGATTTTATTGACCAGAGAGCCCAGGCAAAGTTTTAAAAAATACACCTCCATGGGTTTCAAACACATGGCCGGCCGGCCGGCACACAAACGTATTAGCTTCTGCACTACTGCAAATCCCATGAACTCCCTATTTGGCGATGGTTACATCCAGGACACCCTCTCTGGTGTCTTCAACTAGCAGTGGTAAAGGGGGGTGGGTGGTGTAACAATGACTCTAAAAAGCTACGTCATAGCTACAGGCAGGGGTAGAAAAACAGCCCCTTTTTTCTCCCAGAAGCCAGCCCCTTTTTTCTCCCAGAAGCCAGCACCTTGTTCTCCCAGGAGCCAGCCCCTTGGTCTCCCAGGAGCCAGCCCCTTGTTCTCCCAGAAGCCAGCCCTTGTTCTCCAAGAAGCCAGCCCTTTTTTCTCCCAGAAACCAGCCCCCCGTTTCTCCCAGAAGCCAACCCTTTTCTCACAGAAGCCAGCCTTTTGTTCTCTCAGGAGCTAGCCTCTTTTTCTTATGAGCCAGTATTTTTTTTTAAAGTACAAGTTAAAAAAAAACTGTTAATAAAACTAAGATACAGCTACATATTTTAAAACATCTAATTTATTAAATAATACAAGACTGCATTAAAAGTAATTACTCTTTTAAGAGACACCGACAAAAGTAGCCAAAAGTCAATTAGCTCCCACTCATCCTTATGAAACTTCATTGTATGTGTGAGAACTTGGTGACAACTGGCAATATTGAGGGGAAGGCAGAGAGGTAAATATCTAGATGGCTTGGCCATATGGCATGGTTGAGATAAAAACAGAGAGCCGGTCCACAACTCTGGTGATAGTGTGAGATGGCAAAACAGGACCACCCACGCTTACAGGCATTTTACATGATGATGATTATATGTATCTATTTGATTTTCTACCAAAATACCAAAGATCAATATATTTTTTGCATCAATGTTCTTTATTGAATAGCCCATTCAAAGATATTTGAAAATTCACCCACCAGGTAAAAACTTTTCAGGTGCCATGGCAACAGGTCAGCCAGGATTTTTCTACCCCGGCTACAGGCAGGGTTTTCCCAACCCAGACAGGTTGGAGGGGATAGGGATCAGATTAGGGAAGACCCACAAATCTACTGCCTTGTAGGAACACTGAGGACAGTCTCGAGTCTTGGGAAGGAAACACCTGATTCACACAGGATATACACCAGATCATCAGTTCTGATGAAACAGTGCACCACAACTCACTTACATGATGACACAAAACAAAGTAAAGAAAACGATGCTTATTTCCTGCGATGTTTCACCTGACAATAAGTGACCTTGTAACCTGACAAGGTGTCCAACCAATGTCACTATATATCGGCTCATGGCTGAAGCAAAAAGCAAAAAATGTGCTGAAGACATTTGTTCACCAAGGTGTGCAGCAGCACAAGTTGGTGTAGTGTAGCTTAGAGGCAACACTGAAAGAAAGATTCTACCTGGCAAAGCCATCTTGCTTCTCCTTTTTTTAAGGATACTACCTACCACACTAAATAAGATAATGATATTGAAGGAACACCGTGTAAGAAAGATTCTACCTGGCAAAGAAATCTTGCTTCTCATTTTTTGAGGATAGCGCCTACCTCGCCAACTAAGATGATAATGATATGAATGAACACTGAGTAAGAAAGATTCTACCTGGTAAAGAAATCCCCCCCCTTTTTTGAGGATACTGCCTACCACGCCACTTAAGGTGATAATAATATTGATGTTAAATGGAGCGGCAACATACCTTATTTAAAGCTACGACGAACGGCGTCTTCCTCTCCTTCAGCAAATTGATGGACTCAATGGTCTGGGGCTCAAGCCCGTGCATGATATCAATCACCAGAATAGCAATGTCACAAAGGGAGGTGCCTCGTACTCTGAGATTGCTGTAAAGAGTGAATAAAAATATGTTCAAATGTTCAAGACTTGGAAAAATACAGGATCCATTGCCTTCTTCTTCCATTATAAATATCAATAAGAATGCCATCAATAAACATAATTTGAAAAAAAGATTTAAAAGTCGAGAGGCTCGACTTCATTGTACAGGGTTTTATCCCATATGGCTTGGTCTCTTTCACTAGGGTGGCCTGCTGAAAGTGTAGCACAGAGCACAAACTCCGCAGCTCCAGTAACGACCAATAGGAGTCTGTGAGAAAACTGCACTCGTGGACCAAAAGACGCAGCCCAGAACTGAACCCACAACCTTCGGAGCGCAAAGCAAACGGCTTGACCACTTCACCACAGATCCCCAAGACTAGCAAATATGAGAGGATGTGATACCAAACCGTCTCTCTCTCTTAGCATGTGTGCGTAGAGCATGCATACATCCACATGCAAACCCACACACGCAAGAACACCCACTCACATTTTAGTACCCAGAAAGACCTCAACAAACATAACAAGTCCTCCAGGCTGCCATACAGTTTTGCATTCCGCTTGGTGTTGGTATACAGGGCAATAATACAGAGTGTATGAGCATGTATCAGTGGCTGAGTGTATGACCAAGTGGTCAGCGTGGCCGAGGGTATGACTCGTATTTTATGTATGGTTCTCTCGCTCTCTCTCTCTGTCTATTTTCGCTCTTGTGTGACATTGGTGTGATACCAGTACTTGTCTGACTATTGACTCTGACTCTCTCTCTCTGCGTGTGTGTGTGCGTGCACGTGACTGTAGGCATGATTCCTGAAGCTTGTGGTCTGCAGTCGTTTGTCTCTGACACATGGACATTGTTCCACAGTAACTATATTTAACTTCAAACACAGAAGCCAAAAACTATAGGTTGCACAATTCGCCCGGCTTATTTCACTAAAATATGCAGTAGCCTCTGCAATTAGATGTCTAAAACCTAGATTATGCAGACAGAAAAACTTCATAAAAAGCCAAAAACTATGGGTTACATAATTTATTGTCCGGGATATTACGCTCAAATTTGCAGTGGCCTGTATAATTAGATGTCTAAAACCTGGGTTATGCAGACAGAAAAACTTCACAACAATAACTGTGGGAATAACAAATGCTCCACATTCTTCTTCTTCTTTTCGTTCATCAGGAGTGTTTTTTTTTCAGATGTGATTGCGGTGTGTCTGTTATGCGCCCTTGGGCCGAAACCCGTAGGCCAACACATCGACTTTAGCGTGCTTTTTTGACCAGGTAGCATTCCTGGGAGACTCCCACTTTTGCGGTGCCATCTGCTACACCGCTGGCCAAGTTGGAACGGTCGAAGACAACGGTCATCCCTCAAAGGAAGGCAGGGACAGTACATAGCATTTTCCGCCATCCAAGGTTGCTTCCATGGTTGCAGGGCCGACACATGGCGCCCTGATGCTGGGCTTACCGAGGGAATCGTCACGTCCTGCTCATGGCTGCTTTGATTCCTCACTTCAATATATTGGGCATTTCGTTCGCCCCGGGCCGTTCCTGCACAAACCAGACAAGTCTGCAGATAGTATCCACTCAGCGAGTTTTCGGACATGTGCTTGTCCTTGCGCCCTTCAGAGCTGTTCCAGGCACGGCGAACATTCGGAAAACTACCTAGTCAGAACTGTTCTGAGCAAGAGCAGCATTCGGAAACTAGGTAGTCAGAGCTGTTCCTAGCACGAGAGACATTCAGACGAGACATTTCACTCGGACGTAAATGCGTAGTGCCAGTTTTTATTTTGCCACCCGTAGGCCAGCACTTCCGGCTTCGGCGGGCATTTTTTAATGAGGTTAACCTTCCTCGGGTTTCGAGGCACGTTAGACTTGTTGTGATGCCGCCCACATCTCAGCTGGTCAGGATAGAACGGTCAACGACATCATGGTCAACCCTCAAGGGAAGGCAGGGGCAGATCATGGGCATTCTCTCGCTATCCAAGGAGGCTTCCATACTTGCAGAGCCGGCACATATTGCTCTGAGACTGGGCTCACCCGAGGAGTTGCCACGTCCTGCTCATGGCTGCTTTAGTTCCTCACTTCCGTGTGTTGGGCATCTCGGTTGCCACTGGCCGCTCAAGCACACACCAGGATCGGTCAGACTGTGGGCGTCATCCACTCGGTAAGCTTTGCTTTTGACTTCGGACCACGCAATGGGTTTGCTAGCCGTGCGTTCCATTTCGTGTGATTGAGACGTTTTTTCCACTTTTGTCTACACTCTCTATGAGTTAGATACAGATAGTTTTCGTAACCATTTCATTCGACTGGGGCACTTCTCTGACTTTTTTGTACTCGCTCAAGAGGTAGGCTACCTGTGCTGCCGGCTCAGCACCTTACCTCCGTGCAGCAGTGAACGAGAAACGGCCAGGCCCTCTCTTCCGGGAATCCCTCATATCCCCCAGCTGAGAGCCTTCGAACAAGTATCAGGACTGGGCATGTAGCTTGCACAGTATCTCACCTCTATTTTTCGGAGGGTGGGTATGGGCCCGGCTCTCAGATCCGAGGGTTTGTGGCTTAGAGGCGTTCAGCCTCAACCCTTGACAGAGAGCCTTAGAGTATTGTCCGGACCAAATCTTTTGCCTTCGTGCGCCTGATTTAAATTTTTGACTGCTATCCTCAGTCTTACCTGCAGAGCAGCAGGTTGTGTCTCTCTTAGTCTGGTCCCTATCCCACGAGCCGTCCGATATGTAGTTTTCACCCATCGGCAAGAACATGGGGTCGATGGGACACGCAAGCTCCCCCACCACGGCAAGGTGGAGACACATCGGGGGAGCTCCACATTCAAACACTATCAGTGATTATGTGTGTTATGCACTTCAACCAACACTAATTTATTCACTTCATATGATATACATAACTCTGCACCTGATGAGATGCAGTGAAATATGCCAGGCAATACATTGGACAACCTACTGTTTGTGGCTTCTGTGTTTTCATTCACTGAGGGAGTACATTAATTTGAAAGGTTACTTGTTGAAAAGGTGGTTAGTTAGTTAGTTGCATATCATTTACAGAATGTAGCAGTCAACCCCAGTATGTTTTGACCGCTTGTGATCTTTTGGCAAGTATATATTCAGTGGTTTGCACATTTTCATAAAAAACCAACGCGGTCTGCTACCAAAGCACCTGCAGCTGTGTTTCGTGCGTGGTATGAGGGATTATGAACTGCATCTGCAACCTCTTCACCAAGGAGCTAGCGAGGTGGTACGTGAGCCTAATGAGGCTTGTGTGAAGCCTGAAAATTACTACTTGCTACTTGTCTGTGAAGCTATGGTATAGGTTATTGCTGCACACATTCTATGTGTGTTTTTCCATCTTTTGTGGTGTGTTGGAGTGTTGTTTTAGCCGTATTGTAAAATATTGAAATAAGTTTCCTCCTATTTTTGCTAGCCTGTCTCTTTGTCAATGTGGCCGAAAGGATAAGACCTCTTAAACTTCTGGTGCACAGATGGTGAGTTAGTCAGTCTCTCTCTCGCTCTCTCAAAAACACTCTATGCATGTGTGCATACATATAATTTGTATGTGTACTCAATGACTAGCCATCTCTCTCTCTTACATGTGTGTGTATAGAGCTTGCATACATCCACACATACGTACACATGCAAACGCAAGCACACCCAACCACCCACCCACATTAGTAAACAGAATACACACCTGAAAGACTCATGACCAGGGGTGTCAATAATCAAAAGGCCAGGAAGCTTGAGTTCCTGTTTAGTAAACTGAAACACAAGAACACATCCATGTACAACAAAGTCAGATACAACACATCACATGCTGAATTTGTCACAATTTATCATCCACAACCTGTCAGGTCTTAGTCAGATATGACTGAGCTACAGTATGATAGTAGACGGAACAACATGCTTTCTGTTAGCACCGAATATTGGGCGGCACTCACCAAACCCGACACCCAACATTGTGCCAACAGCTTCGGGTGGAGGACTGCAATTGGGAGGGTACAAACCTATCCTAGTTCGAGAAATGCAACCTAAAGACTAAATGTCATGGCAGGGCAGACCAGGCTCTAAGCCTTGGTTGGCAACTGGTCTAGGATGCAAGCTTTGACAGGCAGACAGTTAGAGCATTGCTTGCTGATCCAGCAGCTTGTCTTGCTCCAGATGTATTGGTGTTACCTTTCCTATGGAGTACACTAGGCAGGCCGAGAGAGGGATCATGCTGCATGGACAACACATGGTCTCTAAATTCAGCCCAGGCTTTGTGTTATGGAGAGGTGTAACTCCATTTTACAAACTAATATCTGTCAAGGCGGCAAGGTGCCAGTCATCATCCATAACGTATTTCACTCAGTATATGCCCATACACACCCAGTGATGTCATAAAGACAATTTAAAGATGGCTGCCCCACTTTTGGCATACACCAAAGAGAAGCAGCATTCTGTTATCCAGTTTATTTTTATCAGTGAAAGGGTGAAACCAATAGAAATTTATTGGCGAGTGAAGGTCCAATATGGTGATGCATGTCTATCTGTCTAGCAAGTGTATGAGTGGAATAGGAAGTTTCAAAACAGCCTGATTTCTGTGAAAAGGTACAGCAGGTGGTGCATGGGATTTTACACATGTGACCAAGAGAATTTTTTTCTACAGGAATCCAATGCACTTTATCGGCGCTGAAGGACTTGCATTGAATGCAGTGGTGACTACATCGAAAAATGATACATTTGTTCTTTACTTTTTCAGAATATATTCATCAAACAAAAACCTTTCAGGTTTTCATTTGAAGCCCCCTCGTTTAGTGAGAAGAGAGGCGTTGAAAGACATTGAGATGACAGGATGTATGAGCGGTAGAACAGGCAGAGATAAAGAGACAATCATCTGGGTGGGCTGAAATGGAGCTGAAGCACAAAGCAACTTCTTATTGGAACAGGCTGAACAAATGGCCTACAAATCTGAAAATGAAAATGCATGGAGGAATATCATCAACAGATTTGTTCCAGAACAAAGACCAAGATCTGTGGAGATGCATGAATGTCTACACCAGTTGACAGGGTACATGATAATGATGAACCTGCGGATGTGAATCATGTATCATTTGACAATCACTGAGGCAGAGAATATCCAGGCTTTCAGGCTATAAGACAGAGACAAACAGCGATCTTTGGTCATGTAACGACTGGAAAGATCAGTTGAAGCTGAAGAAGAGGCAGATAAAGAGAAATGATGCTGGATGGAGTGAAACAGTGGCATGGAGAAATATCATCAACAGAGTTGTCTCCACAACATGAAAGACCAAGGTCTGTGGAGATGCAAGAGTGCAAGAAACATGCTGATGATGAATATACAGATGTGAATGGTGAACTTTTTCACAATCATTAAAGAAGAGAACATCAAGGCTTCTGAGCTTAAATGCTACAGGTTTCCTTTTTCTTCAGCTCTGCGGCAAAGAGGTTACAGACGCAACTCGTAATCCCTCATACCGTGTTCGAAACATAGTTGCGGCTGATTTGGCAGCAGACAGCCTTGTATTGGTGTTACATACAAAGGTATGGGTGTGGATCGTTCAGAAAACAAAGGCTAACTACTGAACATTAACTTGCCAAGAAATCACTAACAGCCCAAAAATGCTGGGGTTGACTACGACATCCTGTAAAGGATATGCAACAACCTTTGTTTCCTCTTTCTCATGTGTCACACTCTGATCCCTCCTGTGAGGACAATTCCTGCAGCACTGAGATCCTCGACAACAACAACAATTAAACGAAACAGTTTCAGCAAACTGAAGAGCTACCTCTTTGCACATCTTGGTTTTGTCCAGAATGGCATCTTTGGGCACATTGGTGGCTCCGATCTGCTGTGTTATACCACCCGCTTCTCCATCCTGGACATTTGTTCTTCGGAGCTGAAACACAAAGCAACATCTTATAGGAACAGGCTGAACAAGCGGCCCAACATCTAAGGACTTCTGTTTATGAAAACGTCTATGAAAAGTAACATTTTCATTTGGCAGAAATGATATTATTCTCATGTAGAAAACAGTAGGTCAGCATGGCCGAATGGATAAGAACACATGTTCTTAAACATCCGGTGTACTGATGCCAAGGGGTTCAAAACCTACACTGGAGAGTTGGACTAAAATGTTGACATATTGTCCTTGACTTGGGAACGTTAATTACAAGTACCTCAAGTCGAAGTGGATTCGCCTTATTGTGAGGGACACTGTTAATAGATAAAAGCTAATCCACAAGCAAAATTCAGTCCTGCACTCCTGGATGTAGTGTGTATGGACTACGCTTGAGTTCAAAGCGAGTGATCGTAAAAACAAAAAACGTAGAAAACAAAATTGCATTCTAATACAGCAAATAGGATTACATTAGAACATAGCAGAAAGACGTCATTTCATGATCTATGGTATTGTAAAACACCACAATGCTTAGTATCTTGTAGATCATGAACTGCATGACTGTTCAGGTAGGGGTCATTACCTGGTTGGGTTTAAAGCCACTGTCAGGTTTTACACCACAGATTGGGTGATGGTGCATGAATCACTCATAAATCTTGTGAATGAGGGAATTAAGGAAACCTAGGATAAAGAGGATTTGGCATAGGTTTATTTAGAAGCTTTCAGTGGGAACAACTGATGCTAGCCATGTAGGAAACTGGTAAGTTTAAAATGCTGAATTATAATAAGATTATAGTGGTATAAACACCAAGCTACTAGAATTATAATATGGAGATTATAGTGGTATAAACACCAAGCTACTAGAATTGTAATATGGAGATTATAGTGGTATAAACACCAAGCTACTAGAATTATAATATAAAGATTATAGTGGTATAAACAGTCTGCAAGGTGTGGAATGCGCCTGGCCCTGCAGCCAGCAGGGTTAGGATCGGCTAGCCTCTCCCAGGAGGGATGAAGAGCGAAAATTAGTAGCCTGCTGATAACCCGCAGACTACACAAGTAAACCCCCACCTCCGCGTGGTGCAGACCGGGCAACCGTGACCGCGAGGTCATGAGCTAACGGGGCTATGGCTCGCCATAGGGGATGGACTCCCTGTGGTCAGATTAGTGTCCTAAACCTGCAACTGGCCTAGCAAGCCGACAGGGGATCTTCATAATGCCCGCAGAAAAACTAAGAAATATAAACAGACTGACCCAAACGGATATCGACCCGGCAATGTTAATGGACCACGAGATAGATCAGCGACTCAAAAAATAGGCACAATGAATGTCTGTGGTTTCAATAGTAAAGAAGAAGAGCTTATTGAAACAATGGAAAAGAGGAAAATTGGACTGATGGGAATAGTGGACACCAGAACAAAGGGGAAAGGATGCAAGGAGCTCCACCGCAGTTACACGTTTGTTTACTCTGGAGTAGAACAGCAAGAAAGGGCAAGACACGGTGTTGGAATAGTCATCGAACCACGGCTTGCAAGAGGAATACTAGAAATAAAATATATATCAGAAAGAATCATAACAGTGAGAATAAAAGAACAAACAATTACAACATATGTACAAATATAGCACCATGTAATGCAAACAATAATGAGCAAGAATGCGAGGACTTCTACGAAGACATACATGACGTGCTAAATAATGGGAGACTTCAATGCAAGACTAGGACATAACAGAGTGGGCATAGAAAAACATCTGGGAGCATTTGGAGACAAGCAAAATGAAAGGAATGATAACGGAAGTAGACTATTAGAGCTTTGCAGCCAACGCGACCTCTATATAACAAACACATTCTATAAACATAAGGATTCACAAGTATACACCTGGTATAAATGGAACGATCTAGATACTAAAAGCCAAATTGATTTTATATTAACAAGAAACAACAGAAAGAGAAATATATTAGATGCAAGGGCAGTGCCCAATTTCAGTATAAACACAGATCATAAAGCAGTCGTTGCCACAATAAGAACAATCAGAAGAAGAAAACAAAAAGCAGGAAAATACATGCCATGCGAATCAGTAAACTTAAAAAACCTTAAAGACGAGGCAGTAAGAGAAAATTATGAGAAAGAACTAACTGAACTCTTTGAAAAATTACCTGCAGAAAGAAAAACAGTGGAAGAAGAATGGGAAATGTTCAAATCAAGCATTTTAAATACTGCAAAAATAACATGTGGAACCACGAAAAAACGCAAAACACGGTTAAAGAAAATAATGTTGGTGGAACGCAGAAGTAAAGGAAGCGGTAAAAGACAAAAAGGAAAAATATAAAAAGTGGTTGAAGAGCAAACAGGAATGTGATTACATAGAATATAGAATAGCGAGAAGACATGTGAATAGAATAGTAAAGAGGGAAAAACAAAAATGACTGGGAAGAGTATGGAGAAACCCTAAATAAAAACTACAAGGAGGCAACTAGAAACTTCTACAAAAAGATAGGTGCAATGCGAACCAGAGGAGAACCCTTTGACCCAACTGAAATAATTAACAGCGAAATATGGAGAACCAATAAGTGAACAAAAACAAATCCTAATAAGATGGAAGCAGTATTTCGAACAACTTCTCAACATCCCATCAGATGTCACAGGAATTCAAGAGACCTATACAGATGTCACCGAAGAACTAGAACCAGACATACTAAAAGAAGAAATTATAGAAGCCATCAGATTAGCCCCATTGAACAAATCACCGGGACAGGATGAAATACCAAATGAACTAATTAAAGCAGCAAGAGAAGTAGGAACAGCTTGGCTACATAGACTATTCAACCATGTTTGGGTAGAACAACAGACACCACGAGACTGGGGAAACGCCATAATTATCCCAATTTGGAAAAACAAAGGCAGCAAAAGAGACTGCACACAATACAGAGGCATTTCACTGTTGAGTCATACTGGGAAAATATTTTGCAAAATTCTAGAAAAAAGATTACGAACTACTTTAGAACCCCAGCTAAGCGAAACACAGCTTGGATTTAGGAAAAACAAAGGATGCACAGATGCCATTTTTGCTCTTAGACAACTTATAGAAAAATCAATCGAATTCAATGAAACACTCTACTTAGCCTTTGTCGACCAAGAAAAGGCATTCGATAGAGTAGATAGAAACAAGCTGTGGGAAATCCTTAAACAATATGGAGTGAGTACACATCTAACAAACCTATGTAGAAGTTTATACAACAACAGTGAATGCATAGTGAGAGCAACTGGAGGACACTCAGAACCCTTCACCATAAGATCTGGAGTACGACAAGGTTGTGTCCTGTCCCCTCTCTTGTTCATAACATATATAGACAACATATGTAAAGAAACCAGCCAAGCAGAGACAGCAAGAATACCGCATGACGAGAACACAGAAGAAGAACCATCTGCAAATCTAACCATTAGAGAACTCCTGTTTGCGGATGACCAAGCACTAATAGCAAAATCAGAAGCTGAATTACAAGACCACATGAATAGTCTAAACGAAATGTGTAGGGAACATAACATGAAAATTAGCACAAGCAAAACAGAGGTAATGACTATAACTAAAGAAGAACAAACAACAACAATTCACCTAAACGAACATCCCTTGAAACAAGTAAAGAGTTTCAAGTACCTAGGAAGTATAATATCATCAAATGGCAGATCAGAAGACGAGATTGAAAATAGGTGCAATAAGGCAAATCAACTCATTGGACAAATGGCACCAATACTAAAGAACAAACATGTATCAATAACTACTAAGAAAGCACTTTACAACACAATCTTCCTACCAACTCTATGCTACCAATGCCAAACCTGGACAATGACAGAAAAAGAGAAAAGAAAAATCACAACAACAGAAATGAGGTTCCTAAGAAGAATACTCAACGTATCAAGAAGAGATAAGATCAGAAATGAAGAAATCAGGACTAAAGTGGGGGTTAAAGCAGCACTAGATTTTATCAGAAAGCAGCAAGTCAAATGGTTTGGCCATGCAAGTAGGTTACCAGTCAACAGCATACCACAACAAGCAATGATGTACAGACCAGATGGAATCAGAGGAAGAGGCCGACCACGTAAACGTTGGACGGAGGAAATAGCAGAGTCCATGGGAATATCGATATATGAAGCCCATAATCGGGCACTCTCACGAAGTTTATACTTTACCTCGACACTGCAAGGTACAAGAGGAACATGATGAGATGAGATGAGTGGTATAAACACCAAACTATACTAGAATTATAATATGGAGATTATAGTGGTATAAACACCAAGCTACTAGAATTATAATATGAAGATTATAGTGGTATAAACACCAAGCTACTAGAATTATAATATGGAGATTATAGTGGTATAAACACCAAGCTACTAGAATTATAATATAAAGATTACAGTGGTATAAACACCAAGCTACTAGAATTATAATATAAAGATTATAGTGGTATAAACACCAAGATACTCAATCATCAAGTGCCGTGCCGGCTGGCGTAGGCGTTCATGGCTCTCCACAGATCTCGGTCTTTGGTGTTCTGGATCAACTCTGCTGATGATATTCCTCCATGCCACCGTCTCAGTCCGTCCAGCATCATTTCTCTTGGTCTGCCTCTGCCTCTCTTCCCCTCGATCTTTCCAGTTGTCATGATGTTCTCCAATGCCTCTCTTCTCATCACATGACCAAAGAAAGATGTTTGTCTCTTTCTTATTGTTGTATATAGTGTTCTAGTTTCATTAGCCTCTTTCAGGCAATCGTTGTTAGTTACTCTGGCAGTCCAAGGAATTCGCAACATTCGTCTTAAAAACCACATCTCTGTTGCTTCTAAGTTCTTCCTAATTTGTTCATTTACATTCCAAGATTCGCTGCCATACAGCAAAACTGGTTCTATATAGCATTTTAGTACTCTCTTTCTTACATTCATTGATAGCGACTTATTGCATAAGATACTCTTCATTTTCTGAAATGCTGTCTTTGCCTGCCCTATTCTGCTCTTAATCTCTTTTGTACATCTTCCATCTGATGTTATAAGTGCCCCTAGGTATTTAAAATTATCCACTTGGTTGAGAATTTCCCCTTCTATTTCTATGTCACATTTTGGCGTCCCCATTTTCTTTGATATCACCATTGTTACTGTTTTCTTGATATTCAAGGACAGTCCTTTCTGTGCACTCTCTGTTACTACACTGTCCAACAATTGTTGTAGGTCTGTTGCATTATCCGCTACCAATACTGTGTCATCTGCATAGCGTATATTGTTTATATTATATCCTCCGATTAGTATTCCTGGCTTCTCTTTGATCTCTCTCATTATTACTTCGCTATACAGGGAGAAGAGATCAGGTGACAAGACACACCCCTGTCGTACTCCTAGCTTTATCTGTTCGTAACTACCCTCTTTATTTCCCATTTTAATTGCTGCTACTTGGTTCCAGTATATATTCTTTATTATTCTTAAATCTTTCCCATCAATGTTGATATCTTCCAACATTTTAATCAGCTCATCATGTTTTACTTTATCAAATGCCTTAGTATAATCTATGAAGCATAAATATATGTCTCTTTGTTTCTCTATTGATCTTTCTATTAGTGTTCGTAATATATATATTGCATTGTTTGTACCCTTTCCTTCCATAAAACCATACTGTTCTTCACTAATTTCCATTTTTATTTTCTTTCTTGTTCTTCTCATTATAATTCTGAGTAGAAGCTTAGTGACATGGTTTATGAGGTTAATTGTACGAAAATCTTCACAATCAATTGCTCCTGGTCTTTTTGGTATAGCTATAAATACAGATTTCAGCATATCACTGGGTAAATATCCACTACTGTAAATATCATTCAACATTTTGGTTAATATATCTACTCCAAATTCTCCCAACACTTCTAATTCTTCTATTGTGATTTCATCTGGCCCAGCTGTTTTTCCTTTCTTCATATGTTTCATAGCATCAGCGACTTCTTCTTTTAGAATAGGTGGGCCTTCTAAGTTACTTTCTTCTGTTAATTCTTCCCTTTCTCCATTATATAATTCTCTTATATACTCATTCCACCTCTTCATTATAGCACCTTCCTCCAATAAAGTCTGTCCTGTTTTTGATTTCAAACACCCTGTATTTATTCTTATTTTTCTTCCTGTGAGCTCGCTGATTTGTCTGTGCATACTTTTTTGATCTTTAATGGAATTTAATTCAATTTTTCTGCATTGCTCATTTAACCAACTTTCTTTTGCCTTCACACATTTATCTCTTATTTCTTTATTTATCTTAGCATACTCTTGTTTGTCATTTTTATTCTGTTTCCTTTTGTCCATCAACCTTAAGATTTCTTCATTCATCCATTTTTTCTTAGCTTTTTGGCTTCTCTCCGGTAATATTTCTTTGCTAGTTTGATGAATGGAGTCCCTTAACATTTCCCATTGTTCATCTATACTCTGTATTTTAGCTATTGCATTGTACCTATTTTTCACAGTCACTCTGTATTGTTCTTGAATTTCTTTATCTACTTTCAGAACCTCTTTATTAAGTCTCAAGTTTTTAACCATTTTTTCCCCTCTCTTTAATCTTACTTTTATTTGTCCACATAGCGGTACATGATCACTGTTACCGTCAGCACCAGGCATTGTCTTTACATTAATTAATGCATTTCTAAATCTTTTATTAATAAGTATGTAGTCAATTTGGTTGCGTATTTTCATATCAGGGCTTTTCCATGTGTATAGTCGTCTTTTATGGTGTTTAAACCATGTGTTTCCAATTATCATATCATTAATATTTGCCCATTCTATTAGTTTCTCTCCTCTTTCATTTCTTGTACCTAAACCGTAATTCCCCACTATATCCTCTATTTTTCCCTTTCCTACATTTTGCATTAAATCCCTCCAGTATTATTTTTATTTCTTGTGATCCAATTTGGGCTATTGCCATTTCAACTTCATCGTAAAAGTTTTGTATATCTTCATCACTACTGTTTGTTGTTGGTGCATATACTAGTATAATATTTATATCTATTGGTTTGCCTTTGATTTTGACCATTATAACTCTATCTGAAATGCACCAGTATCCAGTCATAGATTTGGCTGTATTTTCATCAAATATTATTCCTACACCTTTTTCAGTGTGTGTCCCCTCCAGAATAAATTATTGTGTGTTTGTCGGTTATAATTTTGCCAGATCCCTTCCATCTCATCTCACTTATGCCTAGTATATTCATTTTCATGTTTTCCCTTTCTCTTAGAACATTGTTTAACTTTCCTAGCTCATTTAATGTCCTAACATTCCACGTTCCTACTCTAAATTTATTTAGTTTAGTTATTGTTTTAGTTTTGCCATCAGTAGCTGGATGAAGGTCTGGTGTCACCTGTGGCTCATGACTGTCCCTACCGGACGAGGATATCCTAAGACAGCCATTAACGTCGTTCACTATTTCTGAAATGTGTGTCGCCATGAAATCTTGGGAAGATAATGTGGTGGTTTCCCCTTGCCTTCCACATTCACACGGTGGTCTTTTAACTCTGCCTTTGACAGCCATTTCCGACTGTCAGGACAAGTGAGTGCCCTGCTCTGCTCAGCTGCAGAGTTGTCCACTTATTCCGGTGGATACTCGGTCCCCAGAGCTGTGTTAGCCACACCGTAGTGTGTTTCCATCCTCTACCGCGGGGAGGTGCAGTTGGGATTTTCCCTTCCTAAAGTTATGGTCTATGACCAAAACTCTCCAGTACTTTTTTCAAGATACTAGAATTATAATATGGAGATTATAGTGGTATAAACACCAAGCTACTAGAATTATAATATGGAGATTATAGTGGAATAAACACCAAGCTACTAGAATTATAATATGGAGATTATAGTGGTATAAACACCAAGCTACTAGAATTATAATATGGAGATTATAGTGGTAATAAACACCAAGCTACTAGAATTATAATATAAAGATTATAGTGGTATAAACACCAAGCTACTAGAATTATAATATGGAGATTATAGTGGTATAAACACCAAGCTACTAGAATTATAATATAAAGATTACAGTGGTATAAACACCAAGCTACTAGAATTATAATATGGAGATTATAGTGGTATAAACACCAAGCTACTAGAATGCTAATATGTTAAAAATGTATTCAAGGCTGTTATTCATATTATAGTCTGGGGGTCAGCATGGGACAATTGATAAGAGCACTCGCTCTTGGGCTTTTAGTGTGCTGATGCCGAGGTAGCGGGTCCAAGCCCTATATCGGACAGCTGGAATAAAATGTTAACTTCTCGTCCTTGACTTGGGGGTTTAAATTACAAGTACCTCAGAAGCCGGCGTAGATTTGTCTAAAGGTGAGGGATACTAGTAAAAGGGAAAGCTAATCCACACACAAAAGTCAGTCCAGTGCACTAAAAGTAATTGCACGTGCATGGACTACACCTGAGTTCAAAGGGAGAAAAAGCCCAAAAACAATATTATAGTAGACTGCTGTTTCAACATATTATTCTTGGAATTCTCAAATGTGTGTTGTTTTTTTCCCCAGCAGAAGTGGAGCTGACTATCAACTGTGAGAGTCCATTTAAGAAGAAATCAGAAACACATTCAAACTACTGAAAGATGGAAAGGTTGCTGGTCCAGATGATATCCCAGCCAAAGCTATTAAAGCCAACACAGACAACTCAACTGAACTGCTACACAAATTATTTAGCTCCGGGAGACTAAAGAAATTATAACAGAGCAACCTGTTATGAGGTTGTAGGGCATGGAGGGCTAGCTGGTGCGCAATATAAGGATGTATTAGTGAACAATGCACGGGTGAGCACCGTGGTTAGAGGTAGCTATGGGGGGAGGGGTCGTGAAATGACAAGGCTAGTTACGGCAGAGCGGAGTTTGACCACCAGCTGGCTAGGTCGTGAAAGTTGGTTTTCCATCCAGAATGTGTTTAATTGAGCGGAGCAGTTTTTTTGTAAACCTTTGTTAGTCCAATGCCTTGTATGATGCCGTGCCTTCTTTTGTATGAGGAACGAACAACCAATAAACCATGAAACTTGGATGTCGCCGGCCTTTGTTCTTATTTCAATAGAGCGTCGACTTGAACCATGACCCATTGTACGACACGGATAACCTTGCCTCCCCTATGCTGCTACAAAATATCAGCAAACTGGAGGTACGGGTATTTGGTGAGATTATCTAAGGATAGGGACCTTCAGGAGTGTGTAAATTATTGAGGATTGTTATTTCTGTTACTGGGAAAATACTAAGCAAGATTATTCAGGAGAGATTAAAAAATGCCACTCAATACTTTAATAAGGGCAACATATACAGATTAGAAATGTAGAGTTTCTCATGAGGAAAACCTAACAAATGCATCTGAAATAACGAAACAGGAGTATGACAGGGATGATGTTTGTCATCATTATTGATATACTAATGATAACCATGTCAGGTCTTAGATACAATTCAGCTACCGTATGACAGTGGACGAGACTACCTGCTTTCTGTTACTCCAAATTTTGGGCAGCATTCACAAAACCGGACACCCAACATTGTACCAATGGCTTTGGCGGAGGAGCGTAATTGGGAGGGTACAACCCTTATCCTAGTGCAAGGAAATGAAACCTAAAGTCATGGCAGGGCAGACCAGACCTTAAGCCTTGAAAGCTTTGAAAGGTCGACAGTTAGAGCACTGCTCTGCTGATCAGGCAGTTTCTGCAGCTTGTCTTGATCCAGATGTGTTGGTGTACCTTTCCTCTGGAGTAAACTAGGCAGGCCGAGATATGGATCATGCTGCATGGGTAACACATTGTCTCTAAATTCAGTCCCTGCTTTGTGCTATAGAGAGGTGTGAACTCCATTTTACAAACTATCATCTATCAAGACAGCCAGGTGTCAGCCAATGATGGCCAGAAGTTCACAAGTACATAAATCTATTCATCAAGCATTGTGTCCTTCACAATACACAAACAAATGTGCTGAATAACATCTTTTACCCAACTGAGCCATGACTTTTTCCTTAGCAAGAAAGACTACATTCTAATATAGAAAAGACATATTCCATCACAGCAAAAATAACATTCCGATAACCAAACATTATTACATTCTAACAAATCAAGTGTGATGATAAACTGACCTTGTCCAGGATTTTAGTCTTTCCTGTATCTACATGGCCCAAAACACAAACGACAGGGGCTCGCAGGTTGTCTGTGTTTCTCTCCTTGTTGGCAGCTTCCGCACGTTTCTGGTGAAAAACCAAACACATTAGGATACAAGAGAAGCGACGAGGTATACAGACATTATTTCCCTTCTTTCTCACTAATATATTGGTAAGTTTTCCCCTACAAGCGTACATCAGGTGGAAGATGTGTGACAGAGAATAAGAGCAGGATTTTTTGTGAGTGTGCATATCCCTTACAAGACGTTGCAGTCAACATCAGCATTTTTGAGCTGCTGTTGATGTACTAGGCAAGATTACGCTCAGTAGATTGCCAATGATTTCTGAACGACCAACTCACATACCCCGTAATGTTACCAACGCGGCAAGAATCGCTATCGATTCTCACGCAGGTTACGTTACTCACAAGAATTTATGGGAGTACGGAGAAAGACGTGAACTCCTAGGCCAGGGAGACGGCAGAGCTGAAATAAGAGCAGGATATGTCCAGTAAAAGCTGCATTTCAGAAAATGACAAGTATCTTATGCAATATGTCACTGTCACTGAATGTAAGAGAGAGAGAGTATTAAAATCTTACATAGAACCTGTTTTGCTGTATGGCAGTGAATCACAGTACATGAATGAACAAATCAGGAAGAATTTGGAATCAACAGAGATGTGGTTACTAAGACTAATGTTGCGGATACCTAGGACTGCCAGAGAAGCTCGCGATTGCCTGAAAGAGGTTAATGAAAGCAGAACGTGAAAGTGAAACTTACCACATTATCTTCCCAAGAGTAAGTTCGTGGGATGTGTGTGTGTGTGTGGCGCTGACAGGTAACAGTGCTAGTAATTAAAATCTTACATAGAACCTGTTTTGCTGTATGGCAGTGAATCACAGTACATGAATGAACAAATCAGGAAGAATTTTGAATCAACAGAGATGTGGTTACTAAGACTAATGTTGCAGATACCTAGGACTGCCAGAGAAGCTCGCGATTGCCTGAAAGAGGTTAATGAAAGCAGAACGTGAAAGTGGAACTTACCACAATATCTTCCCAAGAGTAGGTTTGTGGGGTGTGTGTGTGTGTGTGTGTGGCGCTGACAGGTAACAGTGCTAGTATGAGGCTCAGAAATCACCGAGTTAGAATCCCAGCACAGGACTATCATCCACAAGATCAAAAACACTGCCCAACTGTCACGAACAAGGTCAAAAACACAAACTGTCATGCACAAGATCAAAACCAAACTCATCTGTCAATATATAACATCAAAACCACAATACAACTGTCACACACAAAAGCAATACCACAGGACAACTGTTGCACACAAGATCAAATCAAAAACACAACAACTATCACATACAAGATCAAAAACACAACAACTATCACACACAAGATCAAAACCACAACAACTATCACACACTAGATTTTAAAAAACAACTATCACACACAAGATCAAAAACACAACAACTATCACACACTAGATTTTAAAAAACAACTATCACACACAAGATCAAAAACACAACAACTATCACACACAAGATCAAAAACACAACAACTATCACACACAAGATCAAAAACACAACTGTCATGCACAAGATAACAAATACAACTGTCACGCACAAGATAACAAACACAACTGTCATGCACAAGATAACAAACACAACTGTCATGCACAAGATAACAAACACAACTGTCATGCACAAGATAACAAACACAACTGTCATGCACAAGATAAAAAACACAACTGTCATGCACAAGATAACAAACACAACTGTCACGCACAAGATAACAAACACAACTGTCATGCACAAGATAACAAACACAACTGTCATGCACAAGATAACAAACACAACTGTCATGCACAAGATAACAAACACAACTGTCATGCACAAGATAACAAACACAACTGTCATGCACAAGATAACAAACACAACTGTCATGCACAAGATAACAAACACAACTGTCATGCACAAGATAACAAACACAATTGTCATGCACAAGATAACAAACACAACTGTCATGCACAAGATAACAAACACAACTGTCATGCACAACATCAAACTGACACTAGTCCCACGACATTTGGGTGTGACAGGGTGCACAGTCTAACCCAGGGGGCTGAGTGGTCTCGAGGCATGGTGTCCGCCTTGAGTGCTGGAGGTCCCGGGTTCAAGCCCCATGAGGGCCGGGATTTTTTCACGTGGACTTCTAGTAACAAAATTTTCCCTGGTCTCTGGGTAGTGAAATCGGACGCCCGTGTGTATTGTTGTGCATGTAAAAAATCCCTTGGCAGTTGGAAATTGAAAAAGAGTAGCCTAACGACGCTGCCCGGGCAAAATTTTGAGTTTAAAATCTACCCAAAGTATTTCAGAATCCTCGCCGGCGCTATGGAGTTCATGCACTGAGCTGAGATTCTCTGGACCCAGGCTTGAGTTAGGAGAAGAACAGAGCACTTATGGGTTACAACTGTGTGCCGACTAAACTAAACATATTCTACACCATGACAAGAGGTGGGAGGGCCAGCTCCCTTCCTCACTGCCATTCTTTCTCAGAAATTCAGAAAATTGTCTTAAGAGCTGGCCTGACCCCAGGGCCATGCTGATTGGAAAAAAGTAATCCTGCATCTGCTGGGGATTGAATCTGGACCACTGTTTTAGTAGGCAAGTGCACTAACTACTATATCACCATAGTTAAGTGCATGGAGCAACTAATGTGGAGTGCTTTTACATCTGTCCACAGTTGTTTGTATCGTGAACTGTATGTTCAGAACAATGGGGGATGGCCAGGTGCTGAACTAACTAGGTTTGCCTTATGCAGTAATGTGTGGCTACTGGTTTTCTAGTGACTGCCGCTTCCATCGATAATGAACTGTATTTTTCGTGGCGTACAGTTGTGTTGGCATTCTGGCAGCGGCCTTATGCATAGTATACCTGTGCAGGCTGTTGGTTTGTCGAGACTTCTGTCTGTTTCATTTTTCACATGGGGCAGTGAGGAGCATTTTGTGTGATATTCACTGGTACAGGAACGGAGCATTATAGGGAGGGCCCTTTGCCATGAAGTTGGAACTGCGACTAACTAACACAATCCATACTATGTCCATCAATGTACCCACCCACCCCTGTAACCGACAATGTACCCACCATCATACTCACCCCTGTTCCCACACATATTTCCACAATGCACCCCCCCAATATACCCATCAATGTACCCACCAACACTTTCTCCTTCCCTCGTTCTGCGGGCGTTAACTCATCATCTGACTCAGACTCCTCGCTGCTCTCATCCTCATCTTCTTCCTCCTCATCCTCGTCGTCTTCCTCATCACTTGTGCCTTCCTCGGTCGGCTTGGCCTGCACTGTTTTAGCTGGAGCAGCAGTTTTAGCTGGTGTCTCAATTGGTTTGGCCTTGGGTTTGACCTCTGAAATTAACATATAATATATATATATATATGATATATGTAACATATCTTTTAACTTTTAAAACAAGCACAACAATGTTTAACCGCAGCTGTGGTTTAGGGGCAGTGAACGCACTTCTCAATCCTTCATATTGAGTCGAAGATTCAAAATAAGCTGCGGGCACAAAATTGAAGATTGGTGAATCAGCTTTGTGCACATTTGGATTAGCACTGCAGACAGCAGATCATATAGCAAGGCCGTCTGCTTCCAAATCGCCCACAGCTGTATTTCGAATGCAGTATGTAGGATTACAAATTGCATTCTAACACCCTTCACCACAGAGACTGCCAAAAATATATCTAGGCAAACCTTTTGGCCTAGAGAAGCAACAGTGGAAGAGAGATCCAGTGGCAAAATATTGAACATAACACTGCCTAGTAAAATCCCAAACAGCTAATAAATACTGGGGTTGATTGAAACGTCCTGTAAATGGATATACACCTAACTTTGTTTAGCTGTACCCCATTTTTGAGGCTGGAATGACCCCACAGCCTTAGTGCTCAGAAACTACAATTCTGCATCTGTTGGGAATTAAACAAAACCGCTGTCATGGCAGGTTAAAACAAAGTTTGTTGCATATCCTTTACAGGACATAGCATTCAACCCCAGCATATTTTGGCTGTTTGTGATTTTTTGGCAAGTTTTTACATTCAGTAGTTTGCCATTGCTTTCTGAATAACCAGCACTCATACCTTTGTATGAAAATCTACACAAGGCGATCTGCTAGGAACTAGCCCACAGCTGTGTTTTGAACGCTGTATGCGGGATTATAAATTGCATCCGCAACCCCTTCGCCTTAGAGCAGGTATATACCAACAGAAAAAAAAAATATGCTATAAATATTATTTTATGGGTATGTTTTCTCATTTTTTTGGCTAGCAGTCTATTTGACATGTTCACAAAACGTCAAACTAATCGATGGAATTAACAATCTGGGATGACATGACAGCAAAGTCCTAGTTTCTGCATTATGCCAGGCAGAATGATGACAAGAAAAATTGTAATGCCTGTCCAAAATCTAAATATCAAGTAACAATGATCAACTGTAATTTTCGTGGCAGACTGTTTGTCTGTTCCACTCTTCACAAGGGACAGTGAGAGGCATTTTGTGTGATATTCACGGGCACAGGAATGGAGCATTAAGGGGGTGATCCTTTGCCGTGAAGTTGGAATCACAACTAACTAATTTTCTCCTCATCCTCAGCCCTCTTCGTATTCCCCACTTTCTGCATTCCAAATGTCCTTCACTTCCTCAGTCACCCCCACGGCTTCCTGCTTCTTATCTGCCACCTCTACTTCCAGCAAACTGTCCTTCCTCTCCTCTACAGCTGTGGCAGACCATCACCAAGTCCCTTGACCAAACTGTCCTTCCTCTCCTCTACAGCTGTGGCAGACCATCACCACAAGTCCCTTGCTGACTAACCTGGGTGATTATCCTCTTCTATATCTGGCTCCATATCTCCAACGGCATGTATCAATCCATGTGCTGCTGACTCTCATCCATGCCATGACACAAGACTCACGGATTTTCTTGCATTGTCTTCCTCTAACTCTCTTTCCATAAATCTTTCCAGCTGTCACAACATGTTCCAGTTTTTACCTTCTCTTAATGTAGCCAAAATATGAAGGTCCCCTCTTTCTGATATATGTGATATGTTGTCTTTGTGACTTGACCTCCCTCAAAATAGTCCAGATTGCTTATTTTGGTTGTCCAGAGAATGTTCAGCTTTCTTCTATAAAACCACATCTCCTAACTATATCTTATTTCTTATATGGTGAAGTCAGGACCTCCTGGAGACACCTTGAGACATGTAGGGTGTCTGACATATTTAGGTTTTTTTCATCTTTTCAGGATGCTGCATTCAACCCCAGCACTTTTTGGCTGTTTGTGATTTAATAGCCAATTTTTATGTCCACAGCTTTCTGAATGACCAACTTAGCCTCCCTCAAAATTTCCAGATTGTTCATTTTGACTGTCCAAGGAATTTTCAGCATTCTTCTATAAAGTTGAATCTCTAAAGTCTCCAGGATTTGCCAACCCACATATTCCAGTACAACATCTGCCAACCCTATGTAGCCATAGAAATTGTGCTTTTATGGGTAGGTGTTGTGATTTTGAAAGCCAGCCTAGACAGTAGTCTATCTGACATGTTCAAAAACACTTAAATTTAACATGTGGCAATCTGGGATGACCTGATAACAAAGCTCCAGCATTATGCCAGGCAGAATGACAAGCAGGAAAATGTTAAGGCTCCCCAAAATCTAAGTATCAAGTACCAACCTTCTTCCTCTTCATCCTCATCCTCGTCTTCATCCTCCTCCTCTTCTTCATCTTCCCCACTTTCTGCATCCCAAACATCTTTCACTTCCTCAGTCACCTCCACTGCCTCCTGCTTCTCATCGGCCACCTCCACCTCCACCAAACTGTCCTTCCTCTCCTCCACAGCTGTGGCAGACTTCACCTCCAAGAGTGGGGTCTCAGTCTCCATCGGAGATGTCGGGGTGGTTGGCGACGGCGATTTCTCAGCCACATCTCCCATTCCTTGAGCTAAGGATGAAATGGATAAGAAAGAATGATATAAATTTGCAAAATAAAAATATAAATCAATATATACAGACAATATATAAACAAAATATAATTAGAAACATAGAAATTAGAATAACACTTGGTGTGAAACCAGTCATGCACTTCATTAAAGAACAGTAGATTAATTGGTTTAACCAACTCATAAGAACGCCCTGTTACCATCCATCACATAGAAATAGGATAGATATAGAACAAGGGGAAGACCACGCAAAAGATGGAGTGATGGTATCAAGAAGAACTTTCGAGAAATGAAGACCAACCTACAAAGTGCGATGGAAAGAGTGAACAAAAGATGCTTACATCTCCCTCCAAACATCACTGAGATAAATGGAGGAAGATAAGAAAAATAATTATATAGATTATGTAAGTATAGGGTGTGTTTTTAAAGACTGTGGGTTTTTTTTTTTTATTTGTTCCACGTTTTGTATTTACCTTTTATATTGCATGAACTCCACAGAAGGTGAATACAAAACTTGAAAAGGCAATATTTTCAAAACCCTACAGTCATTAAAATACATCCTATATATGGCGTTAAGGTCTATATTTTCAGAGACAAAATACACGAAGAGCAATGTGGCTATCTTTACTATGGTAAAGGTGTCTCAAACACTAACGGAATCAGTGTTTGTCTCAAACAATAACAGAAATAGTGTATGTCTCAATAAATAACAGAATCAGTGTATGCTTCAAACAATAAAATAATCAGTGCATGTCTCAAACAATAACAGAATCAGTATATGCCTCAAACAATAATATAATCAGTATGTCCCAAACAATATGTGCCTCAAATAATAACATAATCAACATATGTCTCAAACAATAACAGAATTCAGTGTATGTCTCAAACAATATATGCCTCAAACAATAACAGAATCAGTATATGCCTCAAACAATAACATAATCAGTATATGTCTCAGACAATAACAGAATCAGTATGTCTCAAATAATATATGTCTCAAACAATAACGTAATCAGTATATGTCTCAAACAATATATGTCTCATACAATAGAATCAGTATATGTCTCAATATATCTCAAACAAAAACAGAATCAATGTATTTCTCAAACAATATATGCCTCAAACAATATATGTCTCAAAGAATATTCAGTCTCAAACAATAACTGAATCAGTATATGTCTCAAATAATATGTCTCAAACAATATATTCTTCTTCTTCAGCGTTCCGAGCCATTGAGGTTCTTTGCTGCAGATACAATCCGTCTCCATTCGTCTCTCTGGTGGACCTTCTCTTGCCAGTCATTGATTCCAAGTGCTTGTAGGTCTGTATATGTATTATCTCTCCACCGTCTTCTTGGTCTACCTCGGGGTCTACGGTAATTTATTTCCTGAGTGTAAGCGAGTTTTGTTTCCCTATTATCTTCCATTCTTTCTATATGCCCCAGCCATTGTAGTCTATTAGCCTTCATGATACCAGTGATTAGTGGGGACTTAAACAGATCATAAATGTCTTTGTTACTTCTTCTTTTCCACTCTCCACTTTGTGTATCCCTAATGGGTCCAAAGATGCATCTTAAAATTTTGTTCTCAAACAATATATGCCTCAAATAATATATGTCTCAACTGAACAAAAACACCAAATGCCTCAAACAATAACACCAAATGCCTCAAACAAAAACACCAAACATTGTGCCGTAAACAATAAGACCAAATTATCACCAGCACCCAACTGACTTGATCTGTCCGTAACTTCATCCCAATAACCATCATTCAAAATGTCCCCCTATCATAAGCCAGATGTCTTTCTCAGTAGCCATCATGTGTAAATCCTCTACCTCATCTTGAATCTGTCTACTTGTGGCCTTCCCTTCTCTACTTCCCCTTTACACCTCTCTGTAGAATTATCTTTCCCAGTCATTCCATATCTTTTTCACATGCCTCAAATAAACAAACAGTGTTGAGGTGCTACATAGAACCTGTACTTTTGTATGGATGTGAGGCGTGGACAATGAACAAATAGGCTGAAAAACATCTGATGGCTGTGGAAATGTGGTTTCTGAGAAAAATGCAACGAATACCATGGACAGACAGAAACACCAATGACCAAGTCCTACAAGAAATAGATAAAAACCATAAACTGATTAGAGAAATCAGACGTAGACTGTCACCATTTTTGGACACATTATGAGAAGAAATAAACTGGAGAACTTGGTGACAACTGGCTAGATTTAGGGGAAGAGAACAAGGGGAAGGCAGAGAAGTAACTACCTGGATGGCTTTGCCACATGGCATGGTCAAGAGACAAGAACACTGAACTGATCTACGACTTTGGTGATCGCGTGAGATGGTGAAACATGACCGCCATGATTATCAGCATGGCACATGATCATGATAAAAATACACAATCAACCCCAGTAGTTTTTGGCAGTTTGTGATTTACCTGGCAGGTTTTATGTTCAGTAATTTGCCATTGTTTTCTGACTGGCCGTCGCCTCATACCATTGAAATCAACACAAATCAGTCTGCTTCCAAACTGCCCCTGCAGCTGAATTCAAACCATCGGCTCGATATGATGGGGAATTGTGAAATGCATTCACTGCCCCTGGACCATAGTACCAGCTAAAAGACATACCTGTCATACATAAACAACTATCATCTACTGTTTGAGCCTGAGGAATTAAGGCCGCCTGGCTATGCAAACTGTGCAGGTTAATTTTCTTTTTGCCCCCGACAGAGAAAAAACCCCACATTACCGAGGGTTCGAACCCAGATCTCCCGAAGAACACAGCATTCTTAGCCATTCAGCCAGCCGCTCTCTTGCAAAAACCATTCTGGAAGGAAAAGTTGAAGGCAGGCAAGTAAATAGAAAGATAGGATCGAGAGACTGATGAAACAGTAGTCTGTCAGAATGTACAACAAAGGCAAGACACAAGAGTGTAGGAGATCCACTGCAGCCAACCTTCATTGTGGAGATGACACCCGATTGATTAATTGAATACCACAAAAATTATCATACCTGAAGCCTTCTTCTTTTTTGTGTAAATGGGTTTCTTCTTACGCACATCTTCCTTGCTAGGCAACTCAGCACCTGCAGACAAACCAAAGACATATTATATGTAAATATATATACCTACAGTAAAACCGCGGTTTTTGTTGACTTCAGTTATCATCGGTTTCGGTTTTTGTTGATTTTTTTTTCCGCGGAAAAATTTGTCTTGGTTTTCGTCGGTTGCCTCAGATTGTGTCAACTCAGAAGCTGGTTCTAGTGCAAAAAGACCAAGAAGGGAATTGACCCCAGATAGTGCCCTGATACCTAAGGTCCTTATGGCGGGGGATTCCCCTTCCAAACAATACTAACTATACCACTTTCTAGCCTCTTCGCCATCTTCTATATGCCAAAGAGTCTTCAGAAAGGTAAATTAAAATTAAATGGTCATTTATTCTTTACATTAGTCTTTTTTAATTAATTTTATATAAATTTCTTATTCTTTTTAGTATATATTTATTCTCTATAAAATGTGTTTTGGTATATATTTTAGAATGTCTAGAACGAATTAAGTGGATTTACTTTGATTCATATGGAAATGATTGCCTCGGTTTTCCTCGGTTTCGAATTTCGTAGATTGTTTTTGGACAAATTATCAACAAAAACCGAGGTTTTACTGTCTATTAAAAACAAATCATGAAGTAGGAACCTGCCTAGGTCTGTTGACCATTTCATTTTATAGGCCTGAGTGCACAAAGGAATAGATGGCCAATCTTACGCTAACTTAATTAACAATGAACGCAGGCATCAATATCTCTTCCAACCACGCTGATGGCATTATCAGGGCCCTGGCAACTGCACTAATGTGCCAGTTAAAGACATTATATACGCGGATGAAATACAAAGGGGCTTCAAATGAAAACCTAAAGTCTGATAGATATTACAGTAACCACGCCATTGTCATGCAACCTGTCATTATTGTTGTTAAGGATGTCAAGAGTGTTAAGCACATGACATCACGGCATAGACAAACACAGTGACATCATAAGGACCGTCTAAAGATGGCCGCCCCACTTTTGACATGACCAAAGAGGAGCAGCATTCTGTTATCAGTTTTTTTTTAATCAGTGAAAATGTGAAACCTATAGAAATTCATCAGTAAATAAGGTTGAGTATGGTGATGCATGCCTATCAGTCCAGCAAGTGTATGAGTGGAGTAGGAAGTTTCAAAACGGCGTAACGTGTGAAAACGTACAGCAGATGGTATGGCCAAGAGAAATTTTTTGTACAGGAATCCAAGCACTTTATCAGCGCAGGAGGACTTGAATTGAATGCAGTGGTGACATCAGAAAATCTGCCTCGAAGGGGATTCAACCGCATGACACTAGGTCGACAGGTAAGCCACTACACTACTGCAGCTCCCAATTTTGTCACAGCAGAAGGCATTTTTTCCCTTTGTTCGCTTTGAACTTGAGGGTAGTCTACGCGAGACTGATTTTTGTGTGTGGATTAGCTTTCCCTATTACCAGTGCCCCTTGCCATCAGGCATACCCCAACTCTGACTTCTATAGTACTTGTGATTTACATCCCGAAGTCCAGGATAATAAGTCAAGATTTTAGTCCAACTGACCGGTGTAGTAGTTGAAACCGCTACCTCACAATTAGCACACTGGAAGTTTGCGAGCTCTTATATCCATCAGGCCATGCTAACCTCCAGACAATAATATGAATAACAGCCTTGAATATATTTTTAACATATCTGAATAAAATCAACTCACCCGCCTCCTTCATGGCCTCCAGCATCTGTTCCAGCCGGCGTTTATCCTGCTTCTGCTTCTCTGTCAGGAACTTGCCTTCCTTTTTCAACCGCTCCTCACGTTCCTTTTTCTTCAATTTCTTTTTCAACTTTTTCTCCTCCTCCAGCCGTTTCTATTGATCAAGAAATGAGAGATATTAGTGAAAAACAACTCAGATCAAATAATTAGCTTCTATAAAACAGTTTGATAAATATAGAAAGAAAACCAACACAAAAGGCAAGCCAGGTCAAGGGAAAGGGCCCTTTTACACATCTTAAGGGAGGGTACAAGCCTTACCCTAGTGCGAGGAAATGCAACCTAAAGACTAAATTTCATGACAGACCAGGCCCTAAGTCTTGGTCGGCAACTGGTCTAGGATGGAAGCTCCGACAGGCGGACAGAGTATTGCTTTGCTGATCCTGTAGCTTCTGCAGCTTGTCTTGTTCCAGGCGTATTGGTGTTACCTTTCCTCTGGAATAAACTAAGCAGGCCGAGAGAGGGATCATGCTGCATGGGCAACACATGGTTTCTACATTCAGCTCAGGCTTTATGCTATGGAGAGGTAAAACTCCGTTTCACAAATTATCATCTGTCAAGGTGGGTTCCAAATGTTGCTGTATGTAGCCGAGGCGCGGTGTTGTGGTGAGCGCCCAACATTGCTTAAATACCTCAATGGCTCGTGAATACATAACCTATGCAGCAAAAGTCCAACTCCTGGCCTTCACGCGGCGGACCTGTTTAAACTAACAGGAGAAGGGGCGACGGCGAATCTCTGGCGCCGGAAAATAACCAGTATGCTCTAGATGTGTATGCACGTACATGCATGCGCAGACAGGTGTGTGCGCGTGTACACATCTACACTCGAGTGAGACCACAGTCTGCTCTAGCAAAGAAAGGTGCTGAAGTCGGAGGCAACCAGCCAAGAGGCGCACCACAGAAATCAGGATGCCACGCAATCACGCAAAATGGAATATGTCGACTACTGCTAATCGTTATGGTGCTCGCCCTGCTTTGGACCCCCAGGCAGGTGCAGTGCCGGGCCCTATGTCTCGAAAGGGTCCAACCCCAACTACTGGAGGTCCTTCTCAGATGTCCTGTGGAGCCAGGGGACATGAGAATAGGATGACTGGCCTTACCAAACGAAGACTTAAAATAATGCACTGGAATGCGGAGGGAGTCAGCAACAAAAAAATAGAATTAGAAAAAATCTTGGACCAAGAAAAAGTAAGCATATGTTGCTTGCAAGAAACTCACCTCAATGAAAATATAGCCTTCAAAATCAGAGGCTACCAGTGTTACCGATCTGACCGAAAGGACAGGCGAAAAGGTGGGATACTGACCCTTGTAAGAAATAACATCATGGCTTCCCAAATCAAAGTCTACATGGAAGGGGCTGAGTATCAGACACTTAAACTTAAGACAGGTAATACAGATCTACATCTGATCAATTACTACTGTCCAAGTGACCGCCCACAGGCACTGGACACACTACCACTAAAAGAAAAAATGATTGTGTGTGGCGATTTCAACAGCCACTCGCAGAGCTGGGGCTATGATCACATGGACCAGAGAGGAGAGAGACTGGAAGACTGGCAGGATGAGAATAGATTCATGTTGATTAACAAGCCGTCCGACCCACATACTTTCTACTCGAGATCATGGCACTCTACAACTACACCTGACCTGGCTTTTCATTCACCAGACCTGGAGTGGAACATTACACGAATTGTTGGGAAACAACTTGGTGGCAGTGACCATCGGCCAGTCTTTCTAACCGTAGAAAATGAGCTTGTAAGTGAAAGCAGCACCCTCTCGAGGTGGAACTACAAGAAAGCAGACTGGGCAATGTACAAGCATCGCACCAGCATATTGGTTAGAAACCTGAACACTGAGAAAGACATAAATAAAGTAGTTGAAGAGTTTGGGAAATGCATACTACAGGCAGCGCGAGAAACAGTACCAAGAGGAGCCCGTAAACAATATAAACCCTACTGGAGTAGTGAACTGGAACAGTTGCATAATGATGTTGAAGTGTGTAGAAAGCAAGCAGAGGCCACACCCAGCCAAGAGCACCACAATAAATTCCAGCATGCAAAAGCCAAATTTCAAAGGGCCAAGCTGCAGGCTAGACGGAAAAGCTGGCAGGAGAAAACGGAGTCTCTGAACTTTGAAAGAGACACAAGGAAATTGTGGAAGCTAATAAAACAGCTTAATGACGAGGGCACAGGGAGAAACTCAAAAATTGCGCTACATAAAGATGGAAAAATCTTAACAAGAAAGCAAGCAGCTGACCATTTTGCGGACTCGTTCGCACAAGATAGCAATATCAAAATTAGTCCAGAGAAACAACAAGAGATTCGAGAGAAACGACAACATACAGGACAGAAGGAAATAGTACATGAGGTTCTGGAGGCACCCATCACAATCAGCGAACTGGAGCTAGCCATATCAAAACTGAAAATGAGAAAGTCACCAGGAGCTGATGGTATCTCCAATGAAATGATCAGGAACCTAGGAACAGAGGCCAAAACAAAGCTGTTGCAGATCTTCAATAACAGCTGGACCTTAGGCAGTGTTCCACAAGCCTGGAGAGAAGCAATCATGATACCCCTCCTAAAATCAGGGAAAGATGGTTCCATTGCCTCTAGCTACAGACCAATTAGCCTCACCAGCTGTCTCTGCAAAACACTGGAGCGCATCATCAATCACAGACTGCAGTGGTACATTGAAAGTAAAAACATCCTTGTGCCACAGCAGGCTGGCTTTAGGCAGTGCTACTCTACGGAAGATCAGACAACCTACCTCTCTCAAGAAATTGAGGATGCATTCCAAGAGAAGAAGCTGGTGCTTGCGGCATGGATAGATCTGAAGAAAGCCTTTGACAAAGTCTGGAAAGAAGGTCTGATGAAGAAACTGAGAAACTGCAAAGTCAATGGAAGAATGTACAAATGGGTGAAAGCATACTTGCACAACAGAAGAGCCCGAGTACAGATAGACGGACTCAAGAGCACGAAAGTACTACTGCGTCACGGTGTCCCCCAGGGCGGAGTCTTGTCCCCCACACTTTTTCTAATCTTCATCAATGATCTTGTTGCTCACCTACTGCATGGAATTAAAGCGGCAATGTACGCCGATGACCTGGTTCTATGGAGCACAAATGAATATGCATCAGTGGCCACCAGATTGCTACAAAGAGCTGTAGATACATTTGCTGCATGGGCAAATAGATGGTGTGTCAGCATAAACACTGACAAGTGCAGCACCACCCTATTTACCCTCTCTCCAAAACAAAAGGCAGGGATCATCCAGATAAATGGAACACCCCTAAGAGAAGATAAAGAACCAACATACCTTGGAGTAACATTTGATGGCAAGCTGACATGGAGAAAGCACATCAACAAAGCAGTAGCAAAAGCCAGAAGGAAAATAGCCATCCTGAGAAAGCTAAGTGGAACCACATGGGGAGCCAGTACGAAAATACTTAGCAAAGTTTACCAACAGAGCATACGACCACACCTGGAATATGGGTCAACTGCGTGGTGTTCAGCATCAAAAACCACACTACAAGAGCTGGACAAGGTACAAAATCAAGCACTTAGAGTCACCACAGGAGGGATGAGATCAACCCCTATAGTGGAAATGGAGAAGATGGGGAGGACACAGGCACTGAGTGAGCGCAGAGATACGAAAACGCTAATACAAGCAGAAAAGTTCCTCAGCTTGCCAGGCCACCCTATGAAGAACAGATTTGAAAACCTAGCTATGGGGCGGTTGAAAAGAAGTAGTTTTATCCACCAGGCCAAACGACTCTGCAGAGAAACCACTGATCTGCCCACAGTTGGTATCCCCCTAACAACTATTCCAGAGCGAACTCCATGGAAAGATGAGCATAGACTATCGTTACAAATCCAGACAAAAGTGAGAGGAATATTTGACAAGGAAGAACAGAACAGTGTGCAGCGCAGAACAGCCACTCTCAGCTTCCTTGATGAAGAATACCCACAGGATCTCTGGATCCGAGTCTACACAGATGGGTCAGCACAAAATGCTGTTCGAAATGGAGGAGCGGGAGTGTACATAGAATACCCAAATAATACTAGGGACACAGCCAGAGTACCGACAGGAAAGTACTGCCATAACTATGATGCCGAAATTGAGGCAATCAAGATAGCAACAGAGAAATTACTAAATAACAGCAATGGTACACAACCTGTGGTGCTACTAACAGATGCAAAATCAGTACTCGAGGCGCTCCTCTCTGGGAAATTGCCAGTACTAAGGACACTACTTTCTGAACTTAGCAGTCAGCATAAAGTCACCATACAGTGGATACCATCCCACTGTGGAGTACCCGGAAACGACAGAGCTGATCAATTGGCTAAGGAAGGAGCCAAAGAAGAACAGCCTGATGTGCCCGTTACATACCACCAAAAGAAAAGAATGATCAAATCAGTCAGAAAGCCACCAAAACCTGCTCAAGATGACTACCACGTTATGGACAGACCAGAACAAGTCATTATTCTGCGCCTCAGAACAGGACACAATAGATTACGCAACCACATGTATACAAAATTCAAGATTGGTGAAACAGCCATGTGCACATGTGGATTGGCGTCGCAGACAGCAGAGCACATACTCCAAGACTGCCCAAAATATAACATATCTAGGCAAACCTTCTGGCCTAGAGAGACGACAGTGGAAGATAAACTCTATGGACCACTGTGTGAACTGAAAAAAACAGTTCAATTCATGCAAGAGACGACATTGCAGATATAGACATATTTCAAGCGAACGAAAGAAGAAGATCTGTCAAGGTGGCCAGGTGTCAGCCAGTCAGGGCTCAGTAAGCATGTGGTGTTACAACCACATTTGTATAAACCAATCGGCACTCCGTGTGTAATGTGGTCAGTGTCACACGGGTAGCCTAGACTTCCCTAGACATTTCCTTATACCCATTTAGTCTGGGTTGCCCTGGGGGTCCAGGTTATTTCAAAAGTTTTATTCCGCCCCAATGCAGATGAAACTCATGGCCGCCAGGCCAACGCCTAGCCACTCCGCCACCTCAGCTCCTACTAAAGAGTGCATGCAAACAGTCAAAGCAGAAGCTTCAATTCCTACCCTCACAAGGTAACAGAAAAAATGCAAGTCCCATGGGTAACGTTGTATGTAACTTTTTTGTCTTATGTTTATTTTATTTTCACAGGCAATATCGATGGCTCGAATAGATAGATTTTGTTACCTTGGATGGAATCTGTCTAGAGGAAGCAAAATGTATGCATATGCATGCTGAAGTCGGACACACGGAACTTTGAAGTACATAACTTGGTGTGACACACTTCCAGTGAAAAAGTAATGAAGAAGATGTATAACTTTAAAAAGACCACAACACAGTTTCCAGATGTGATAGATAATTATGTCAGAATACAGGCACAACATCCGGCTTATGATGGGTGTCAAAAGCCCAGATGGAGTAACTGTGCTGGAAAGATGAGTAACTGTGACGGAAAGACGAGTAACTGTGCTGGAAAGATAAGTAACTGTGACTGAAAGATGAGCAACTGTTACGTAAAGAGATTCAGAATGACTACTATCGTGGAGGAAGGTCCACACAGGACACGCCAATAAACGAATGAACTTCAAATGCGTAAATTATATTATATAAGATAATAGCAAACTTATTTTTTAAAAAGGTTTTAAAGTCAAGAGGGTTATTGCACCGGTTTAAACCCATATGGTTTGGTCTCTTTCAACAGCCTGGCCTGCTTAAAGCATCGCACAAAACATGAACCCTGTAGCTCCAGCGACAACCCCTGGGAGTCTGAGAAAACTGCACTCATGAACTGAATGTTTCCAGAAATCAAACCCACAATCTGCATGAGGCAGCGGCTTGACCACTTCACCACAGAGACTCCCTAGCACACTGATAATATACTAGCAAAGACCACAATGCAGATGGATTCATGATGTGATAGAGTTTTACACATGACAGCAAAAGAGGCAGGACATCTGAGTAATGATGGACAGAAATTTCAAGAAAGGAACTTCAAGGGCATAAATTATTAAATATGGACACCTACTAGCACTGATAGCAAACTACTAATGATGGCAGTGGATGACTTTATTTATTTTATTTTCAAAGGGTTAAGAATTGGGCACGCAGGCCCGTCTAACATTCTGCCCTTCTATCACTCTCTTCCATACATTATTTCATTCACACATCATTCAAGGCTAACAGAGAACAGCAACAATATAAAACTTATGCATTATAAAATCATTGGCAAAATGCGAACATCAAAACTACATGACACAGTAACATTAGATAATGGTCAGACACTTATTAGCCATGTGGAATATACTGGCCTACCAAAAGGGGACTGGCTGTTATACTAGGGTTTTGTTATTATTATTATTATCACTATTATTATGGGGGAAGGTAATCCGTACTGAGATAGTGTTCGAGTAATTTGCGATTATATGAATAAGGATTGGTGATGTCTTTTATTTCTTGTGGAAGATTGCTCCACAGCTGAGCTGCAGACAGGCACAGTGGAGCCACCTCTAACTCAAGCTGACCAGGTACCATTAATTTAACGAAATAGGAAAAAGACAGTAGTACACATCACCCACTCACCCAAAACCAAATTTACCCACTCTCATATCCCCCAGATCTTGTAGGTAGTGTATAAAAACCGTTGCTTGTTATTTCCCCTGTAGAGAAATAGCTGATGTGCTAGGGTTGGCATTTACACTGCCAAAAACTTCTCACTAGCATAAGGGACATTCTGTGCCGATTCCAGCCTGGCAAAACAATCGGGCAATCAAAGTCTCAGCTGTCGAGGGCTCTGCAAGCTATAAACTACAGGAGAGTCACAATAATTCCTCTTGGTGGCAGCAGAAATAAGCGTCCACTAACTGCTTGCAGAGCTCACTGCACGCTCAGTATCAGAATGAATGAGCTTGCTGCCTGGTTACCAGACTAGAGACCAAGTCATCATTAGTTCCCCCAATTCTTAAATCATACAAGAGTGACCAACTTAAATCAATGGGGTTCGACAAAAAAACACTCCCCAGGGAAATCACTGCTATCTGATTAGAATGGGTTTAACGGAGGCACTCCCAGAGTAATTAACACCGAGGATAGTGAAAGCAGAACATTATATACAACTATAAGATATATAGACAGACACTGTTCTTTGGTCATGTGATGAGAAGAGAGGAATTGGAAATCATTGTACTGATTGGAAGTATTAGCGTTAGAAAGGACAGAAGCAGACAGAGAGAAATTATACTGGATGGCCTAAGACAGTGGCAAGGAAGATCATCAACAGCGTTGATCAAGAACACCAAAGACCAAGATCTGTGGAAATACATAAACACCTACAACCATTTTGCATGACACATGATGATTGTTACTTTTTTTTATTTCATCTGCTCGCTTTGAATTCAAGCGTAGTCCATACATGTGTGTTACTACTTCTAGTGCACAGGACTGATTTTTGCGTGTGAATTAGCTTACCCTATTACCAGAGTTTTGTATGGATGTGAAGAGTGGACAATGAGCAAACAAGCTGGGGGAAAAAAGCCATGAAAATGTGGTTTCTGAGGACAATGTAAAGAATACCATGGATAGACAGACAAACCAATGACCAAGTCCTACAAGAAACAAATGAAAACTGTAAATTAGACATATACAGTGGCAATTGTTTGGTCATGTTATGAGAATAAATAAATTGGAGAACTTGGTGACAACTGGCAAGATTAAGAGGAAGGCAGAGAAGTATATACCTGGATGGACTGACCACATGGTATGGTCAAGACAAGAACACAGAGCTGATCCACGACTCTGGTGGTCGTGTGAGATGGTGAAGCATGACTTTCCACGCTTACCAGCATTGCACATGATAGAAAAAGTTTGCTGGCAACAACATTTAACATATTTACCACACAAAACATAAAATACAAAATGCAACATTACCTGTTCCTCATATTTACGGATTCGCTCCTCCTCTAGCAGCCTCTCTCGTTCTTGTTCCTCCCTGGCCTTCTGTTCTTCTTCCTGGATCTTCTTCAAGTGTTCTTTCAACATGGCAAGCTGGTGATTAAAAACAAACTATAAATCAGTACCTACCTCCCACGCTTCGTCCCTCCACCTCTCCATTCACACAGTCGTCTGCCTTTTCTTCTCCACTGGGACAGAAGCCCTCAACCAACTCACTCCACGCGTCTGCTACCTCATACAGCTCCACCCATGTCCTGCCCCTTTTATTTATCTCTGTCTCCTTGTGTTTTTAGGGCTCTCCTCTACGTCCTTGGCCCTGTGGGTTGTCCACATTGGCCCTGTGGGTTGTCCACATTGGCCCTGTGGGTTATCATCATTGGCCCTGTGGGTTGTCCACATTGGCCCTGTGGGTTGTCCACATTGGCCCTGTGGGTTATCAACACAGGAGTGTCTGGTTATATCATTATCAAGTTTTCCCAATATGGGCTCTGTCTTTTTTCAACTCTCGATAGAAACATATTTGTCTAGTTCTCTCCGTGGGCTCAATATTAGTGCTTCTGTCATACAATATTAGTCCTATTTCACGCAAGCGCTCATTAATATGTGTAGTTTATTATTAACTGTTTAAGTCATTTGCCATGTTACTGATCCATCCGGCAGTACTGGTCTCTTCTTCTTCGTTGTTCATCTAAAATGTGTTGTTTTTGACGTAATTGCACTGTAAGTATACTGTAGAGCTGCAATGTTTACACCTTTCAGCCGACACATTCGTTCTTCTGCAACATATTTAGCAATGACAAAGTAATAACAGTAAAGGACTCTTTTCCACACCTTGGCAATGAACGAGCAAACAAACTTTATTTTCAAAGAGTCACAAATTGGGCCCTTCCAATCACTCATCTTTCATTCATCAATTATCTGTTGTGCATGTTACATTCACATAGGAAAAAAAAAAATTGTAGCATATGGTGCTATATGCGCCATATTTGTTTCGACCAATCAGAGCTCAATGAGAGCTACCAATAAGCACATCAAGCAGATTGCCACAAATGGTGCCCATTTTAGGCTAGGTCGACCTGGCCGACCTAGTTCAATGTTTCTTCAAATCTTCACCTCAAGGGAAACAAAAACTCAAACACATGACCACAGGCCAGCATGCTAGCCACTGAGCCAGCGCAGTTCTCAGTTATCCATGTTATTCAGACATTTTCCGTACCAAAGAATCAAATGTTACCGGGAAGGTTAACCCGGTCAACAAATGCCAGCAGAAGTCGGATGTGTCGGCCTAACGGCGCAAGAACGCAGCTCTGCTGTAAACAGGCACAACGCAATCACGTCCGAAAAAAAACTCCGGATGAACGAAGAAGAAGAAGAAGAATCAAATGTTAAATGAAATACAATACCTTTTTGTTGGGTTTGGCTTTTTCTTCCTTTTCTACCTTTTCTCCCTTCTTCTTCTTTTTCTTCTTTCCGTCTTTGCTTTCATCTGCAACAGAAGATTTCCCCCTCATCAGAATCACAGAAAAATCGTAAACTGAAATCTAAATATCTAGCAAATCATCACATAATGCATTACATGCAGTGTTTCACATTACCATTCTGCAAACCACAAACCAAGTCTGTCTATATCATAACGTCATCGTAGAACACGTTACATTGCATTTTTTCACTTAACCATTCTGTAAAACACAAACCAAATCTATCTCTATGATAATGTCATCAACACATTACATCATTTCACCTAACCATTCTGCAAAAATCAAACCAAATCCATCTATATTATAACGTCATCATAGAACGCATTATGTTGCATTATTTCACTTAACCATTCTGCAAACCACAAACCAAATCCATCTCTATTATAACGTCATCATAGAACACATGACATTGCATTGTTTCACTTAGTCTCTAGTTCAGTCATTAAAAACAGGGTTAGAAAATCATATGGCTCAGTCTCCTCCCGCAGGACGGCCTGCTGAAAGCGTCGCACAAAGCACGAAAATTGCACTCGTGAACCGAATTATGTGACCCATAATTGTACCCACAACCTTCTGAGTGTGCGGCAGGTCGTTTAACCACTTCACCACGTAGACCGCCTATAGTAATGTCATTAACATTTTGACAGGTATTTCTTTCATTTAAATCGAGTTTAAAGGCATGAGAATTGACTTAACTTCACCGGATTTTTGCCCATATAACTCTGTCTATTTTCACTAAGTGGCCTGCTGAAAGCATTGTACAGAGCATCAACTCTGGGAGATCCACAACCGTGCATGCCAAACTCTTTTCCATTCGACCTGCTGACCCCCATCAGCCCTCAGTAGGACAGCTCATGGTTGGTTAGATTTTTGCTGAATTTGTCTATGGTACCAAGTAGCCGGCCCTGTGGCAAATGGATTGAGGACGCAATTCGTAATCTCACATACCACGGTCAAAACACAACTGTGGTCAATTTGCCAGCAGACCGCAGATTTCATACAATTGTATGTCTGCAAAACAACAGATAATAAATAGCATATTCACACCAGCCCCATGCTACCAATTTCAAACTTGGACATTATCAAATTCACACTTATGCAAAATCTCAACTGCAAGATGAGATGCCTGAGGAGATTTTCCAACTTAACTATACCAAGAAGACGGTGGAGAGATAATACATGTACAGACCTACAAGCACTTGGAATCAACGACTGGCAAGAGAAGGTCCACCAGAGAGACGAATGGAGATGGATTGTATTTGCAGCAAAGAACCTCAATGGCTCGGAAAGCTGATGAAGAAGAAGAAGAACTATACCATACCAAAAAAGAAATCATGTTATCAGACAGACAGTGGGATCAACACCTTGTGCCACATATAATGGAAAGCAGAAGATCAAATGGTTTAAAATGCAACACCATCAACTACCAGCACTGGCCCTACATGAAAGAAGATCTGATATTAGAGCAAGAGGATGCCAGAGAAGATAATAGATTGACAACATCAAAGACTGTGTACAATCATACGGAATGACACTATCCTGTGCCACCCAACGGGCACTGAATAGTCAACTATCCTGCCCACGGCGCTTAGACAGCAAAAGTGGAAGATGATGATGATGATATGAGCAACATCTATGAAAAATAAACATTTTAATGAGAATTCATAATTAACAAACCTCCAACATCGTCTCCGTCTTGGGCTTGACTATCTGGAGTAGCTTCTTTGACAGCCGCACCATCAGGTTTCTCAGCTTCCAAACCACCCTGTGCCTTGTGTTCTTCTCCAGCCACCTCATCCTTCTGGCTTCCTGCAGCTCCCTCTTCCACGCCAGGTTTTTTCTGCTTGTGTTTCTCCTGTGCAACAAGGGGAGACATTTATATACACGGTTGTTTTGGTATTTGAGATTTGAAGATTGAGCACAACCTACTACTGGCAACATTGATCGTATTCCGGTACAAACCTTGCCTTCCAATCCGACGTGGACAAGGCCCTAGGTTGATACCGGAATACGATCAGCATTGCCAGAAGCAGGTTGTGCTCAATCTTCAATACCTGGAAAGAAACAAGCAACAAATCATAGGACACTGCATACTTCAATGCCACCAGTTTCTCTTATGCTATAGTTATTGTTTTTGTTGTCTGTCGCTTATGTCGTTAGATGTTGTGGGGGACGGGTTATTGAAGTTCCACCACCTGTCACCGCCTTTGCTCATACTCAGGAGCATGATATTTATAGGACACGGTCAAGTAAATTCCCTACCAGTTTGCTAGACCTGTCATAGGATCATTTACAGGATCAAATAAAATCCCCACTAGTTTGCTAGACCTGTCATAGGATCATTTACAGGATCAAATAAAATCCCCACTAGTTTGCTAGACCTGTCATAGGATCATTGACAGGATCAAATAAAATCCCCACTAGTTTGTGCTAGACCTGTCATATGATCATTTACAGGATCAAATAAAATCCCCACTAGTTTGCTAGACCTGTCATAGGATCATTTACAGGATCAAATAAAATCCCCACTAGTTTGCTAGACCTGTCATAGGATCATTTACAGGATCAAATAAAATCCCCACTAGTTTGCTAGACCTGTCATAGGATCATTTACAGGATCAAATAAAATCCCCACTAGTTTGCTAGACCTGTCATAGGATCATTTACAGGATCAAATAAAATCCCCACTAGTTTGCTAGACCTGTCATAGGATCATTTACAGGATCAAATAAAATCCCCACTAGTTTGCTAGACCTGTCATAGGCTCCTTAGCTACTGAACCTTATACAGTAGCGGAAAATAAATATTTATTTACTTGGGAAAAGACAAACAAATGATTATTTCCCAGTAAAAATTCATAGGGAAAAGACAAACATAATCAGAATTAACCCAAGCAAATATAACCCATCATCCCTTGGAAAAACCACACTTCAAGAGATCTATTTAGGTAACAATGTTGAAAACCACACTTCAAGAGGTCTATCTAGGTGACTAATGTTTTTAAAAAACTGGGGAACATACAGAGAACTAAAATAAGAACACAAAAGGTAAGGGGAACTTTCATAGTGCTAGGAGATTTGAGGAAGTCAAATGAGATTTAACAATCAAAGTGGTGGTACTCATGCAGAACAGAAAGACTGAAATGTTATGACAGAATCAGCAATGTAAAGCTCATGGAGAGAATTAAACAAATGCTTCCGAATCTGGGTGAAGAAAGAGATCATTGGGCTGGGTAGGACACATGTTGAGAAGTCCATAACCCACAAAGCCAACAAAATATAGGAAGGCTTATAAAACACAAAGAAGTAAATTACAGACAGATTTATAATATGAAGGATTCACAACATAGCATTATGTACTGAGCTCTATCCCCTCACTCTCTCCCCACCTGTCTATATCCACACATAACCATATATCTTGAGCTCTAATCCCCATCTGTCTATATCCACAACACAACTTTATATCCTGAGCTCTATCCCCACACATTCTCATTCTCCTAGACCTACACACAGCCATGTATCCTGAACCCCATCCCCTCACTCTCCACCCATCCACCTATTTCCACAGCACAAGCATGTATCCTCCACCCCCTCCTTTAATCCCATCCTAAAGACAGGGAGCTAGCTCCCATTGCATCTTTTCCCCAGGACATGCTGGTGTGCTGGGAAATGAGTAGACGGACAAATTGGCTGGACCTGCACAGCTGGGTATTAGTGTACAATAAGGCACATCATGTGGCCAGGGCCCTTTGGGATTGTGTGTATCGTGTGAAAGAACAGATAGACCATCATTGCCTGCAGAGAAGGTGTGGCAGGGAGTGACTCGAGGATCTGGCCGACACTCAGGTTCTGGGAGGAAAGGCCAGATGGACACATAATCAGAATGCAACTGGCACCATTAATATTGGGACTTTCTATTAATTGTTGAAGATGAGGGCTGTGTATGTATGGGAATGTCCTGAGTGCTGTGGTGTTGGTTCTTGACTCAACTATTCCCACCCTCACACATCCTACCACCCTCTGCACACTTTTAATCCACCACACCCTCACACAACTTACCCACCCTCACACAACTTATCCACCCTAACACAATCTACCAATCCTCACACACCCTACTCACTCTCTCCACACTTATAATCCATCACACCCTCACACAGTATGCCAATCCTCATTCAACCTACCTAACCTCTCTACTCATAATCTACCACCCTCACACAACTTACCTGCTCTCACACAACCTACCCACCTCTCCACACTCCAATCAGCCACATCTTCACACAACCTACCAACCCTCTTCATATTCCAACCCACTACACCTTCACACAACCTACCAACCCTCACCACACTCCAATCTACAACACCTTCACACAACCTACCAACCCTCTTCATGCCTCATAATCCACCACACCCTCACACAACCTACCAACCCTCTCCACTCATAATCTACCACACCCTCACACAAGCTAACCCTCTCCACACATCAGCCACACCTTCACACAAGATACCAACCCTCTCCACACTCCAATCCATCACACCTTCACACAACCTTCTCCACACTTATAATTGACCACACCCTCACACAACCAACCCACACTTGACACAACACACCCTCACATCTCCACTCACCTGCTGCTTCTTCTGTTTTTCCCTCTCCCGTTTTTCCTTCCTCTTTTGAGCTGCAGACTTCACTGTGCCTCCGTCTTCATCTTCTTCCTCATCTTCCCCCTCTTTCTTCTCACCAACAGCTTCCTCCTTTGCTGCCTCCTCCACTGCTTGAGCACCTTTCTTTCCCTTCTTCTTTTTCTTCTTCTCATACTCACCATCCTCAGCATCAAGATCATCAATGGTTACAACTTTCAGTTCCACTTTTTCCACCTCTTTAGCCTCACTAACTGCCACCTCCTCTTCAGCAGCCTTGTCCTCTTCAGTTTTCTTACCCTTCTTCCCCTTTTTCTTCTCCGTGCTGGCCTCCTCAAGGCTAGCCATGATGGCATCAATATCCTCCTCCTCTGGTTTCTTCTGTTTTTCCTTTTTCTTGGTTTTCTCTTTCTTCTTGGGTTTGCTGGATTCTGATACTACCTTCTCCAACACAATGTCTTCTTTGGTGCTCTTATCATCGTCAGTCTGCATAAAAACAACAACAAAATAGATGACATGATGTATTGCCTGGCATATATATTTAACTGCAACTCATTAAGTACATACAGCTGAAATCACACAACATAAACTTCAAGCTGAAATATATAACACACATATTCACGCAGTAATTTCAAACTGACTATCATGTCTTTTTTTTTTTTTTGCACAAAGTTGGTTGTTGTAAATGAATGCTATTTGCCTCTGCCAGCTTAAGGCAATGCTAACCGTAAAAAATGTAATTCCATAATACTTCATTTCTATGTTCTTTTATGGTACAGGGTTTGATATTGAAGACTGCTGATCGATAAAATATTGTCAAATTGACTTTGCACTTAACGGTTGCTATGGAAACCAAGATAAACAGCGGCCATATTGAATTTCTTAATGTACCTCTAAAACATTTATTTTTTAATGTACAGGCTAAATTCTTTGTTTTATATGTAAATAAATAGACCCTTTACAAGTTTAGTAGAAAATTTTAATGATATCTCTTTGTAGTATTTTTTTTCAGAATTTGAAAATTGTAATGACATTTTTTGTTTTTTTTAGTGCAGCACAAAAACTAAAACTTAATTTTCAATATTGCTCTACTCACAATGTAAGTGATATAATAAAGAATATCTCTGCAAAGTTTGATTAAAATCTAACGAATAGTTTTAAAACAAATTGTACCTATACATAAAAAACTGGCGAAATGAGAAAACGGGGAAAAACGAATTATTTTTTTGTTTTTTATTACTAATACACTCTTTTACACATAAAACCAGTCTATAACTGTACCCGGCTGTTAAAATAGTCCTGCTGAATATGCAGGACCTCCCTCCAGGGCATGCAGCTCACCTTGTCTCTTCAGTTTGGCCGCTCATACAGTGTCACATCTTTTAGTTTGTTTGTCCTTCTCGTACTTCAGACTATTTCTTACTTGCTTCTGCATCCTAAATGTTCCTAGTCTCTGCATATGCAGGCCTTAGAAAGACCATAAAACTGGGCAGTGTCTTGGCAGCAGCAGCTCCAAAGTTGAACTCTCTTGCTGCAGTTACAACTGCAAACTGAACGCGCTTGCGTGAGGCAAAGTTACGGCCTATGGATGGCATTTTGTGTAAGCTGACCTTTACCACGTCCTCCTAGGGTCACACCTTGCTTTCGGCAGTCAGCAACAACATTGCGGAGTGCTGTTCCAAGGCGTTTACTGACATGGTTGATACACTCCTCTTTGTCTATCTGAATGTCATCCCCATATGGTTTGATCTTGATAAGTTCCGCAAAGGTTTTGGTGTCACCATCAGAAAGTATTGACGTGTAGCGAAGTTTATGACGGGCCACTGACCGTCGCCACAGCACCCTTGCAGCCTCCACCTCCATCATTCCAGCAGATCCTGTGAAAATGTTATCAGTTTAGAAGATGTTCTGCCTCCCATGCTGCAAATTCATCTGGTTTGTCCCTGGAAAGTGACTTACCAGTGGTTTCACACACCTGGCAATATGTGGACATAACATGGGCATCTATGCAAAGTCCTGTAAGAACATCCACTGCACAGCCAACTCCAATGTGGGATGTGTGGCCTCTAGTCAGCCAAGTGCCATCAAAGCTGACACTAATATCTAGCACATCATTGTCATGTAGAGTTATGCCCGACTGTTGTGCATGAACCTGTAGAACATACTTTATGGTTTGAGAGAAAACAGTGTCCTCCAGATCTTCTATCTTTGAATATAGTTTATTCGCTTTGCTGTGAAATGTTTTGTGATGAAGACCTTGCAGGTTCATGTTTTCACAAAAATTATTAAATGTTGTTGCACCCATCCCACAAACTAATGCTGAATATATTGACTGGCTGTTGACAGCAAATCCTATCAAATCTATCCCCATCATTACTTCTTGCAGATAGGTATCTTCCACACACTTCTTCTTCACAACAAGAGCAGTAAACCTCTGCATACACAGTTAATCCCTTGGCTTTCTTGCTGTCAGTTTTCAAAATAAGACTAGCATTTTTACAAACTGGACAACATAACATTTTGATTATTGCCTCAATTTCTGAACAATCAACTATTGCTCTTTGTTCCCATTTTTGATATCCATTGTCATCACCAGAAGCATACTTGCTGCTAGTGGATCTCGTGTATTTATACGTATCTCTTTTAAATTGGCTTTGGGTAATAAAAGAATCACTTCCACAACATTGAGAAGAACACGATAGCACTGATTCATTCAGATTCACTGTCAAAACACTTGGATCTGGAAGAAGTGGCATGTGCACTTTAGCCGAGTCGCTTTCAGTAGTTTCAGAATTGTCTGTATCGTTTACGACGTTCTGATAGGCTTTTCGCTGCTTACGAGCATTTGCGAGGTGTAGTCTGAGAGATTTCTTACGTTGAGTAGATGACTGGATGTTAAATCTCTTAGAACGAGGCATATTTCAATGCATGTCAATCTGTTGTCAACAATGAACGTTCAGCACGTCGCAAAGTATAAACAACACAAAGCCGCCCTTTTGGAAACCCACGTGATCAGTTTCAGCCATCGGCGAACGCAGATTGCTTACGGTGTTCCATATATGGAAGTTTCCGGAAGATGATAGATACGAATAAACCCGATGTACACAGAAAAGTTTCTGATTAGACGAACTCAGAGTTTGACGAACAGTTACGGAAGATCACGACCTTTTTAGTGATACCCGACACGTGCGTGTAGTGTGTTCCCTAGATATCATTGCTAGGGTGTGAAAACCGTCAATTTCACAACAATTTTCAATAAATAGACAATTTGACACCTAGGGTGGGTTCAGTAAAATATGAATATTGCATTAAAATAACAGTTTTTAAACAAAAACAAGTACCGTATCTGATAGAAGACATGATAAAGTGTCTAAAAATGAACTATTACAAAAATAGCAAAATTGACCAAAAATCGATGTTTTTACTGCCGCACATCGCCTTAAACATGCAACCATTTTGTGTTAAACAACAAACAAAACACATTATCCCTATCAATCACGGTTTCCAAATTGTGCCGTTTAATCAAAGACGTAGATTTGCGGTGTAGGCATACAACCAACAAAATAATCAGAAAGGGTTCTAAAGTGGTTGGATGAACATTAATGTATTCATGATAAAAATATCTTGTAATTGTATTTCAAGGATATACATTGCTGTTATTGTTAGAACTGTTATTTGCATTGTTTACTCTTATATCTCTACCATTCTTGCTTCTGTTATGCACTATGGTAACGCTGTGTGTATTTACATAGTGACTAAGTTTTTAAAAGATATATCTTCCCTGCCGAGTATCCACCTTATAGTGTTAGAGGGGCTTGCTTGTTCCACTGTCCCCATGAGCCGGTAGCACAGCTACTGGAAGGGTCTCGGCTGTCCAACAGGTCATGGGGTAGGAACCAGATGAGGTGAGGCTCAAACCTGCCATCTTGTAGGTCCTCTCTGTTACTGGTAGGGCCTCTCATGTCAGATAGGTCATGGGGTAGGAACCAGATGAAGTGAGACTCAAACCTGCTGCCTTGTTGGTTGCACAGCTACTGGCAGGGCCTCCTATGTCAAACAGGTCAAGGGGTAGGAATCAAATGAAGAATTGGAGGAACCAGATGAAGTGAGACAAACCTGCTGCCTTGTAGGTAGCGCAGCTACTGGGAGGGCCTCCTATGTCACACAGGTTAAGGTGTAGGAACCAGGTGAAGTGAGACAAACCTGCTGCATTGTGGGTAGCGCAGCTACTGATAGGGCCTACCCTGTCAGACAGGTCAAGAGGTAGGAACCAGATGAAGAAGGGGTAAGAACCAGATGAAGTGACACACAAACCTGCTGCCTTGCAGGTAGACTGGGGACAGTCAAAGGCTGGAGAAAGCAGACCAGGTTCATCTTAAGGTGTTGCTCGTTTTGATTTTTTACAAAACAAGAATAGAGAATGGTACACATCCCTCAGATCATGGGGCAGTGAGCCAGACACATAGCCTTCCCGAACAAGGATGAAGAACTCAGATAACCCAAACACATGCTGAGAATGCCAACAATCCCTGTGCCACCGGAAATATAATAGAGCAGGCCAATAGCCCACTGCCCAGGCAGTTTCCAAATTAGAAAAACCACCTGCAAAATCAGTACTTGAGGCGCTCCTGTCTAGGAAATTGCCAGTACTAAGGACACTGCTTTCTGAACTTAGCAGTCAGCTTAAAGTCACTATACAGTGGATACCATCCCACTGTGGAATACCTGGAAACGACAGAGCTGATCTATTGGCTAAGGAAGGAGCAAAAGAAGAACAGCCTGATGTGCTCGTTACATACCAACAAAAGAAAAGAATGATCAAATCAGTCAGAAAACCACCAAATCCTGCACAAGACGACTACCACGTGATGGACAGACCAGAACAAGTCATTATTCTGTGCCTCAGGACACAATAGATTACGCAACCACATGTATACAAAATTCAAGATTGGTGAATCAGTCATGTGCACATATGGATTGACGTCGCAGACAGCAGAGCACATACTCCAAGACTGCCCAAAATACAAAATTTCAAGGCAAACTTTCTGGCCTAGAGCGACGACAGTGGAAGATAAACTCTATGCACCGCTGTGTGAACTAAAAAAAGACAGTTAAATTCTTACAAGAGACAACATTGAAGTTAGAGACATATTTCAAGCAAACGAAAGAAGAAAAACTACCCACAAAAACGTACAGCACACGTGACACTGCTAAACAATACAATTTGAATCCTGGCCGTTGCAATGGAGTCCCAAGCTTCTCTTTGTGTGACCTATAGGGGATGACTAGAACATCAAAGACTCATCATTAGAAACTCCAGGGGCTGTGGAGTCAACTGAACACAAGGAAAACTGAAAGTTCTACTTCTAGGCTGAGACAGTATACCTGATCTGCGTCGCTGTCCCCTCCCACATCATCATCATCGTCCATCTCTCCCAGCAGCTGAAATGCAGACAATCCCTTGGTCTTTTTCTTGTCCTAAAAGACACGAGATAAAATCAGAGAGATAAAAATCAGTACAGTGACAACTGCATTGCTTGCCTGCCCCTCCTGTTGTCAAGTGTTCAAATCTCTATAGAGGTGGATTTTTTAAAATTAACCCAGGCAGTCGGGTCAACCCAATAAATGCAGTTGGAGAAACATTGATTACATCACCCATCTTGTTTTACAACCATTATAATAACAAAGCAATCATCATTCAACAACTGACTTTTACAATAAAACTAAAATAAAACAAGAGGATAGAGGAGGGGTCGATCCGAAGAGAATGGTTGCTGCCTCTGGAGCGGTCTCGACTGGCAAAGATTAGTTTCATCTTCGTGCCAGGGCATGCGGGAGTACAAGGAAATGAGCGGGCTGACAAGCTAGCAGGTGAGGCTACTGTGGAGGGCGGAAGCGCCATGGACCAGGCCGACATTCTGAATGCTCTACGAGAAGTAAGACTTTTGCGAGAACCAAGTGATGACTGTGAATCTACAACAATGGCCAGACTGCGAGAGCAGCAAATTAAAAGAGGGGTGGCCAAACAAGAACACTACGCAGGAAGCCAAAGAAGATTGATAAACCAACACAGAACTGGCGTCGTTAGCCGCTACACGTTGCGGGATTTGCTGAGGAGGGGATCCGAGCACTTATGGACTGAATGGTTCGATGTGCAATGAGGATGATCTGTCGACTAACTAACTAACTAACAATAAAACTAAGCAACCACACAAACAATAAAACTAAGCAACCAACAAGTTACTTTTATAATAACCAAGCAATCATCAATCAACAACTGACTTTTACAATAAATCTAAACAACCAACAATTGACTTTTACAATAAATCTAAGCAACCAAGAAATTACTTTTACAATAAAACTAAGCAACCAACAAATTACTTTTATAATAACCAAGCAATCATCAATCAACAATTTACTTTTACAATAAATCTAAGCAATCAACACCTGACTTTTAAAATAAATCTAAGCAACCAACACCTGACTTTTACAATAAATCTAAGCAACCAACAACTGACTTTTACAATAAATCTAAGCAACCAAGAAATTACTTTTACAATAAAACTAAGCAACCAACAAATTACATTTATAATAACCAAGCAATCATCGACCAACAACTGACTTTTACAATAAATCTAAGCAACCAACAACTGACTCTGGTAATAAAACTAAGCAACCAACAACTGACTTTTTCCTATAAAACTAAGCAACCAAGAAATTACTTTTATAATAATCAAGCAATCATCAATCAACAACTGACTTTTACAATAAATCTAAGCAACCAACAACTGACTTTTACAATAAATCTAAGCAACCAACAACTGACTTTTACAATAAATCTAAGCAACCAACAACCAACGTTTATCTAACCATGTAACCCACAGCCAGCCTATATAAAAGCCAAAAAGCCTGCCAAAAGCTTCAATAGTCCAAATGTCAGATGACAGGAGAGGATTCGAGAGTCATGACAATGACTCCTGCTCCAGACAAGCATCTGAAGAAGACGTGTTAAAAGAAAGAGGAGGAATACATTCTTCTGAAAAAGAGTACGAAAAAATAATGAAGCGGTATCTGCAGCACAGGACCAACCTTATTCTTCTTTGCGGCTGAGACTGGCACAGCAACTACATCCATCTCATCTTCCCCTCGAAGTGATAGCGCCTTGAAGTTTCTTTTTAGATCCCTGGAAAGAAATACACGAAGTTTAGCTGTGCCCTTTCTAGCTATATTCTTTTAAAGTATGCATTTTCTAGCTTTGTTCTTTTTAAAATATACCTTTTCTAGCTATGTTCTTTTAAAATATGTTTTTCTAGCTACATTCTTTTAAAATATACTATTTTCTAGCTATGTTTTTCAGCCATATTTTTTATAGCTATGTTCTCTTTCAAACATACTGTCTCTAGATATGTATATCTATTTCATTCTGACCTCCAGTGTTGTTGAACTCACTACCTGAGCATCAGCACACAGAAAGTTACAGAGCGAGCACTCTTAACCAAGATGAGACTTCAATACAGTGTTGATGCATATAAAAGTTATGATTCACTGTTAACTGTACAGATATAAATGTTAAGATTCACCTCTAGATATAAGTTATGATTCACTGTGTTAACTGTACATATATAAATGTTATGATTCTGTGTCCACACTACAGATATAAATGTTACAATTCACAGTGTTAATCGTACAGATATAAAAATTATGATTCAAAATTATGATTCAGTGTTAACTGTACAGATATAAATGTTACGATTCACAGTGTTAACTGTACAGATATAAATGTTACGATTCACAGTGTTAACTGTACAGATATAAACGTTAAGATTCACAGTGTTAAATGTACAGATATAAAAGTTACGATTCAGTGACCACACTACAGATATAAAAGTTACAATTCAGTGTTGATGGTACAGATATAAAAGTTATGATTCATAATATTAACTTTATAGATATAAAAGTTATGATTCACAATGTTATCTGTGCAGATATAAAAGATACGATTCAATGTTGATGGTACAGTTATAAAAGTTATGATTCAAATAAACCTGCAGCTGCCACAAGGATACAGGTTGTTCTTTAACTACTGGTGAAAGCACAACACAATATTCCTTGCCTGTCACCATCTTCGTCGTCACCATCATCTTCATCATCTTTAGCCTTGCTTTTCTTTTTCTTTTTGTCTTTCTTGCTGCCGGCTGTGCCATCGCTGAGTTTGTGGTCTGTTTTGCTTGTCATTAGCGTCATCCTCACTAAGATTGAATTCAGTTTGAATAGAAAAATTCAAATTAGAAAAGTCAAATTAATCACAAGAAAAACTCTGCTGTAGAAGTGTGAAAGAATAGCCCTTCAAACTTAACAGATGTTTTTTGTTTTTTTTTCTGCTCGCTGGCTTTTAACTTAAGTGAAGTCCATACATACTATTTCTAGTAGCACTGGACTCAATTTTCCTTGTGTATTAGCTTTTCCCTATTACCAGTGTCCCTCGCCATCAAGCAAACCCACTCTGATTTCAGAAGTACTTGCAATTTGCGCCCCCAACTCAAGGACCAGAAGTCAACATTTTTAGTCCAACTGCCTGGTCTAGGGGTTGAACCCAATACCTCGGCATCAGCACACCAGCGTTCTTATCATGAGTTTACAAGCAGCAGCTACAGATCCATGTGTGAAGTTATAGAACTTCATATTCACTAAATTATAAGAAGCAACTACAGAACCAAATGTGACTCCTGTCTCATGTGTTGTGACTTATTGTTCACATGAACCATATGACTTATTGTTCACAAGAACCGTGTGACTTATTGTTCACATGAACCATGTGACTTATTGTTCACATGAACCATGTGACTTATTGTTCACATGAACTGTGACTTATTGTTCACATAAACCATGTAACATCCGTAGATGTCAACATTACTTGCCCTCTCACCCTGTTGCTGTCTCACATGTTGTGACTTATTGTTTACATGAACAGTGCAAGCTCATCAAGTGTGCAACATTTCTTGGATGTTCAGATCTTGCAGATTGTCTGGTTGACCAGTAATTCTTGACATGATCAGGGCAACTACTGCTGTACTAAGAGATCCTGTAATCAGCTCCCAACTTTGTCATATTTCCTTCCCAGGAAAGACAAAACAGACAGTGGAAGACAGAAGGGAAGACACAGGGATAGGGAGTGAATAAAAAAAATAGTGACTCTGGTGTGGAGAACAAGGGACAGAGAGAAAATTAAACAGATAAATGGAGCGAGACATGAGGCAACAGAGGGGCAGAGAGAGAATCAAACAGATAAATGCAAGAAACAAAAGGGTGTCAGGGACTGAGAGAATTAAAGGGCTGAGACAGAGTCAAACAGATAAAGTAACTAAGATAGGGAGAGATAATTAAACAGATAAACAGGGACACAGAGGTGTTTCCAAGGCACCAGGGCTGGGTTCTATACTGGCCAAGACCTACTGACGCGTCCTCACCGAACGTCCTGGGCAACAGGTCCCTTTGGGGTCCTGGCTAAAGTCAGTAGGATCGTTGATTCCTCCGAAGTCGGAGAGTGTCTGCCTGCACGGCGAGGAACCACCAGTCTGCACACCAATAGGCCAGACAAGGGACAACAGATACTCACGCAAACCTCAGGTCCTGTATGACATCACACTGATGTTGGACAGCAGGATGTCTTCATCCGGCATACAGGACTTCGCGCTGGAGTTCACAGCCAGCGAACACAAGCAAGCAATCAACAGATAAACAGAGAGACATGAAGAGACAGATAATTAATCAGACAAGACAGAGATATGAGGAGACAGGTAATTAAACAGATAAAGTGAGAGAAACAAGAGGAGCAGAGACTGAATCAAATGGATAAAGTAACTAAGACGGGGAGAGATAATTAAACAGATAAAAGGACACAGATATGAGGAGACAGATAATTAAACAGACAAAATGACAGAGACATGAGAAGATAGACAATAAAACAGACAAAAGGACAGAGACATGAGGAGACATAATTAATCAGATAAAGTAAGAGATAAGGGTAGGCAGAATCATAGATAAAGGAAGCGAAACAAGGGAAGAAAGATATGGAGAGACTTGGAGGGAGAGAGAATCGAACAAATAAAGGGTGAGAGACAGGGAGGCAGGCAAACAGACAGGAAAAATGAGTAAAATTACTTGCCTGTCATCATCATCATCATCCTTTGCCTTTCCCTTCTTCTTCTTTTTGTCTTTCTTGCTGCCTCCTGTGCTGTCACTAGCTTTCTCAGCTGCCTTGTGATCCACTTTTATGTCATCATCCTCACTTAATTAAAAAAAAAAACAACCATCTGATATTTGTAATGCCCAATTAAACTGCCTACACTACTTGAAAAATCTAGCTTTATTTCTTCATAAATAATCGCGACCTAGCAAGGCTGATGCGGCAGGGTTAACCAGAGGACCTGGCAGACAGGGACTCAGTGCACTGACTGCGATGTCCTGCAAAGGATATGCAACTAACTTTTTAAACATATTTCTGTCCTTTTCTCTGTTTAATTATCTCTCCACATCGCAGTTACTTTATCAGTTTGATTCTGTCACTGCCTCCCCTTGTCTCTCTGACTTTGTCTGTTTAATTCTCTATATCCCTAACATCCTTGGTTTGTTTGATCCTATCTCTGCCTTTCTTGTGTCTCTCTGACCCTGACGCCCCTTTGTTTCTTGCCCTCTATCTGTTTGATTCCCTCTGCCCTTCTGTTGCCTCATGTCTCTCTCCTTTGATTTGTTTAATTATCTGTCCTTTGTTCTCTACATCATAGTCACTTTGATTCACTCCCGATCCCTCTGTCTTCCCTTCTGTCTCCCACTGTCTGTTTTGTCTTTCCTGAGAAGGAAATGTGACAAAGTAGAGAGCCGATTACAAGGTCTCTTAGTACACCAGTAGTCGACCTGAATATTTACAGTACTGGTCAACCAGACAAACTGCAAGATCTGAACATCCAAGAAATGTTGCACACTTGATGAGCTTGCAGTGTTCATGTGAACAATAAGTCACAACACATGAGATAGCAACAGTGTAAGAGTGCTAGTAATGTTGATATCTATGACAGTTATGCGGTCGGCCACAGTTAGTATGAAAAAGAACCATAGTCTGTGTTGCTTCCACTTTTATTAGAACGATGACAAATTCGGAATTGTTTTGTTCTACCACTAATAACGTCAAACACATCTTTGTATCAAACATATGTGTGTCACATTGATTTAATAGCGTTTGGATCCATGATCGTACAGCGTTAAATGATTGTGTAGTTACTAGCGGCTGATTCTGCAATTATGCATGCCATTGAAGCTCCAGCTACATTCCTTTCTTGTAAATTCAATGGTCCTTTCATACTCTGGGGATGGGATGTTGTTTATGTGGCTTAACTTTTCTAGGTTATGACAAAATCATTCATTGGTCTTTGGGCTTCCTGCATTGTGTTCTTGTTTGGCCACACCTCTTTCAACTTACTGTTCTCGCAGTCTGACCATGGTTGTAGATTCAGTCATTACTTGGTTCTCGCAAACGACTTACTGAAAGGCATAAGTAAAGAAGAAAGAAATACTTGCCTGTCATCATCGTCATCCCGTGCTTTGCCCTTCTTTTTCTTTTTATCTTTCTTGCCGGCAGCGGTGTTCTCATTAGTCTTCTCCGCTGCTTTATGGTCCCCTTTCCCATCACCATCGCTAACAACAAGATAAAATCGAACAGATTACAGCATTATGTGAGAGAACAGAGTGATCTGAACTACATTACGTCATGTGTCTAATAAACTAAAGTGACTGTATCTTGAAACACATTATGTATATCATATATCTGAGAGAACAGTTATGTGATCCTGTAATATTAGCTTTATATCAAACATGGCACGGTCGAGACAAGAACACAGAGCTGATCCACGCCTCTGGTGATCGCATAAAATGGCAAAACATGACCGCCCACGCTTACAGGCATGACACGTGATGATCCCATATCAACGAGATAAAACTGAACAGATTACAGCATTATCTGAGAGGACAGAGTGATCTGAACCACATTACGTTATGTGTCTACGAAATTAAAGTGACTATCCTGAAACACATTATGTACATCATATATCTGAGAGAACAGTTATGTGATCCTGTAATATTACACGCAAATGGTAGTGACTTCTTTGTCAAGGAAATTTTCTATATATGCTTTTATTTGGATATGTCTGTACTGTGCAATCTCTCTCCTCTGTCTTTCTCTCACCCCCCCCCCCCCCCACCCCACCTATCTTCCTCTCTCTCTCTCTCGCTGTAGCTGCATTTGTGTGTAGGAAGGAAGGAGAGAGAGAGAGAGAGAGAGAGAGAGAGAGAGAGAGAGAGAGAGAGAGAGAGAGAGAGAGAGAGAGAGAGAGAGAGAGAGAGAGAGAGAGAGAAAACAAAGGAAGGAAGTTTCTCGAAACATAACCAATTTTATATTTTATGTCATACAGTTTATATCACTATAAGTAAGCCAGAATTCTGAGCCTTCATAAATGCCATGGACAGAAAGAGTTAATGCAGACTTAATTTAGCAGACTAGTAATCACACGACAAACTGAGAGACAGGAACAGCAAGGGTTAACTTTGGGAAAACACTAGAACAAACACAGGGTCAGTGATACTCAGTGAGCTCAGCATTTCAGGGGAAATGCAGGGGTCACAGGTAACTATCTGAAGAGGAAGCTGGCTGGACTGGGCATTCAGGCACAGCTTAGCTACCACACACACACAGACTTCAGTCAACAATTCTACACCTTATACACTTAAGAGTTTTCAAAATCAAGACTGACATAGACTTCACGCAACAGCTAGTTCCAACACAACATAATAATGAAATACAGTAAGTTTTGTGGACAGTTTGCAAGTAGAATAGCGTCACAAGTGGATTCGCATAGGTGTGCGACAGCAGAACATGCAAGTGTGTTTGTGACAACATAACAGGCAGCGTACAAGAGTGAAATGGCCACCAAATGTGTGGTCTGCAGTGGACAGTGGGTGAGCACCAGACCATAAAGGTGCGAGTGTCTCAGCTGGCTGCAGAGGTGCGGTCTTGTGCACATCCCATTAAAGAATAAACTTTGTCCAGCTGCCGCAGTGTGTTTTGTCCATTCAACTGAACACATCTGCAGAGGAAAGTTGTGAGCGAGGATAGTGATGAGAATAGTCAGTGATTGCACCTGCCCTAATATATCTTCGAAACAACCATATTCATCATCAACAATCAAAGTAACGTCATGGCAATAATGAACTCACATATCATCGTCGTCATCATCCTTTGTCTTCCCTTTCTTCTTCTTCTTATCCTTCTTGCTTGTATTATCACTGGTCTTCTGGTCACTCTTCCCAGTTATAGAAACATCATCATCATCACTAAAATGTGGAAACAACGGGGAAGAAATGCAAATTAAATGATGAGCCAGCATCTTGAACAAGCACCTCACAGTTTGCTTTCACCAATAAAAATAATTCAACAAGCATGCATGCTAAAGGAAGTCAAGTAAGTTCAAGTAAATGACCCTTTTATGCACCTTTAGGCATATTAATGAATTGCAGGTAGCATATTGACTAGACTCATAAAAACCATACTGGAGGGTGTGGCTGAATATAAGTGAGAAAGAGGTAGACCACGAAACAAATGGGAAGATAGATAACATAAAGAGATGGGTGAACAGCAGTCTAACAGAATGTACACTCAAGGCAATAGACAGACAGTGTTGGAGATCCATTGCAGCCCACCTTCCTTGCGGAGACAGCACCTGAGTCAGTAACTGGATGCTCGCATGCCATACTGGTGATCATGCGTTCAAATCCGCAACGGTGCAGATTTTTTTCACTGAACTCCCAGGTCCACCCAGCCTAACATGGATACCAGGAAATGGTTCTGGAAGTAAAGGTGGCCGGATTGATACTGACCACATCACAGACTAAGAGCCGCACATCACAGACTAAGTGTGCCAACTGGTCTACTCAAATATGTTTCTAGTAACTTATGCTCAATACACCTTACAGCATGGAACAGGGTCCTTTACTTATGTGTTCCGGGGATTTTATTACAACCTGACCGAGGCTTCCAGGTCAAGCCACCCATGTTGTACCAACTGGTCTTCAGAAATATGAAGCTAGCACCATATACACGACGCATGTCAAAGAATGGGAAAATGTCCATGACTTATAAGGTATCTGCACAAGTGAAAACAATATTATTATTATTTTAAAAATCGTAAAACACTGGCATATTCTTTGTGATAATTAACCCCTTGAAAGACAGGGGTGGTTCTAAGTAAAAATAAAATCAATAAATTATATTGTCTGTTGTCTCGCTGCTCTGGGTGTATGTCTCTTGATACAAAACATGCTGCCTCCTAAGAAAAAGGGGACTGGCTCATGAGTTATATTTAGTATATCTCTACCTCTGCTTCCATCACAACCACTCATCTCTACGTATACCACAACACCAACCCACCACACTTACGCATTTCCTTACACCCCAACAAAGATTTATGCACCCAGGCAAATATCCAAACATCCATAAATACACCATAACAAAGATTGCTCCACCAAAACACACATCCATAATTACACCACAACAAAGATTCATGCGCCCAAAAACACATCCATAAATACACAACAACAAAGATTCCTCCACTGAAACTACACATCCATAAATACACAACAAAGATTCATGCACCCAAACACGCACCCATAAATACACCCTAACCAAAGATTCATTCACCCAAACACACATCCATAAATACACCCTAACAAAGATTCATTCACCCAAACACACATCCAAACATCCGCAAATATACCCAACACACAATTACTCACTCTTCCACCTCTACCCAAACTTGCACAATGATACTGAAACACAAAAGCCAACTCCCCAGAAAATACAAAAATAGATTTTTTTCAAACTTACAAGCCGTCATCGTCATCTGCTTTACTCTTCTTCTTTTTGTCCTTCTTTCCCATGTTTGTGTTATCACCTGGTTTCTCAACAGCTTTCCGTCCCATTTGTCCAGATGTAACATCATCATCACTAAAGTTTGGAAACAGGAAGAGTGGGATGTAAAATAAATAATATGAAATCTAGCTTTTATATCATTGGCTATATACCGGGTGTTTGTAAAGTCTCATTACACTTTGTATGTAGAACAAATTTGAAAAATTGAGTACATGATGTCATCAAAAAATGTGCTCCACAGTCTATAGTGAAGCAATACGCAACGAATGGCTGTCGTCTGATGGAGTAATTTTTTGCACTCTAAACAGTATGGTGTTAACGGAAGACAGAATTGTTTTGGCTGAACAAGTGTGTCGAAATGGCGGTCGATACACACGGATGGTTGTTCAAAGATTTATAGCAAGATTTCCTGATGTCTTGAAGTCTGTGGTGGAAATTTCCAATACCTATTATAATGAATACTTCATTGGTACTTTCCAGCTTCCCCAAAACAGCGTTAGACTATAGCAGTGACTATTGTAACTAATTTAATTAATTTTTAGTGCACATTTTGATGACACCATGTACTCCATTTTTCAAACTTTTCTACATACAAAGTGTAGTGAGACTTTACAAACACCCAGTATCATACATGGTATGGTCAGGACAAGAACACAGAGCTGACCCACGACTCTAGTAATCAGGTAAAATGGCGAAACATGACTGCCCATGCTTACCGGAATGGCACATGATGATGATATAACAAACTATTCTACATCTGTGACCTAATGGTTAGTGAAAGCAGTTTCACAATCCTGAATCCTGACATACTGAGTTTGAAAACAGCCACAGTGATTGAGGAGCAAACTGTTTTGCGCTGATTTAGACAATTTTACGAGCATCGACCTTTTAGAAAGCAATGGCAAGCTATTGAAGAGAAAAAGTGCCTAGAAAATCACAAACAGCCAATAAATGCAGCAGTTGATTGAGATGTCCTGTAAATCAATCATGATTAACTTTATTAAAACAGATGGCAGGGAGCCCTGAAGAATCATGATTGCCAATACCTGCCCATATACAGGCGCCTGAAGAATCCTGTTTACAGACCAGTAAGGCATATTGAGGATATAGAATGCCATTAGGTTATTTGGCTCATACTTACAGCAACCAACTGGCACAAGAATTTTTATTTGGTGTCCGCTTGCTTTGAACTCAAGTGTAGTCCACACATGTGCTACTTTTACACATTGCTAGTGCTAATGTGTGCACTGGGCTAATTTTGCATGAGGGTTAGCTTCCCCTATTACTGGTGTCCCTCATTATCAGGCAAAACCCTCTCTGACTTGAGGTACTTCAATTTTCATCCCCAAGTCAAGAATTTAAAGTCCGACTGACCGAAGTGTAAACAAGCCCACTATAAAGTGGCCAAAAGATAAATTTTAAGCACAATAAAACTCATAGTCACGCCGATCTCTGCACATGGGATGTGACATGGTGAGTATTAAATTGTCTGCCTTTACTTATTTCCATGAGAAATATAACAGCTATACTGGTAGGAACAAAAAACTGCACTCATGCTATTTCTGGAGATCAAACTCCATGTTTAAAACCTTAGTACACCTCAAGCTTGAAAGCCGCGACACATGTCTGCTTGTCATGTGTTTGAATCTCCATTAAGACACATTTGTTTAACCTGAGCTCCTAAGTCGACCCAACCAAGAGTAGGTCCCAGAAATATACCCTGGGAAATAAAGGTTGCAGACACGATTTCTTCTTATAACATGCTAAAGTCATCTTTAACATCAGCATCGAATTTCTTTAATCAATTTACGGTTCTCATGCTTCCCTTAATTTTTCTGTCTTCTTTGCATTCCCTTAAAAAAACCTCATTTCCACTAAAATTAGATGTTTCAGTTTGTCTGCTTATTGTCAATGTTTCACATATATACAACAGTAAAGGTTCTATATGAATATATCGGGAGCCTCCGTGGCAAAGTTTTCAAGCCGTCTGCCTTGCGCTCTGAAGGTTGTGGGTTTGATTCCGGGCTACATCTTTCGGTTCACGAGCGTATTTTTCTCTGAGGCTCCTGGGAGTCATCGCTGGAGCTACCGAGTTCATGCTTTTGTGCAACTCTTTTGGCAGGCCATCCTGTGGAAAGAGATCGAGCCATGTGGGATAAAACATGGTGCAATGAAGTCGATATCTCGACTTTTAAGCGACTTTTTAAGGTTTTATGAAGGGGTTACGGGCACAGTTCGTAATCCGACATACCCACGTTCGAAACACAGCTCTGATGGTGTTTTATGAAGGCAGCAAATCAAATGGTTTGGCCATGCAAGTAGGTTACCAACTAACAGTATACCACAACAAGCAATTATGTACAGACCAGAGGGAAGCAGAGGAAGAGGCCAACCACATAAACGATGGATGCAGGGAATAACAGAGTCCATGGGAATATCGATACATGAAGCCCATAAGCGGGCACTCTCCCGCTGTTTACACTTCACCTCGACACCGCAAGGTACAAGAGGAACATGATGAGATGAGATGTGTGCCAGTCGTTCAGAAACCAATGGCAAAGTACTAAACGTAAACCTGCCCAGGAATCACGAACAGCCAAAAATTGCTGGGGTTGACTGCACGCCTGTAAAGGGCATGCAACTATAGTGTGTGTTTTTTTTTTTTGCCCCAATATAAACATCCATATCTCAGTAACCAACTGAGGGAAAATGATGAGATTTAGTATATAACCTTATCATTATGTCCACCCAACAAAAAAAATTTTATTCTGGAGATTTTACAGCAGATTTCAAAGTTTGTTTATATGCGGTATATAATTTACAGGTCTGAGATGAAATTCATAATTTTAAATGTATTACAGCATAGCCAGACAATCAGCGCTCAATGTTGAATGTTGTACGTGTTTTGAAGAGATTGGCCTTATGCCAACTCCCCGCGTTGTTCAAACTAGGACTGTTCAGAGGTGTCTAGAAATGTGGGTTATTTCATGAAACCTGATTAATGTTTTTTTTTTAAATCTTATCACTTATCGCTAACATTGAAATGTGTGAATATTTTTCAATGGGATTTAATGCGAAATTGTACACTTCAAAGAATCACTATGAAGTTGTACACATATTTTTGTCAAGAAGCTGATCGCAGGAAACTGTTTTATACTATTACAAATTCCGAAAAAAGAACAGTGCATGCACTGGGTTTGAGTAAACGGTAATTTCGTTGATGGGTGCAAGAATCTGGAATTAAACCACCAAGCAATAACAAAATGGTAGGTAGAAAGATTATTGTAGACAGCTTTGACAAAGATGTCATAAGGGGAGCTATTATAAAAATGCTTTAAAAAGTTGCTTAAAATTCGACAGGGTCGACTTCATTGCACCGGGTTCTATTCCGTATGGCTCTGTCTCTTTCCGCAGTGCAGAAAGCATCGCACAAAGCACGAACTCCGCAGCTCTAGCGACAACACACAGAAGTCTCCGAAAAATTTAACTCGTGAACCGAAGGATGCGGCCTGGAATCGAACCCACGACCTTTGGAGCCCGAGTCAAAAGGCTTGACCACTTCGCCACGGAGACTCCTAAAATTATAAAAATTTTGGATTTTATATCCAGGATCCCCTCTGCTGTGTGTCCACCGTGACGAGGTAGAGGGGCTTGTGCGTCCCAATGACCCCAAGAGCTATGCCGACGGTAGCACAGCTACTGGTAGGGCCACCCATGTCGGACAGGTCAAGGGAGAGGGACCAGACAAAGAGACACACAAACCTGCTGCCTTGTAGGTAGACTGGGGACAGTCAAAGGCTAGGGAAAGCATCCCGAATAAATGCTTGTCGAAATCGGATGTACTGAGCCACAGGCTTGACAAAGCAGTACAACGTAAAACCTGCTGCCTTGTAGGTAGACTGGGGACAGTCAAAGGCTAGGGAAAGCATCCCGAATAAATGCTTGTCGAAATCGGATGTACTGAGCCACAGGCTTGACAAAGCAGTGCAACGTAACTTAATTCATGATGTCACAAATCAAAATTAATCGTTATGGTGCTAATCCCGTGAAGTCCCATCAGGCGGCGATAGTGCCGGGCCCCCTGCCTCGAGGGGGTCCACCCATGACTACTGGTGGTCACCTTCCCCTGTGCTGTGGAGTCAAGGCACAGAGGAGTAGGTTAAGAGCTATTGACCAAATACCCCGGACACTCAACATACTACAGTGGAATGCCGAAGGAGTTTACAAGAAGAAAGACTCCCTGAACACAGCGTCTTCATAAAGATAGAATAGATGTGGCATGCATTCAAGAGACACACCTCAACGCCAATCACAAATTCTCAGTCAGAGGATATCAGGCCACACGTTTCGACCGCGAAGGACACAAAGGAGGAGTTCTAATACTTACACGAAATACAATACCTTGCAGCGAACTATCTGTGATCTCTGACAACCAAACGGAAATTATAGGTGTTGATATAATGATAAAGGATGTGAAAATAAGAATCTACAATCTGTATAGCCCAGCAGATAAGGACCTTACACTCTCAAACATGAAAATAACTGACACAAACTGCATTATTGTCGGAGACTTTAATAGCCATTCAGAAAGATGGGGATACCCAGATACTGACAAAAGAGGAGATGAATTGGAGGACTGGGAAATAGACTCAAATCTCCATCTACTCAACAAAGCGGATGACACACCGAGCTTCTACTCCAGAAGATGGCTTACCACTTCTACTCCAGACTTAGCTTTCTGCACAGGAGACATCCTTCACAAAATCGATCGCCATGTGCTGGACCAATTAGCAGGTAGTGACCACAGACCAATCAAGCTTGAAATGAATATGGAGTATGTTCCACAGGAGCAAAAGCCCTTGCCCCGCTGGAATTACAAACGAGCAGATTGGGACAGATTTGCCATACTAACAGACAAATATTGTGAAAACATAAATACACGATATGGCAACATAAAGCAAATGGTGGAAAGTCTAAACAGAGCGATAATACAGGCAGCCACTGAGTCCATTCCAAGAGGAGCGAGGAAAAATTACAAACCATACTGGACTGAAGAACTACAAAGTTTGGAGGACAAAGTTGAAGATGCCAGGAAGACAGCAGAGAGAGAACAAACAATTGAAGCTAACATCTCTCTCAAAGCCATCTCAGCAAAATATAAAAGAACAGTAAATCAAACAACAAAAGATTGTTGGAGGGAAAAAACAGAAAACCTGAATTTTGACAGGGATGGAAACAAACTATGGAAACTAGTGAAAGCCATGAACAATGAAGGACCTAGAAACAAACAAATAACAATTAAACAAGGAAATGCCTTGCTTACAGGAAAAAAGGCTGCAAATGCACTAATGGAACACTATGCAAATGCAAACCACATTGATATTACAACCGAACAGAAGAAAGCAATCAAAGACAAACAGATACATCATAGAAATACAGAGACAGCAGCAGAATATATGATGGCAAATCTAACAATGGAAGAAATGGAACAGGCAATGAATACTCTAAAAAAGAAGAAATAACCAGGAAAGGATGGAATCACAAATGAAATGCTAATAGGACTAGGCACCAAGGCAAAGAAGAAACTACTAGCAGTCCTAAATAACAGCTGGAAGAGAGGAATAGTCCCACAGGCATGGAAGGAAGCCATACTAATACCAGTCCCAAAGAAAGGAAAAGACCTGGAAGAACCAAATGGCTATCGACCTATCAGTCTACTTAGCTGTGTAGGAAAATTAATGGAACGCATTATCAATGGCAGGCTAACATGGCATCTGGAAGAAAACAAACTCTTAACACCACACCAAGCAGGATTCAGAAAGTACAGATCCACTGAAGATCAAATAACCTATATAGCTCAGGAAATAGAGGATGCCTTCCAAGAGAAAAAGCACACACTAGCAGTCTGGATAGATTTAGAAAAAGCATTTGATAAAGTATGGAAGGAAGGACTGAAAGTAAAACTGCAAAAAATGCATGTTTGTGGAAAAATGTATAAATGGATCAGCCACTACCTTGAGAACAGAACTGCCAGGACAAAAGTACAAGGACAAACAAGCAAAATGATGCTGTTGGAGCAAGGTGTCCCCCAAGGAGGAGTTCTTTCACCAACATTATTCCTAGCATATATAAATGACATCACAGAAAATTTTCCAGCCAGAGTACACACATCCTCCTTTGCAGATGACCTAGCCATATGGACATCTGAAGAATATATTAGTACAGCTAACAGCAGAATACAGCAAGCCTTATTAGCGCTAGAGGACTGGTCAAAATCATGGCTAGTGAAGATAAGTGAGGAGAAAACAACATGCACAGTGTTCTCCCTCTCAAATAAAACTCAGCAACCTAAGCTGGTACTGAATGGAAAAATATTGCGCCATGAAGAAAATCCAAACTATCTAGGAGTCACCTTTGATCGTCGCCTGACATGGAAAACACAGGTTGAGAAAAATAGAACAAGAGCAAGGCAGAGAATGGCAATCATGAAAAAGCTTGCTGGTACAACGTGGGGAGCAGATGAGAAAGTTCTCAAGAAGTTATATACTGGACGGGTGAGGCCAGTACTGGAATATGGCATTGCAGCTTGGGCAACAGCAGCTAAGTCAAACTTTAACAAAATAAGTAGAGTCCAAAACCAAGGAATGCGAATCATAACTGGAAGCCTGAAGACAACGCCTATTAATGAACTAGAAAAGATCACTTGTTTACAACCAATGCAGGACAGAAGAGATAGCAGAGCCCAGCAACAAGCAGAAAAATTTAGAAGATTGACAGACCACCCTATGTATAACAGGTTTAATGGTTTTGGAAAAGGAAGACTGAAGCGTAGCAACTTTGTAGAAACTGCAAAACGAAAGATTAGGGCAGATCCCATACTTAACATATCAACAGTCAAGCCCATTTACAATGCACACAACTTCCCAGCTTGGAGACAGCAGCAACTGCCTGAGATGATAGAAAACATTCCTGGTATTGAGAAAAAGAACACTCAGAATGAAACCGAAAGAAGAAAAATAACCCTAAACTACATAAAAGAACATTACCCAAGCAGCAATTGGACCCATGCATATACAGATGGATCAGCCAAAGATTCAATTAAAAATGGAGGAGGAGGAATTCTCCTTAATTTAAAAAATGGAGTGAAAAAAGCACATTCAATGGCAACTGGAAAATTTTCAAGTAACTTCAAAGCGGAGGTAGAGGCTCTGAAAACTGCAGCAGAAATGCTCCTGATGGAGGAAAATAAAGAGAAGCAAATAGCTATCTTCACAGATGCAAAGTCAGCTGTCTCAATACTGAAGAGCAATAACAGCACAGAACTAACTGACCTAAGAGCAGCACTCCATGGTCTATGCCAGAAATCCAAAAAAGTTGTAATACAGTGGATCCCATCACATTGCAGTATACCTGGAAACGAAGAGGCTGACAGACTGGCAAAAGAGGGCGGACGACTACCACAGCCTGACATAGACATAACCTATAATGAGGCAAAGAGGTTGATAAAAAGCACTTATAGAACCAAATGGGAATCAGAGCATCCAGGCCATCAGAAGGATGATGCATATTACAAACTCGACCGAAGAGAACAAGTAGCAATCTTCAGACTCCGCACAGGACATAACAGGCTGAAATACCACTTGTTCAATAAACTAAAGATAGGAGATACCGATGAATGTAATTGTAGAACTGGAAAAATGACAGCAAAACATTTGCTGCAGGATTGCCCAACGTATGCAGAACAGAGAAAGATATTTTGGCCCACACCTGCTTCATTTGAGGACAAGCTCTATGGAGATATCAACAAGCTAAAGTTGACCGCAGCTTACTTAAACTACATACAGGTTGACATTTAAAGGTGCATGAAGACCCAGAGGCATGAAATGGACTATTGCTTGGATAGCAAATCCATTATGTGGAAAGTCCAAATCGAAAGCTCGCTGTGTGGGCTTCATAAAAGGTGGAAAAGTGTCCTAGTGGCACGAAATGGAATATTGCTTGGATAGCAAATCCATTACAAGGAAAGTCCGAATCAAAAGCCCATTGTGTGGGCTTCATAAAAGGTGGAAAAGTGTCCTAGTGGCATGAAATGGAATATTGCTTGGATAGCAAATCCATTACGTGGAAAGTCCGAATCAAAAGCCCACTGTGTGGGCTTCATAAAAGGTGGAAAAGTGTCCTAGTGGCACGAAATGGAATATTGCTTGGATAGCAAATCCATTACATGGAAAGTCCGAATCGAAAGCTCACTGTGTGGATGTCATCTGCAGACTGCATACTTCTGGTTTCCGGAAGAACAGCCTATGGTGAACGGAAGGCCCAAGATACGGAAGTGAGGCTAAGCAGCCATGTGCAGGACGTGACGATTCCTTGGGTGAGCCCAGTATCAGAGCGCTATGTATCGGCTCTGCAAGTATGGAAGCCTCCTTGGATGGCGGGGAATGCCCATGGTCTGCCCCTGCCTTCCCTTGAGGGCTGACCAGGATCTTTGGCTGTTCTATATGGGCCAGCTAGGATGGGGGATAACACCACAACAGTGAGAGTCAAACGTCCTAAGAAACCCCCGGGAAGGTTAACCCGGTCAACAAATGCCCGCAGAAGTCGGATGTGTCGGCCTAACGGCGCAAGAACGCAGCTCTGCTGTAAACAGGCACAACGCAATCACATCCGAAAAAAGAAAAAAAAAAAAAAAAAAAAAACTCCGGATGAACGAAGAAGAAGATATCCAGGATTATCTAGCATTATAAAAATGCTGGATGCCAAAGAAAGTGACTGTAAGAAAACTTAGGGTTTGGTTAGAAAGAACAATAACATAGAGCTATCCAAAACAACTTTGTGGAAAATTATAAGGACATTACCTTCACTATTTGAAAGTACAAGGGTGGTAGAAATAATCTTTACAAGCAACCGCATTTAGGAGCCATGAGAAGCAGATAACCTACGTGAAATAAGGAAAATGCGCAAAGAAAATTATGGCATAGTGTGTTTGGATGAAATGTGGATCAATGCGCACCACACAAGTGATAAGGAATGGCAATCAGTGGATGGACAGATAAAGCGATATGTGCCCAGTAGTATAGGACAGCTTTTGGTCATGGCCCATGCTGGTAATACGCATAATGGCTTACAACAGAATACTGGGCTCGTGTTCGTATCAAAGCATACAGACAATATGGATTATCATAATAAGATGAATGGTAATGTATTTAGAGATTGGCTCGAGAATACTGTGCTTCCATCCCTAGATAGACCGTCGTGTCCAATTATGGACAATGCATGATATCAATGTTGTTGCCTAAGAAGACAAAATACCTACAGCATCGAGCACAAAGGGAGCAATAAAGGTATGACTCCAAATGGAAAACATACCATTTCCAGAAACGTATTTCTAGCTAGAATTGTTGTCAAATTAGGGGACAACACACATGCATACGATCAATCTATAAACTTCAATGAAAGTATGTGGGTGTTGGTGGGTGTGGGTAGGGAATGTGTATTTGGGTGGGTGAATGGGTGTGTAGGAGATTGTGTGGGTAATGTGTGTGGAGGATGAGTGTGGGGGGGGGGGGTGTCTGTGAATGGGATATGTCTGTGTGAATGTGTGAGTGTGGATAGGGTAAGTGTGAGTGGGTGGAGGATATATGTGTGGTTGGTGAGGATGTTTGTAGGTGGGGAGATGTGTGAGTGGGTGAGAGATGTGTGGGCGGGGATGTGTATGAGGAATGCATGTGGGGGATGTGTGTGTGTGTGTGGGGGGAATGTCTTTATGGGTGGAGTGTTGTGTGGGAGGGGAGATGTGTGAGAGGTGGGGGTGGTGTGGGATGTGCAGGTGGATGATGGATGTATGTGAGGATGGGGGATGTGTGTTTGGCTGGGTGGTTGGGGTGTGTGTGGGTGGGAGGGTAGATAAGAGATGCATGTGTTGATGGGCGGGTGGGTGATGTGTAGGTGTGAGTGGTTGATGGATGAGTACGTGAGTGGGTGGATGTGTGTGAGAGATGAGTGTATGGTTGGGGGATGTGTGTGTTTGTGAGAAGATGTGTGTGAGCGGCGGATGTGTGTGTGTGGGGTATATGTGGGTGGGACATGTGTTTTGGGGAGATGTGTGGGCAGTTGTATTTGTGGGTGGGGATGTGTGTATAGGTGGTGGATGTGTAGTTGAGAGGTGGCGGATATTGGGTGAGTGAGTGGGTGTAGGTTGGCTGATGTGTGTGGGTGGGTGGGGAAAATTGTGTGTGGGGAGCGGGATATATGTGTGGATAGGTGCAGGATGACGGGGGTATATGTGTGTGGTTTTGTGATGTGTGTTTTGCTGGGTGGTTGCGGGTGTGTGGTGGAGAATATGTGGGTGGGTGTGTGCGTGTCGGTTATGAGATGGGTGGGGGAATGTATGTGTGGATGGGGAAATGTGTGTGGGTGGGAGATCAGTGGGTGGGTGGTGGCATGTATGTTTGTCTGAGTCTGTGTAAGTGCGTGGAGGTATGTGTGGGTGGGTGGGGGATGTGTGGGTGTCTGAGGTATGGGTGGGTGGCTGCGGGGTGTGAGGGTGGATGGGGGATGTGTCTCACAGCATTGCAATATGCACTGTTTATGTTTACAACTTTCATTTGACAATGTTGTTTTTTTTCCCCAAGTGAATGTACCATGCGTAATATGCATTGTTTATGCTTACAAAATCCATTTGACAATTATTTTTTTTTACCCTATGTAAATGTAACATGCACATTTGATGAATGAAAGATGAGTGATCAAAAGGGCCGAATGTAAGACGGGCCTGCGTGCCCAATCTGTTACCCTTTTAAAATAAAGTTTGTTCGTTCATTTGTTCGTTCGTCCCTTGTAAAACAGACGCCAAAAAGCAAGAAATATCAAATCGACAAGTTGATAGAAGAGCATCGTCATGGGTGCTTGAGACTTCCGCCGTACCATTCTCATTTTAACCCTATGGAACTTGTGTGGGCTAAAATTAAAGGACAGGTGGCAGCTGACAATACTATATTCAAATTGTCTGACGTCAGGATAATAATCCAGTCTGCGCTATTAAATATTGATAAAAATTACTGGGAAAATGTGAGGACCATGTGTTGAAAGAGGAAGAGGATTATTGGAGAAAGGATGGATTGAATTTTATGCAACCGAGAGCAGTCATCAATCTACTGGAATCGTCCGACAGATTAAGGTCTGAGAAGATCGCAGACCTTAATCCACGTGCACACCAACTGGGATATTTTGCTACAAATATTCAGAAGAATTGCAGGCCCTAAACATTACAGCATCAGCATAATGTCAATGGCAACAGTTTGTATTCCACAGTGATGAATTTTCAATTCAGCAAGCCCTCAACTGTATTGAAAAAAAACAACAACAACAACAACAAACACACACACTAAACGCATTGAACACCAACAGAAGAGTAATATTGCGGTGAAGACTGACATATTGTGGCATAACAAGCAACGTGAGAACAAACACGTTGTCAAATTAGGGGACAACACACGTGCATACGAATCAATCTATAAACTTCAATGAAAAGAGGACCAACATCTTGGTCGTTAAGAAGAAAGCCCACTACAGAGACACTGACAACTATTTTCATAGTGCAAAACAGGTAATCATGTTCCGTCTCTGAACAGTAAACAGCAGAGTAGACAATCTTTCACGAAGACTCAAAGCGGGTCTGTCACCCATATGTACGTGTGAACAAACTACACAGACAGCTGAACAGATCCTTAAAAATGGAAACATGGTGACTAAATTGCAGTATCATTTCTGGTCACTCCATACGCACATTAACGAACAGCTATTTGGAAGCTTTCACGAACTCAATATAAAAAGCTAACACGAATACTTGTGTACACATTATTAACCAGCAGGTGAAGAAACAAGAAGGAAATGAAAAATAAGGTAAGAAATATATTCCTTCTACTTTCCTGTCAATTTACAAATTATTTACCCCGTGCCTCTGTAAATTCTCTGTCTTTACTAATATTACACATTGCACCCCTCTCGGGATTCTCCGTGGTGAAGTGGTCAAGCCGTCTGACTCAGGCTCCGAAGGTTGTATGTTCGATTCCGGGATGCGTCCATTTCACGAGTGCATTTTTTCGGAGACTCCCGAGGGTCGTCGCTGGAGGTACGGAGTTCGCGCTTTGTGCGACGCTTTCCGCGCTGCGGAAAGAAACTGAGCCATATGGGATAAAAACCCGGTGCAATGCAACCAACCCTGTTGATTTTAAGCTACTTATTTCATTGCACCCATACGAATCCGGATACGCCTTGTGTGTCATCTGAATTGGCGGGGGCTTTCATTACTGTAAACATAAATTTGTTAGCGAGAAATCACTAGTTTTTCAGGAAAACATCAAAGAAATGTCGCCGCTTTCGATGATTTAAGTTGCTTTTGGACCTATCAAAGACATATTCCTTGGGTGGGGGTAAATATAAGATGGCTGGAAAAATTTCACAACGATGCAATAGACAGTTTTCAAAATAATTGATCGTGAATGAAGGCATTCTTTTCGGGACATACTATAACTATAACTTTAAAAGTACTTTAACACTTTTTTCTCACTGCAGTTGACAGCTTTATATTAATGAATTGGTTTTTCATCTATCAGAGCCATTCTTGTTCTATTATCTGCAATATTCATGACCACAGATAACCTCCTTTTATTGATGTATCATTTGGTATTTATTTGTATTACAAAGACCATCTTTTCTGGTGAATTACAGGTGGGAAAAAGATGTTAGTAGGCAAAGCACGATTGGTACAGGCTTAGATATTGCACCTCGAGAGTAAGTCACCGCTTATCGCATTGCATGGAGGGAAAAGATCACGAATGGAATAAAGACAAAGAAGAAAATTATTGCAGATAGATCACACACTAAGCATGTGAGATGTGATGGTAGAAATGACCATGTGTTGACATGCACATATTATGGATAAACATTTACCATGCGAATTGGTCTGATCAGTCACATTCGCTAACATCCATGGGTCATGGGTTGTAGTTATTAGGCCTTTTTTTTTAAAGCACAACTAGATATCGTCTGTCAAGACAGCATGCTGCCAGTATATTTTAGTATAATTTCTTCGCACGCTGAAGGTAGTCGGTCACAGACCAACCAATCTGATGGCAGTATCTGTCTTAAGATCAGTTATACTTTAAAATTACAGTACAGAAGAATATGTTGTATTTCGTGGAAACAAAAACTGTAAAATACAGAACTTATAGAAAATTGGGAATGAAAAGAGTTGACAAAAAAAAGAGGCAAGTGAAATATTTTGGCCACATTAAAAGACATAACACGCTCATAAAAACCATACTGGAGTAATTTTGAAGGCAAGCAAGCAAGCTGTAGATGGTACAAGTGGAAAGATAACATCAGCAGATGAACAGCAGTCTGTCAAAATGTATAATCAAGTCGAGAGACAGTTTTGGAGATCCATTGCAGCCAACGTTCATTGTTCAAATGTTTGTGAATAATACTGAGTGTTATTCACAAATGCGGCTGGTCACATGACGTTTACTACCGTCGTCGATTGGCTTCAGAAGACTCTATTATTCTCTCTTCTTGCCTGTCTTTTTTTTTTGCAAGTTCTTTATCTTCAAACCTCACAAAGACGATATTTGACGACAAGGACACACACTATGTACAGTGATATTTTATTTGGCAAATAAAATTCACATTAAACACAGACATCTATTGGATCCATCAATTCCGACACTCAATAACTCCGTCGCTGCCAGGGGGGTGCACTCCCCGGCAGCTTCCGCAGATCCATACAGCACACTTTATTTACAAGCTTCGAGTTTTTGAGTTCTATATTTTAGTTCGTAATGTTTAATAATTTTTATCACCTAATGAATTTCTGAAAATTAAAAAAAAAAAAAAAAAAAAAAAAAATTGCCTTCCCGGCGGGGAATCAAACCCCGGTCTCCCGCGTGACAGGTGGAGATACTTACCCCTATAATACCGAGGACATGATAATAGTTCCACTATTTGACTAATAATGTAGTCAAACGTGCGTCACGTGACCAGCCGTATTTGTAAATAACGCTCAGTATTATTCACAAATGTTTGTGAATAATCACTTCATTTTTTTTTTTTTTAAGTTGCATATCCCTTACAGGACATTGCAGTCAACACAAGCATTTTTCAGCTGTTGATGTTCTTGGCAAGATTATGCTCAGTAGTTTGCCATTAATTTTTGAGCGACCGGCTCACATACCCCCATAAGTAACCAACGCGCACGATCCGCTACCAAATCTCACGCAGCTGTGTTCCTCACATGGATATACAGGATTACGGAGAAAGTCGTTAACACCTTCACCAGAGAGACCGGCACTCTATTACAATTACACATTAACATTACAATTACAGTGTATAAATTAACACATTTATTCCAAATGAATATACACTGGACTTTGCCATCTTGACAGATGATAGTTTGTTACATTATGCTCTAAAAAGGCATAATAACTACAGCCAGACCATAGCATAAATCCTAGGCTGAATTATAGGGACCATATGTTGCAAATGTAGCATGATCCCTGTCTCGGCTTGCCTAGTTTACTCCAGAAAAAAGGTAACACCAATACATCTGGAACAATACCAGCTGTAGAAGCTGCTGGATTAGCAAAGCAATGCCTCTAACTATCTGCTTATCAGAAATTCAATCCTAGACCAGTTGCTGACCAATTCTTAGGGCCTGTCTGCCCTGCCATGACTAACACTACATTTCCTCATACCAGGATAAGGCTTGTACCCTCCCAAGTGTGCACCTCCACCCAAAGCCAGTGGCACAATGCGAGGTGTTGGGTTTTGTGAGTTCCACCCAAAATTCAGCATTAACAGAAAGCAGGTAGTACCATTTACTGTCAGACAATAGCTAAATCATAACTGACTAATTAATAAAAAATATCTAAATTACCTTCCAATTACAGCTGAGAAAGCTTAGCTCAAAGTTAGCAAAGAAAACACCTGACAAGGTTCACAAAAATGGATTCAAGTTACTCATCAAACTACTGTAAAAAGAGATTTTGAAATCCCCGACTCTTAATTTATACTACAGCCAACTTTTACATCACAATTGCATCAGAGATAATATACTGTTTCTTTTTTTAGATTCTTATTCATCTTCCTTTCACAAAACTACTAATATACTGTTTCTTTTTTTAGATTCTTATTCATCTTCCTTTCATAAAGAAAGTGTCTATACGGACTCAAGTCCGTATAAACTACTCTGTCTATTCGGACTCCACTTCGTTTTTTCCTGTCCGTTTTTTTTCGGAAACCCCGGCTGGTCACATGAACTGCGTCATCGGGACATGTGTTTGACTATATTACACATTTTTGTAAAGTTTTCATTGTGTTTTCAGTAGCTTAGTGGTAAGTATTTCCGCCTGTCACGCAGGGAGGTTCGATTCCTCACCAGCGAGATAATATTTTTTTTAATGACATTGATAGAAAATCGCTTTGGAAATAGATGTCATTACGGGAATCCATCGATCGTTAATTTATAAAGGCATCACATATAAAGGAATTGATTTGGCACTTGTCTCCCAGTCATCAGTCCTTGATGTTAAGTGGATTGTTTTGAATGACCATGGGAGTGATCACATGCCATGCTCAGTCCTGATCTCTAAGTCCAGGAAAGTTAAGGCTGGGAGAGCGCGCAAGACCTTTCGGTATGAGCGGAGCGACAGCCTTCTTGGACGCCTCAGACATGGGGCATGCAACAGGACTGTTAAATCTCCTTTTTTGCAGCCCCCATGGTGGACCCCAGAAGTAGACAATGCGTGGAAAGCAAAGAGAGCTGCAGTGAAGCAGCTAAGGAAATTGCGACAGACACCCCTAAGCTCACGAGAGGAAGTGGACATAGCGGAAAATGACAAGAAAGACAAGGTGGAGGCTTTCAAGCGATGTGCTGCAGAGGCCAAGAAAGTAAAATGGGAATGTTTTATGAAGGAGGTTGGAGGTGATAAAACACTGCATAAATTCTGGAAACTGTACAGACAAATGCAAAGAAAAGATCGGCCTATGACAGTGGGAACAATTTATAAAGAGGATGGGGTACGCGTGACAACAGACAAGGAGAAAGGAGAGGCGTTTCTCCAGAGGTTTTTAGAGCAGACCAATCATAGTGATGCGGATACCAGGGATGCAGTTAGAGTGGAATTATCTGGCACAATAGAGAATATGCCTTACGAAGACATCATACTGTTTGAAGATGTTAAACATATTTTGCAGAAGACAAAAGACACGGCACCAGGGCCTGACAGTGTCAGGTATGGCCACATGAAGGCTTTGAGCGATGTAGACCTGAAGGAGATGGCCGACTGCTTTAATCAGAGCATTAGGACAGCGTCAGTACCGCAGGATTGGCTGCATAGCTACCTCATCCCTCTCCCAAAACCATACAAGGATCATTCAAAGCTTGGCGGCTTTAGGATCATCACCCTTCAAAATACATTTGGGAAGGTTTTAGAGAAGATAGTCGCTGTTAAGCTGCAGGATTTTTTGGAAAGGGGGAAGCTTCTTCCAAGAGGCCTGGGGAGCTACAGGCCAGGAAAAGATACCTGGTCAAATGCAGCCACCTTTGCCTTTGACGTTTATGAGGGGTTCCAGAGTAGACAGGAAACGATGGCGGCAGTGCTTAATCTCGAAGATGCGTACAATAGAGTTCGCTATGATATTTTGATGACCGCACTTATGGAGAAGGGGGTCAATCCCTGGTTGGTGAACTGGATAGCAGCCGTCCTGCATTCTCGTCAAGTTGCTCTCCGTCTAGGCGAATAGACCTCAGAGCCACATATTTTAACCCCGGGACTGCCACAGGGATCTGCAATCTCACCGGTGCTCTTTAATGTGTATACGAGCAAGATTGCATACCTAGAAGCACCAGGGGTTGGAAGGATTCTAACATTTGCAGATGATATTCTTGCATACAGGCAGGGGAGAAATAGGGATCAAACAGCCCAGGAGCTACAGGTGACAGTGGACAAAGTGATTGACTGGTGCACTGAAATGAGTGCTGTCATCAACCCAGGAAAAGGCGGCGGTGTTGTGGTGCTCTCTGGACAACAGGATTGTGAGAGATGATACCCCAAGCCTCACGATAGATGGTAGAAGTGTCAACAGAGAGAACAAACTGAAGTATCTGGGAATCACATTTGACAGGAGTCTGTCCTTCAAGGACCATGTGGAGACGGTTGTGACAAGATCTCAAAAGGGACTCAATGCACTTAAAACTATGGCTGCAATGGACACAGAGCAGAGAATGCTCTTCACACTATACCAGCACTTGATCACTTGATCCTCTCAGTGATTGATTATGGACTAGGACTGCTCACTGTCTCAAAGAGTCAGCTGGTGAAATTAGAGCGCATACAGAATGAAGCTATGCGGGTCATTCTGGAATGCACTAGAGACACCCCAGTAGTACGTATGCGTTACATCCTTGGTCTGCCGACTGTTGCTGGTAGGCTCAAGGTGATGCAGGCGAAGGCATACCTCAGAGTAGCTGCAGACACAGATCACCCGTTGCATGAGGCGCTGGACGCAGTTAAGGGTCAGAGACTGATAAGAAAACTACTATCTTCCTCCAGATGTGACATCAAAACAATTTAATATTTATTATACCTTTTAAAGTACAAAATATTTGGAGTGCAAAAGTAAACTAATTATTTTGTAAATAATCTTAAGAATAAAAGAAAACACTTCAGTATCTGATTATAGGGTGGTTTTCATTATGTGGTATTATTATGAATAAAATTAATGAAATACATTTTTATATATATCTGTTCTTAGTTGTTTTGTTTTACCCTAGTAACACACTATATAATATATTTTACAAATATTGATGATCATGGGGTATGGTATACCAAACCAAACCAAAGTTTAATGTAAGGCTTCTACTTTTTGTGTCTTAATAATTTTTTTTTCTATTATTATGTTTGTTATTGTTATTTGAATATTAAATTGTGTCCCTTACTCAAAACTTTTCTAACTTTCTAGGGGAAGGGGTTTAATCCTCACTAACTAACCTTCTGCCTCATCAAATGGTCATTCTCTGACAGTAATTTTAAATTACACTACACTAACAAACAGGCTAGTCCATCCACGATGGCCATAGGAAATGCCGATGCCTACTTACTTCAATTAGTAAACCAGGGAGTTTGGCCCACTAATTGAGTAGTAGTGGCCGCCACCATTAAATGTATTAATCCAATTAAAATGCTCTTTTTCTGTTACTATTTCATTTACAAAATAAATATACCATCAATGATAGATCCCATTTTAAGTTTGGTTCCCGGTCAACTCGCCACAAAAGTAAATCACGGCCACAACAAACACGACATGACCGACATGGGTTGACCGATGATGACCACACATCGCAATTAAATGTCTAACTTACAGATCTTCGTCGTGAGCTTTAGTTCCTTTCTTTGGTTTGCCCATAGTTTTTCTTCAAACTAAAAGTGTGGGAATGTAAAGAATCAAGAAAGAATAAGTTGTGGAAAATATTTCAACATCGATGTCGAATTTTACTGTTATATCGCTATGCGCATGAAGACATTTGTTTCCGGTCGGGATTCTGGGGGGATAAAAGTAATTTTCTATCATAGAAGAAGTCGCAGGGTGGATTAAATGTTAGACATTTTGACTTTAAGAAAACAAACCTAAACCATTTAATAATAAACTAAAGATAAGAGATATCAAGTGGGGAACCATAAAGGCCACTAAGACAATTCATAAATAAACATACGTAAATTGATTGGCGCTCATAGAGATAGAAGAAAGAGTAGAGACGTGAGGACGCACTTTTTTTAAAAATTAGCATATCCTTTACAGGACATCGCTGTCAACAGCAGCATCTTTCAGCTGTCTGTTGATTTCTTGGCAAGGTTACGCTCAGTAGTTTGCCATTGCTTTCTGAGCGGCCGGCTCAGTCATCCCGCAAGTCACCAGCGGGGGTAGAACCACCTCCAGCTCTCGCCCGCTACGAGACTCTGCATGATAAACGGGATTACGGAGAAACTGGTGTAACCCCTCGGCCAGAGAGACCGGCAAGGACGCACTAGACAACATAAATATTTATAGGAGATTTTGATGAATTCCTCCTTTTTTCCTCCTTCCTTCCTTTTTTTCTCCATTACATCTACACCGGTTAAACTCAAAAGAGAAGTTATAATTAGGGCCCATCCCAGCCTCAGTTAACTATTATGTGACCGAATCAGCGCCATTCCGGATCTTAATTTGAGAGACTGTCGTCCTTGGGATAATAGTAACGATTGCGATTAATGAATGTGTCTGTGGAACTGGTAAAATATGAGGGCTAACTCTATCGAGAGGTCAACTAGATTAACTGAATCTTCTTCTTCTTCTGCGTTCATCCGGATTTTTTTTTTCGGATGTGACTGCGTTGTGCCTGTTTACAGCAGAGCTGCGTTCTTGCGCCGTGAGGCCGACACATCCGACTTCAGCGGGCATTTGTTGACCGGGTTAACCTTCCCGGGGGTTTCTTAGGACGTTTGAATCTCACTGTTGTGGTGTTATCCCCCATCCTAGCTGGCCCATATAGAACAGCCAAAGACATCCTGGTCAACCCTCAAGGGAAGGCAGGGGCAGACCATGGGCATTCCCCGCCATCCAAGGAGGCTTCCATACTTGCAGAGCCATCACACAGCGCTCTGGTACTGGGCTCACCCAAGGAATCGTCACGTCCTGCACATGGCTGCTTAGCCTCACTTCCGTATATTGGGCCTTCCGTTCACCATAGGCTGTTCCTCCGGAAACCAGAAGAATGCAGTCTGCAGATGACATCCACACAATGAGCTTTCGATTAAGACTTTCCACATAATGGATTTGCTATCCAAGCAATATTCCATTTCATGCCTCTGGGACGCTTTTGTAACCGACATACCTGTGGTATGAAGTGTGGCAATCTAAATACATCTTCATGCACCTTTAGATGTCAACCTGAATGTAGTTAAAGTAAACTGTAGTCAACTTGAGCTTGTTGATATCTCCATAGAGCTTGTCCTCAAATGAAGCAGGTGTGGGCCAAAATATCTTTCTCTGTTCTGCATATATTGGGCACTCCTGCAGCAAATGTTTATCTGTCATTTTACCAGTTCCACAATTACATTCATCGGTATCTCCTATCTTTAGTTTATTGAACAAGTGGTGTTTCAGCCTGTTATGTCCTGTGCGGAGTCTGAAGATTGCTACTTGTTCTCTTCGGTCGAGTTTGTAATATGCATCATCCTTCTGGTGGCCTGGATGCTCTGATTCCCATTTGGTTCTATAAGTGCTTTTTATCAACCTTTTTGCCTCATTATAGGTTATGTCTATGTCAGGCTGTGGTAATCGTCCACCCTCTTTTGCTAGTCTGTCAGCCTCTTCATTTCCAGGTATACTGCAATGTGATGGGATCCACTGTATTACAACTTTTTTGGATTTCTGGCATAGACCATGGAGTGCTGCTCTTAGGTCCGCTAGTTCTGTGCTGTTTTTGCTCTTCAGTATTGAGACAGCTGACTTTGCATCTGTGAAGATAGCTATTTGCTTCTCTTTATTTTCCTCCATGAAGAGCATATCTGCTGCAGTTTTCAAAGCCTCTACCTCCGCTTTGAAGTTACTTGAAAATTTTCCAGTTGCCACTGACTGTGTTTTTATCACTCCATTTTTTAAATTAAGGAGAATTCCTCCTCCTCCATTTTTAATTGAATCTTTGGCTGATCCATCTGTATATGCATGGGTCCAATTGCTGCTTGGGTAATGTTCTTTTATGTAGTTGAGGGTTATTTTTCTTCTTTCGGTTTCATTCTGAGTGTTCTTTTTCTCAATACCAGGAATGTTTTCTATCATCTTAGGCAGTTGCTGCTGTCTCCAAGCTGGGAAGTTGTGTGCATTGTAAATGGGCTTGACTGTTGATATGTTAAGTATGGGATCTGCCCTAATCTTTCGTTTTGCAGTTTCTACAAAGTTACTACGCTTCAGTCTTCCTTTTCCAAAACCATTAAACCTGTTATACATAGGGTGGTCTGTCAATCTTCTAAATGTTTTTGCTTGTTGCTGGGATCTGCTATCTCTTCTGCCCTACATTGGTTGTAAACAAGTGATCTTTTCTAGTTCATTAATAGGCGTTGTCTTCAGGCTTCCAGTTATGATTCGCATTCCTTGGTTTTGGACTCTACTTATTTTGTTAAAGTTTGACTTAGCTGCTGTTGCCCAAGCTGCAATGCCATATTCCAGTACTGGCCTCACCCGTCCAGTATATAACTTCTTGAGAACTTTCTCATCTGCTCCCCACGTTGTACCAGCAAGCTTTTTCATGATTGCCATTCTCTGCCTTGCTCTTGTTCGATTTTTCTCAACCTGTGTCTTCCATGTCAGGCGACGATCAAAGGTGACTCCTAGATAGTTTGGATTTTCTTCATGGCGCAATATTTTTCCATTCAATACCAGCTTAGGTTGCTGAGGTTTATTTGAGAGGGAGAACACTGTGCATGTTGTTTTCTCCTCACTTATCTTCACTAGCCATGATTTTGACCAGTCCTCAAGCGCTAATAAGGCTTGCTGTATTCTGCTGTTAGCTGTACTAATATATTCTTCAGATGTCCATATGGCTAGGTCATCTGCAAAGGAGGATGTGTGTACTCTGGCTGGAAAATTTTCTGTGATGTCATTTATATATGCTAGGAATAATGTTGGTGAAAGAACTCCTCCTTGGGGGACACCTTGCTCCAACAGCATCATTTTGCTTGTTTGTCCTTGTACTTTTGTCCTGGCAGTTCTGTTCTCAAGGTAGTGGCTGATCCATTTATACATTTTTCAACAAACATGCATTTTTTGCAGTTTTACTTTCAGTCCTTCCTTCCATACTTTATCAAATGCTTTTTCTAAATCTATCCAGACTGCTAGTGTGTGCTTTTTCTCTTGGAAGGCATCCTCTATTTCCTGAGCTATATAGGTTATTTGATCTTCAGTGGATCTGTACTTTCTGAATCCTGCTTGGTGTGGTGTTAAGAGTTTGTTTTCTTCCAGATGCCATGTTAGCCTGCCATTGATAATGCGTTCCATTAATTTTCCTACACAGCTAAGTAGACTTATAGATCGATAGCCATTTGGTTCTTCCAGGTCTTTTCCTTTCTTTGGGACTGGTATTAGTATAGCTTCCTTCCATGCCTGTGGGACTATTCCTCTCTTCCAGCTGTTATTTAGGACTGCTAGTAGTTTCTTCTTTGCCTTGGTGCCTAGTCCTATTAGCATTTCATTTGTGATTCCATCCTTTCCTGGTGATTTCTTCTTTTTTAGGGTATTCATTGCCTGTTCCATTTCTTCCATTGCTAGATTTGCCATCATATATTCTGCTGCTGTCTCTGTATTTCTATGATGTATCTGTTTGTCTTTGATTGCTTTCTTCTGTTCGGTTGTAATATCAATGTGGTTTGCATTTGCATAGTGTTCCATTAGTGCATTTGCAGCCTTTTTTCCTTGTAAGCAAGGCATTTCCTTGTTTAATTGTTATTTGTTTGTTTCTAGGTCCTTCATTGTTCATGGCTTTCACTAGTTTCCATAGTTTGTTTCCATCCCTGTCAAAATTCAGGTTTTCTGTTTTTTCCCTCCAACAATCTCTTGTTGTTTGATTTACTGTTCTTTTATATTTTGCTGAGATGGCTTTGAGAGAGATGTTCGCTTCAATTGTTTGTACTCTCTCTGCTGTCTTCCTGGCATCTTCAACTTTGTCCTCCAAACTTTGTAGTTCTTCAGTCCAGTATGGTTTGTAATTTTTCCTCGCTCCTCTTGGAATGGACTCAGTGGCTGCTTGTATTATCGCTCTGTTTAGAATTTCCACCATTTGCTTTATGTTGCCATATCGTGTATTTATGTTTTCACAATATTTGTCTGTTAGTATGGCAAATCTGTCCCAATCTGCTCGTTTGTAATTCCAGCGGGGCAAGGGCTTTTGCTCCTGTGGAACATACTCCATATTCATTTCAAGCTTGATTGGTCTGTGGTCACTACCTGCTAATTGGTCCAGCACATGGCGATCGATTTTGTGGAGGATGTCTCCTGTGCAGAAAGCTAAGTCTGGAGTAGAAGTGGTAAGCCATCTTCTGGAGTAGAAGCTCGGTGTGTCATCCGCTTTGTTGAGTAGATGGAGATTTGAGTCTATTTCCCAGTCCTCCAATTCATCTCCTGTTTTGTCAGTATCTGGGTATCCCCATCTTTCTGAACGGCTATTAAAGTCTCCGACAATAATGCAGTTTGTGTCAGTTATTTTCATGTTTGAGAGTGTAAGGTCCTTATCTGCTGGGCTATACAGATTGTAGATTCTTATTTTCACGTCCTTTATCATTATATCAACACATATAATTTCCGTTTGGTTGTCAGAGATCACAGATACTTCGCTGCAAGGTATTGTATTTCGTGTAAGTATTAGAACTCCTCCTTTGTGTCCTTCGCGGTCGAAACGTGTGGCCTGATATCCTCTGACTGAGAATTTGTGATTGGCGTTGAGGTGTGTCTCTTGAATGCATGCCACATCTATTCTATCTTTATGAAGACGCTGTGTTAGGGAGTCTTTCTTCTTGTAAACTCCTTCGGCATTCCACTGTAGTATGTTGAGTGTAAGTCGATATCACCTGTGACGTAACCGAGCAACCTTCCGAGATTATCAGGGTGAAGTTCAAGTTCCCCAATGCCAAAAAGACGGCAGAGTGGGCTCAATTATACGAATCGTTGTCCCGTGTTTTAGAAGAAGAACTAACACATAAATCCCTTGATGAGAAATTGCTAAAGTTCGGTGAGATTGTATACCTCCACTAGCTGATTCAGTTTGGTAGCAGCGAGAAGAAGGAAGCAGCTACTCCGAAGAAGACCAGGCGGCAGACACTGCTGGGGGAAGTAAGGAAGCATGAAGGATCCATTAAACAGAAGAATGCTACTCGGAAACGGTTGTAAAAAGCACCAGATCATGAGAAAGAGGGCTTGCGCCAGGTGTGGCAACATCTGAAAGCCAGGCACAATGCCCTATCCCGAGCATAACACTTCTGCAGGAACAGGTGGAAAACCCGGAAGGACCGTGAGAGATTCTTCCGGAACCATACAAGTTTGCACGGGACTTGTTCGAACAGCCGCGATCCTCAATGTCAGCAAAGAGGAGTTGGAGAACCACCTCGTGACGACGTACTTCGATGCCCAACGGGACGTCCCCGCTCGGAGAGACTGATGGGCTCAAATGGCCGGAGAAACCAACTGTGGATTCCAATGCTAATCCTCCGATGTGGAGCGAGGTGGTTGCGGTAGTTAAGAAAGCAAGAGGAAAGTCGGCACCGGGGCCAGACGGTGTGCCTTACACAGTCTATAAGAGGTGTCCTCAAGAGTACTCGGGCTCAAAAACAACTGTGTGAGGCAGCCAAAAAGGCCTCGTGTTGGCTGTGGAATTATCGGAACCTGAAGTGGGACGAGACTCGAAACTAGTATGGTTCAGAAGCGGTAACTGCAGAACACCTAACAATCTCTCAACCAAGACCTCGAACTTGCAACGTCTCGTGTCAGAACTTTAACCTTTCCTCCGAGTGAGGGTGGTGAGTCTGAGTGCAGTCAAATCATGCAAATGTCTGCCGAAGTCCAACCTCCACAACAGAGCGGTAATCGTCCGTAAGTCGCAGTCACCTGCAGAGACCAAAAGGTGGGTCAAGGAATCAAAGGAAGATCGTCTTCCTAGTAGAGTGCGGCGCCATGAACGGGGCACGAAGAAGTAACATGGCAACGGGGACGTATACAGGCGATTGAGGCCATGGCTGAGGAGACGCAGGCTCCCCACGACCACAAGTGCACAGACTCTCCTCTCTGAGCGAGGGGAGGCTTGAGAGTGGACATGGTAACAGCGAAGGGACAGGCACAACAACAGGGACAACGAATTTGACCGAACGTCTCCACGGCAGGGGAAAGACGCCCGTAGTCATGACCTGGACGGGCCCACCCCTAGAGATTGTAAAGGGTATAATGGGCCGAAACACTTGGTGAAGGGGGGATAAGCCCTCTGCTTTGTTTGCTCCGCGGTGGAATTTTTATGACTTTATAAGAGTGGTATGTCTTTTAACGTGGCCGACACATTTCACTTGCCTCTTTTTTATTTTTTTCATAAACTCTCTTTTCATTCCCAGATTTTCTAGAACCTCTGTATTTGATTGTTTCTGTTTCCATGAAATACGACATATTCTTCTGTATACCCACATCTCCAGAGCATTTATTCGACTCTCTAGCTGCTTGTTCAATATCCAGGCTTCGGCGCCATAAAATAGGATTGAATTTTTCCCGCAGAAATTCTGAAATACGCGGAGAAGTGCTTGAAAGGGCACATCGGAGATCATTTTCAACATCTAATCTGTTACGTCGTTTCGGTTTAATTTCCAGCAGAACTGAAAAACCTGCTTTTTCTGCCACTTTTGGGTAGGAATCACACAGTAAAGGCCAAAATTCCGTGATTGGTTTATCACCGAACACATCTCTTGCCCCCGAATCATTTTTCAGCTCCAGAAATTCATCTTGACATTCATCAGGAACTTTTTCAACTGATAATTTGATAATTGGGTTTCGCACCAAATCCAGCTCATCATCACTAAGTTCGGGAAAATATCGCTCAAATTAATTTTCTAGCACTGTCATATGCTGCACAATTTCATGTTTTGCAAATTGTGGAAGTAATTTGTCTTTACCATCAACAACGAGAACGGATGACAGCTTCTCAAACATTGCAACATTTGTCATATTGACCTTTCTTTTCCAGTTTTCCAGCTTGCTCATAAAAGCTCTCAAGGAATCTACAAATTGCATGATATTTGTATTCCTTCGCTGCATCTGAAGATTGAGTTTATTCAACTGCTAAAAAAATATCAACTAAATAGACAAGGCACATGATCCATTCCTCATCATCCAGCCAGGCGAAAAAGTCCATCTTACCCTGAACTTCAAAAAATAATTTGAGCTCGTCTCCAGCTCATATACTCGCGCAGTTATATTTCCTCTTGACAGCCATCGAGCATTTGTGTGGAGAAGAAGCAAGTGATGGCCTGCATCCATATCAACGCATAACTGCTTAAAAAGCCGTGAGTTGAGAGCTCCTCCTTTGATAAAATTCACTACCTGAACGGTTTGATCCAAAACTTTCAACACTGGAGCTGGAAGTGTTTTGGAGGCCAGTGCCTGACGATGGACCACGCAATGAATGCCTTTCACTTTTGGGGCACGTTTCTTCACACAAACTTGAAATCCTGATTTGGTCCCCAACATAGTTGGTGCTCCATCTGTACAGCGCCCACACATATTATCCCATAAAAGATTTTCTGATTCAAAGAAAGATGAAACCATTTCCAAAATATCAGAGGGCATGGTAGTTGTTTCAAGAGGAGAACAAAAAAGAAGTTCTTCTTTAAATGATCCTGAATGCACATACCTAGCAAACATTATCAACTGAGAACACGATGCCACATCAGCCGATTCATCAATTTGAATTGAATACAGCCCAAATGCTGCAGACTTCATCTCTTGCACAACTTGATCCTTGATGTCACTGGCCACATGGCTGATCCGCTTTTGAACAGTGTCGTTTGATAGTGAAACCGCTGCAAGTTTTTTCTCTGATTCATTTCCCAACACAATTTCCACCATCTTGAGACAAGGTTTGATCAAAGTTTCCCCGATTGCATGTGGGGTTTTTTTCTGCTTCGCTATCTCCAGTGCTACGACATAGGAAGCTTCAGTAACCTTTTGGTTTGTTTCTTGGAATACCCCTATTAAATCCAGTCTCATCCTTTTGACAGCATTCCCAAGACGTTCAAAATAGGTTTTGTCCTTGTCCTTGTGTTGAGGATGAACATTCAACAAAAGTTTCCTCAACTTTGTCGGTCTCATAGAATCATTTGACAAACTGTTACTACAAATAACACACTGAGGTCGTTCTTCTCCGTTGATGACGATATTTGTGAATCCATAATTCAAATAAGACAGATCATACTTTCGTTTTTTTTTATTTTGACACTCATCATGAGCTTCAGATTCTGTAATATAAAACAAAAAAGTCAAGATCAGCACACATAAACACCCACACACATGTATACACACACCCACAAGCACATATTTACATACACCCACACACACATGTATGTACACACACACACACCAATACACACACACCAATACACACACACACACACACACACACATATATATATATATATATATATATATATATATATATATATATATATAGATAGATAGATAGATAGATAGATAGATAGATATGAAAGAAATTAAAAGACTACTATCAATTGCTCTTCAAAGACTAAAACAACTGAATAAATTATGGAGTGGGACAGATCCATCCATCCATCATGTGCCATGACGATAAGCGTGGGTGGTCATGTTCTGTCATCTCACTCGATCACCAGAGTCGTGGATCAGCTCCGTGCTCCTGTCACGACCATGTCACGTGGCCAAGCATCCAGGTATTTACTTCTCGATCTTCCCCTTCGATCTTGCCAGTCGTTCAAAATTGATGGTCCTTCATTATTATTCCGATGATTATATTGTTCTTCTCTTGTGTCATCATAAATGTCTACACATAATCTGACCGCGCATGTAAAATCTGATCTTTTTCTACTATGATTTTGCCATCTTTGGTTTTTAGGCAACCCGTTGATGTATGTGTTCTTTTGTTAGTGATGTCATTAATTCTTTTGTGCATTAATTGTGGGACAGATAGAACTACAAAAATTAGATTTTTAAGAGCATGCATCTTTCCCATTGCAACATACGCTTGTGAGACCTGGACACTTACTAAACAAGCTGAACATCGCATAAATGCCTTTGAATACAAATGTTATAGACGGGTTCTAAAAATATCTTGGGTAAAGAAAAGAACAAATGAATCCATACTTCATGAGCTAAATATTGAAGGGGGTTGGCTATTAAAGGCGATAAAACAGAGAAAATTGAAATATTTTGGTCACTTGAAACGTCATGAAAGTCTGGAGAGAACAATAATGGAGGGGTATGTGCCTGGGAAGAGAGGAAGAGGAAGGCCAAAGAGAAGATAGGTGCAGGATGTGGCGGATGATCTCCAGATGGGTATATCGGACGCGGGACATCTTGCTTGTGATCGAGAAGATTTCAGGAAGGTTGTTATTTGAGCGAGGTTTTGCAAAGGACAAAAGGACATACTACTGTGTGTATATATATATATATATATATATATATATATATATATATATATATATATATATATATATATATATATATATATATATATATATATATATTGCATACCCTATTTACAGTACATCGCTGTCAACACCAGCATTTTACTGCTGTTGTTGATGTCTGGGCAAGTTTTACGTTCAGTAGTTTGCAATTGATTTCAGAACGACCGGCTCCCATACCAATATTTTAAAACCCCAGCACGATTCGGTCTGCTGCTAAATCGGTCACCGCTGTGCTTCGAACGCATGGCAAGCCTTTAGGTTACGGAGACCGGTGGTATATATATATTTCCAATTTTCAAAACAAAAATTGCAAATTCGGTCTCGTTAAACCTGCCTCCTCAGCTGTCGTTATTGTTGAGATCCGTGGTTCTGTGGACAGTTAGTCCTAATTCATACTGGTTTTATTGGTTCCACTCTGTTTGTCGAATGAGGTTGTTTTTGTGCTGCCTGGTTATTTCCTTTCTATCTTAAAAAAAAAAAAAAAAGAAACAACTTTCTATCCTTTCTATCTTATGCTGGTCCTGATGAAGACAGGTCCTTGGTCGGACTGATTAGGTTCCACAGTCTTTCGTTTGTTGGGTTCTTACTCTTATTAGCACTTCTACGTGTTGGTTGTTTCTTGTGTTGTCCTCACCGGGGTTGGCCCCGGTCATGTCCAGTCCTCATAAGGACTCGATGTAGGCAAAGGCAGTGAGTTCAAGTGTAAGATTCAAGTTGTTCCCTCCTATCAGCGGCCCGTACTCCTCTACATTCGCTTTCTCGTTTTCGTCATCGGTGTATCGGTTGGTCTAACAACAAGACGACCCGATCTCCCTGTCAGCCCTGTTTAGGAACCCTTCCGGAAGAGCGAACCCACCATCCTGTCACTCACCCCGCCACACTTAACTGTCCCTCTCAGGACAACAGGAGTTGCTTAAAACAATAAATAAATATATATATATGCTATAATTATAGTTTTTTTTAAAATATACATATAAATATATACAATGTAGAAAAGTTATATGGCCTTCCCTGTTCTGCATATGAACTGTCTGACCAGCCGCTGTATTTTTGGGTTGCTGTTTGTGTGCAGGCACTACCTCATTGTCATTGGGGTCTTAGTTTTGACGAAGTAATCTCTTAGATCCCTTCGTTCACTATTGTACTCGCTGCAGGTTATTAGGTAATGTTCAATGGTGTTGTCTTCTAGGCATGCTCTGCAGAATGGATTTTCTCTTGCGTCTTTCCAGTTTCCAAGTCTGATTTTCCACAGCTGTCTGTTTGCCGGTGCTTTCATGTGTCTTTGGCTTGTGGTTTGTAGCTGGATTCTCCCAGTACTTGGTATGCATGTCGGCCTCTAGCGATGTCTCTCCACTGTTTCCTCAATTCCTGGATTATGTAGTTTTTGATGATACTCTTTCCTTCTACTTTTCCTAGGCCTGTACTGATTTTATTACTGCTGGTTAGTCCTCGTTTCGCCGCTCTGTCTGCTTGTTCCGTTTCCCGGGATACCCCTGTGGGCCTGGTATCCAACAGATGGTGACTTGGCATCCCATGTACCTGAGGTTGGTGGCTGTCGCTAATATCGCCTCTTTTATGCCAAGTCTGTTTCCTTTCGTGAAGTTCCCGAGCGTTTGTACCGAGGACAGGGAGTCTGTCAATATGCAGAGTCTCATCGGTGGTTTTTGGGCTGCAATCTCCAGTCCTTTCAGTATGGCTACCAGTTCGGCCGTGCATACTGCTGTCTGGTCTGTTAGTTTGAATTGTTTCTTCAGTTTCCAGTCTGGGACCACTACTCTTGCCCCAACCTCTCCCTGTTCGTTCTTGGATCCGTCTGTGTATATTATGAGGTTGTCCTTACTGATTTCTTCTGTGTACGCCTCGGCCGCGTCTCTTGCATCTGTGTCCTCCGTGTCCTTGGTGATGGTCTTTGCTAGGCTCGTGTCTGTGAATGGGACTGTTAGTTCCCATGGTGGGATTGTAGGCTTGTATCGTTTTGTCTGTTTCAGGGTTTCTGCTAGCTCGATTTCTTCCTTCATCTTCTCTGCTGCTTCCCATCCTGCCGGTCTTTGCAGTTTTACTATTGGGATGCCTCCCCATTTGCTGCGGTTGTCACTGAATGTTTGGTATCCTGGGTGGTCTTCGTCTTGTGCTGCCTTTACCCAGTAGTTATACGTCAGCTGTTTACGCCTCAGACTCAGTGGTAGTACACCCAGTGCTACCTCCATGGCTTCTTTGGATGTCCCTTTTCCAGCTCCAAGGATGGTGTTTAACGCTTGGGTCTGTATGGTGTCTAGCCTCCTCTTGCTGGTTTCTGATGCTGAGTCGTAAACAATGCTGCCATATTCTAGCTTGCCTCTGATAAATGCTGTATAGAACATCAGCATTGTTTTGGTGTGGGCACCCCAACCGTTTCCTTTTGTCACCCGCAGCAGGTTGCTTGTTTTCTTGCATTTTTCTATTGTCTGACATATGTGTTTTGACCAGTTCATCTGTTCGTCTAGGGTCATTCCTAGGAAGACTGTGCTGCTTGTTCTATTAATAGTTTCCCATTTTATCTGTATTTTATAGTGCTTGTTAGAGTTTATCTTCTTCTTGTTTCTAAATACCATGCTGACTGTTTTATCGGTGTTGATATTGAAGCCCAATTTGTCCACCCAAGCGGTTAGTTTGTTTATCTGTTTTTGGAGGGGTCCTCGTGTAGTTTTTGCAGACTTTCCACTCCTCCATATGGCGTAGTCGTCCGCGAATTGTGACAGTCCTGTTCTCTGATCTTGGATCTCCTCTGTTAGGTCATTCTTGACTCATTCTTGACTGATATCAAGATGTGCGGCAATGTCTCCCACACTCAGATGGCGGTTTTCCTGTACGAGGCCTTCAACTGCTGCAATCGACTACGGGGTCACTACACGATGTGCCTGACCTGGTCGTGAACAGTCTGTCACACAAGTCTCGCCGTTTTAAAACGTCCTACTCCACTCATACGCTTGCTGGACCTACAGGCATGCATTACCATATTGGACCTTCATTCGTCTATGAATTGTTATAGGTTTCACTCCTTTACTGATAAAAAAAACGGATAACAGAATGTGGCTCCTCGTTGGTGCACGTCAAAAGTGGAGCGGCCATCTTTAAACTTTCCTTATGGCGCCGCCGTGTTCATCTGCACCGCGATGTCACGCGCTTAACACTATTTACATTCTTGACAACAATATTGACAATTTGCAAGACAATGACATGGTTATTGTAATTCTATCACACTTTTAAAGTGTTCATTTGAACCCCATTCGTATACATATATATCCTTGAACTGTGTTTACTGTCTGAAGTAATATACACATTTGTCTATCTGTGTGTAAAGGGCGTTTAGTTGACAGATATTCGATTTCGTTTACGATATTTTAACGACCACATTTTGTGAACCATTCAGCGAAGCTTTTCTTCTCGTGACTTGTGTGGGTGACATATTTGTAAAGATAGTATTGATCTAAATGTCAGGGGTACTGGATATGGTACGCCAAAACACCGACTACGCTCGGGGTAAATACTTATTTGATTTCTCTTTTATTGTGCATGCTCGTCTGGCGTGTATTTGTTATGGAGAGATGATCGTTGTACACTTGAGAGGTAAAATGGTCAAAATATTTAGCTTCACCAAAAATATGCCGCGTATTGACCAACTGCCGAACAGTTTGCTGGCTAAATTTCACAATTAAAACCAACCTATAATAAGATACTATACTGATTCAACACTACTGTATAGCGCGGAAGCCTAGACATTAAACAAGCAATTAGAAAGTCGAATAGAGGTCCTGGATATGTGGATATACAGGAGAATATGTCGTATTTTATGGAAACAAAAACAATAAAGTACAGGGGTTCTAGAAAAATTGGGAATGAAGAGAGAGTTGATGAAAGAAATAAAAAAGAGGCAAGTGAAATATTTTGGCCACATTAAAAGACATAACACTCTTATAAAATCTATACTGGAGGGTAAGGTTGAAGGCAACCGAGCAAGAGGTAGACAGCTATATAAATGGGAAAATAACATCAAGAGATGGACGAACAGCAATCTGACAGACTGTACAATTAGGGCGAGAGACAGACAGTGTTGGAGATCCATTGTCAGCCAACCTTCACTGTGGATACGACACCTGATTGATTGATTGCTTGATTGCTTGACTGATTGATTGACTGACTGATGGATTGATTGATTCATTGATTCAATCATTGATTCATGATTGTGTAATCCTGGTATACACAAATTTGCCCTCTCACGGGTGCTATGGAGTGGTGAGATTATCCTTGTATGACATACAGGGAAGTTACACAGTACTATCCTATAGATGTAACGTAGTGATAAACAAGAGAATTGCTATACTGTACCTAAATACTTTTTACAGAACCAGCAACAGTAATGGCATTGCCGAATGGGTAAAGAGCGCTTGTTCTTAAACATATCGTGTGCTGATTCCGAGGTAAGGGTTCACCGCCTACAACGGTCAGCAGGACTAAAATATTGACTTCTCATCTATGACTTGGGGACGTAAATTTCAAGTATCTCTGAAGTTCGCCTAATGGCGAGGGACATTGGTAATATGGAAAGCTAATCCTTACGCTAAAAACAGTCCAGTGCACTACAAGTAGAAGCACGCATATGGACTACGCTTGAGTTCAAAGCGAGCAAACGTTAAAAAATAAAATAAAATAAAGAAATATCACAAATAAATTGCACGGTTACTGTAAGGTTGGAAGCAGACTGTTCTTTTGCATGGATTCAAATGAACAGCGAGTAGGCTAATGGTGAGGCGGAAAAAAACTGAAGGCAGTAAACAAAAAATAATGTTGAGAATATCCTGGTCATAGAAAAAAAAAAAACTAATTCTTAAGTTTGCATCGTAAAAACATAAACAATAGGCTGCACATTTTATTGCCGAGCACATTTCGCTGTATATAGTCATGTGCATCCTACAGAAGTCTTTTAACGTGGAATTAAGCAAAACAATGATTCCGGATAGTTTAAGTAGTAGTAGTAGTAGTAGTAGTAGTAGTAGTAGTAGTAGTAGTAGTAGTAGTAGTAGTAGTAGTAGTAGTAGTAGTAGTAGTAGTAGTAGTAGTAGTAGTAGTAGTAGTAGTAGTAGTAGTAGTAGTAGTAGTAGTAGTAGTAGGGGGAGGAGGAGGAGGAGGTCTCTGTCAACCCTGTAGGGCTATAGAGTTGTGTCGCTGGGAAGCCACCTGACAGCGCCGCTGGTGACTGTTTAGTCCAATGCGAGAGTGACAGTCTCTGTCACAATTTCCGCATCTGTAAGACGAGGCAGGTTAGATTAAATACACAACATAGATTTCACCACGGTAGTTTTAAAATGACTATCATGTCGATTAGTGCTTCCTCTTCCTCCTTAGATAACATTAGGGCCATTCCTTCATTGTGTGGGGTATTTCCCCCTGTATGACCTGAGGGCAGCACTGTTTCACATGTATTTAGAAGCTTTTTAGCTCCTCCACTGTGCATTGTTTCGCACAATTGAAAAATGCTAATCTTATAATATTTCATTTCCCCTTACCACTTGTGCTGTCTGTTTCGATTCATACATAGTTCTTCTTCTTCTTCTTCTTCTTCTTCTTCTTCTTCTTCTTCTTCTTCTTCTTCTTCTTCTTCTTCTCCTTCTTCTTCTTCAGCGTTCCGAGCCATTGAGGTTCTTTGCTGCAGATACAAGCCGTCTCCATTCGTCTCTCTGGTTGACCTTCTCTTGCCAGTCGTTGATTCCAAGTGCTTGTAGGTCTGTATATATATTATCTCTCCGCCGTCTTCTTGGTCTACCTCGGGGTCTACGGTCATTTATTTTCTGAGTGTAAGCGAGTTTTGTTTCCCTATTATCTTCCATTCTTTCTATATGCCCCAACCATTGTACTCTATTAGCCTTCAAGATACCAGTGATTAGCGGGGACTTAAACAGATCATAAATGTCTTTGTTACTTCTTCTTTTCCACTCTCCACTTTGTGTATCCCTAATGGGTCCAAAGATGCGTCTTAAAACTTTGTTCTCAAAGGTTTGTAATAAGGTTTCGTCTCCTTTCGTTGTACTCCAGGTTTCAGAGCCATACAGCACAACTGGTCTGATCAGTATTTTGTATATTGTGATTTTGGTGTTAGAGATAACGCATTTGATTTTAGTAGATGTTGTAGTGCATAGTATATCTTATTTCCAGAATTGATTCTAGTTTGTATTTCTTCCCTTATGATGTTGGAGCAGTTGAAGATTGTACCCAGGTTCTAGCACTTCCATTTGAGAAAACTAGAGTAGAAAACTATTTTGTCAAACTGTCTCTTGGCAGACAGGATCAACTCTTTAATCCATTAGTATTAGCACTATTTGAGAGAAGGACCGTGTCATCTGCATATCTGAGTTCTGAAATGGGGTTTCTACAAGTTACAAATGCTTCTATATTGTTTTTGGTTTCATTATTTTTGACTTTTTCTGTTTATGCTTTAATGTTATAACATTTTCTAATTTAATGGTTTTCTTGATATATGTCTGTGTTGTTTCTGAAGAATATTTATTCATTCATTCGTTCATTCATTCATTCAGTAGCATGTCCTTTGCAGAACCTCGCTCCCGTAACAACCTTCCGGGAAACCTCTCAATCATAAGCAAGATGTCCCGCGTCCGATACACCCATCTGGAGATCATCCGCCACATCCTGCACCCATCTTCTCTTTGGCCTTCCTCTTCCTCTCTTCCCAGGCATATACCCCTCCATTATTGTTCTCTCTAAACTTTCGTGACGTTTCAAGTGACCAAAATATTTCAATTTTCTTTGTTTTATCGTTTTTAATAGCCAACCTTCTTCAATATTCAGCTCTTGAAGTATTGATGCATTTGTTCTTTTCTTTACCCAAGATATTCTTAGAACTCGTCTATAACATTTATATTCAAAGGCATTTATGCGCTGCTCAGCTTGTTTAGTAAGTGTCCAGGTCTCACAGGCGTATGTTGCAATGGGAAAGATGCATGCTCTTAAAAATCTAATTTTTGTAGTTCTGTCTGTCCCATTCCATAATTTATTCAGTTGTTTTAGTCTTTGAAGAGCAATTGATAGTCGTCGTTTAATTTCTTTCATTGTGCCACCGTTGTTGGTAATCAATAACCCAAGATATTCAAAATTTTCCACCACTTCCATTTTTTCCTCATTAACATATATTTCTTTCTCCATAGTGGTTTTATCTGTATGCATTATCTTTGTTTTTGCAATGTTAATAATATACAAGTTGTGATTTTCACTATTCAATTGGGTTGAGGCTATTAGGTTTTCTATACCAGTCTGTGTTGTGGATAGCAATACTGTATCATCAGCATACCGAATCTCTGGTATGTCAAGACCACCGATATATTAGTGTAATGGAAACGTCGATTCGTCGTTGTGTCGTAGGTTAACTTATTTTTATTTTATTATTATTTTATATTATCAGTGATTTTTCATCCTGTGATTTCGTTTGCCGTAGTGAAGTTCGTTGTGATGTATATAGCCTACACTGTGTCTGTGTTTAGTATCTCTCACTTTTTAGCAGGATTTATACGTACCTAACTGTTTTTATTTCTTATTGCTATATCTTGCTACGGCCGTTACTTTTCCTATCTATTTTTGGCTCGTCGCATTACACTTTCTGCATAGATGGTGTGCATGTATGCAGGGGCGTCACTAGGGGGGTGCGGGGGGTGCGGGCCGCACCGGGTGACACCATCAAGGGGTGACACCAAAATAAAAAAATTTCAAATTTGACAAAGCAGACATAGCAAAATAACAAAAATTTAACTTTGTCCGAGTTTGTCGAAGTTCTTTATTTATGTTTTACCTGAAGTATTGAAGTTATATTGTTCAATTTGTTTTCTTTCTTATGTCCTTATTAACTTTTTGACTTATTTTACAAACATTACTATATGCGATTATATTTGGTACAGGAAAACTCGGAAGAAGACCATGGTGAAAGTCTAGAGGGGTGACACCAAGAGTTTACCGCACTGGGTGACACCAACCCCAGTGACGCCACTGCATGTATGGGAAAGAATGCAGCCTTCAATGATATATGGGTAAAGAAAGCCACCTTGCTAATAATCTAGTTAATTATAATGGTTGTTAATTATGTCAGGTCTTAGTCAGATATGACTGAGCTACCGTATCACAGTAGATGGAACTATCCGCTTTCTGTTAACGCCGAATGTTGGGTGGTGCTCACCAAACCCGACACTCCACATTGTGCCAACGGCTTCAGGCGGAAGAGCGCAATTGGAAAAGTACAAGCCGTGTCCAAGTGCGAGGAAATGCAATCTAAAGACTAAATGTCACAGCAGGGCAGACAAAGCCCTAAGCCTTGAGTAGCAACTGGTCTGGGATGGAAGACAGACGGACAGTAATGAGCACTGCGTTGCTGATCCGGCAGTTCTGCAGCTTGTTTTATTCCAGACGTACTGTACTGGTGTTCAGATTCTTCTGGAGTAAACAAGGCAGGCTGAGAGAGGGATCATGCTGCATGTTCAACACATGGTCTCTACAACTCAGCACAGGCTTTGTACTGCGGAGAGGTATAACTGCATCTCTGATCCCCGCCATGGTTTGTAGTTACTGTGCTTTTTTTTTTTTTAAATGAAGTTATTTAAAACTTAGTTGCATATCCTCCTTAACAGGACGCCACAGTACAGTCAACACCAGCATTTTTTGCTGATGTGATCGCTTGGCAAGTTTACGTTCAGTAGTTTGCCATTGTTTTTTGAATTACAACGTAACCAACAATCGTCTGTCAAGTAGGTAAGGTGCCAGTAATTATTTCTTTATTGGCTGTTTTGATTAATGTCTTGACAAATGTACGTTCAGTATTTGCCATTGCTTTCCCTCCATAGCTATGGAATGGGTTTTACACGTCGTGTCGCCCAAGACCAAGGAATTCGCATGCTGACTTGAGGCTATCCACGTTTTCAATGAGGGCAGATAAGGCAGCCAATCACACACACCAAAGTACGGGTGAACGTGCCAGGTCGGGAATAAGTGGGCTGATCAAATAATCCTGGTGAAGTGGAATTCAAATGATACGAGCTTTGTGAAAATGCTAATTATTTAATCTTTCTTTCTTTCTTTCTTTCTTTCTTTCTTTGGTTTTAGTCAAATTTTTCTTTTTTTATTGCGTTCTTCTAGATTTAGAACGCTCTTGTTTTCTTTTGAAATATGATATCTCTTCCATATACTGTTTCTCTTTTTTATATCCTCCCTTTTGGGTGTTAAGCTGGATGTCTTTTTTTTCCTCAATTAAATACTTACAAGATGTGGAGAAATATGGTCTCCTACTCCATTCGGCAAGGTACTTGATGATGGTTAACCGTCTATCCATTCATTCATCCATCCATCCATCCATCCATTCGCCCGGCTGTCCTTCGGTCCATCTGTCTGTCTGTCTGTCTGTCTGTCTGAAAGTAGACCGTGGCCGGTCTATTTGTCATTGTGTTTCTACCTGTCCTTCTGTCTATCGGCAGACTGCGTGTCCCTGTCTCTTCATATAAAGTACCACACAGAGTTAAAGTTAGCTGCAAGCTCTATCACAGGGCGTCGTAATCAACCCCAGCATTTATTGCCTGTTTGTGATTTTCCTTTATGAAAATCAACTCACCACGATCTACTCGGATGACTTTGAATTTGATAGGTCAGGATTGTGAAACTGCATTCACTAACCCCAACCCACAGGTCGCCCGACCCGCATAGAATACGTCCGCATATTAAATCATTCACTTACTACCGACAATCCACAGACCGCCACAGGTGTGTCTTCACGGCGCGCCACTGACAGTCAAGCCACATTTAACACAAGTCTGATCACGTCCCCACACGGCCGCGATCAATAAATATATCGATCACCCAGTTTTCACTCGCAGCAAAATATTTCCCCTGGTTCTCGACCGACTCCAGCGGGGAATTTCTGCAACGGTCTCGGACGATTGGTTCTGTAAACGCTGACACACCGGGCCGCCTGCTGCCAACTACGCAATTCTCATCGGAACTGTTGTACGGTTCCCAAGCGCACAGTTGAATTCGAGTTAGAACCTATCTACTTTTTCGTTATGCTTACGCCTCGATCTATGTAATTGTGTTCTTAGTACTGCGTTTGGCGTCGTATTGCTTGAAGCTGTCGGGACTTGCTCAAAGAGCGTGTGTAGATAGAAAACTAACACTGCGTGTTTTGCTAGGACTGATGTAGAATCAAATGACTAACAGACTGTGATATTAGGAATTTACTATTTCTGGTGAGTAGTTTTGTTAATAACGCATTATTTTTATTATATGTGGTAATATAATGCGAAAACTAATCCCATTAGCAAGCCATTTGGGGCGTATTATTTATATGGTTTTAGGTTTAAGGTCCTATTTTCGTAAAGTGGTCAGTTATACACCGGCTGCCTTTAGTTTTTCAGTTGTTTTTTTTTTTTTGGCCCTCGCTCGCTTTGAACTCAAGCATAGTCCATACACATTATTTATAGTAGTGATGGACTGAATTTTGTGAGTGGATTAGCTTTTCCTATTAACAGTGTCCCTCGCCATTAGGCGAACCCACTCCGACCTCAGAGGTAGTATTTTCAGATAACTGGGATTGTATCAGATTTAGATTTCGTGAAGTCCAAAGTTTTAGATGGTTTGGTCAGTTGGTTTTTTTTTCATATCCTTTTTAAGGACATCGCTGTCAACACCATCATTTTACTGCTGTTGTTGATGTCTTGGCAAGTTTACTTTCAGTAGTTTGCCATTGCTTTCTGAACGACCGGCTACCATATCAGTTCGTTAAAACCCAGCGCGACGCGGTCTGCTGCTAAATCGGTCACAGCTGTGTTTCGAACGCAGGTAAGCGGAATTACGAAACGAATCCGTAACGCCTTCGCCTTTGGTCAAATTGAATAATCAGAATAAGAGCACCGAGCTGATCCGTGACTTAGGTGGCGGTGTGAGATGGTGAATCATGATCGCCCACGCTTACCGGCATGTTACATGATGAGGTTGAAGAAAGCCCTTACATAATTACTAAAAAGTAACATGCCCTTTGCCATACTTTGCGGCTATTGGGCATATTATGTTATTCCCATATGTATATAAACCAGTCAGGATTCTCTGGACATGTTATGAGAAGAATTGGACTTGAAAATTTAGTGACAACTGGCAAGCTTGACGGGAAGAGAGCAAGGGGAAGACAGAGGGATACATACCTGGATGGTTTGGCAGCATGGCATGGTCGGGGCAAGAACACAGACCTGATTCTTCTTCTTCTTCTTCTTCTTCTTCTTCTTCTTCTTCTTCTTCTTCTTCTTCTTCTTCTTCTTCTTCTGCGTTCATTCGTAATATTTTTGGACGTAATTGCGATGTGCCTGCTTACAGTAGAGCTGCGATATTTGCACCTTTCCGCCGACACATCCGACTTCTGCGGCGACCTGATTCGAGACTCTGGTGACCGCGTGAGAAGGCGATAAATTACCGCCCACGCCTGTCGGCTCGGCGCTTGATGATGAAGATGTAATGACGATATAATCCAGAAAGCAATGGCAAACTCCCGAACGTAAACTGATCAAGAAATAACAAACAGCCACAAAATACCGGGGTTGGCTGCGACCATCCTGTAATGGATATGCAACTAACTTAATTTATAAATCATTCGGCCCTCGATGCGTGATGTGGCCTATATCAAGCCGATCTCTTTTACTTCCCAGACCATTTACTGGCGTTTATTTTTAGGCTGGTTCGACCTCGGAGCCCGTGTCCATTTTAAAAAATACATCCCCACTGGGTTGGGGTGGGGTGGGGGTGGAACACAAAACCACCGTGCCGGTAGTGAAGCGTGCCCAAAGTGCTTACCAAATTAGTTTGGGACCTCACAGTCACTCAAGGAAGCGTCTAGAAACATTGAGAATGTATTCCTGGGAGGTGGGGGAATGGCACACGCATGGAGGAGTATCATCAGCGGAGTTGATCCAGAATACCAAAGACCGAAATCTGTGGAGAGAGATGAACGCCTGTGTCAACTGCCAAGGCGCATGTTGATGCATTGGATTCTGTTGATGATGAAGTAGCTTAACCTTGTATAGGAAACATTGCCAACCTAAATCTAATACCAGCCAACCTTATGTGGTGCAACACGAAAAATCACACGAGAAATAAATTCACGGGTATTGACTGACACTCATATAAGTAGATGAAAGAAGTAGATATAATAGGCGTAAAAGGCATATCTCTATTTACGAAAGAACAAGAACGAGATACAACATAAGGGCCCCGACTATAACCAACCCGATAAGTCGACGGTTGAACAGGGCCATTCTTCTCAAGAATTGGAATTGGATATAATAGGATACACTAAACAAAATATAAATGTAAAGATGTAGTGGATTTTTTGTTTTGTTTCGCTCGGTTTGAACTCAAGCGTAGTCCATACACGTGTTACTGCTTCTGGTGCACTAATCATATTTTAGCGTGTACATGTCGCGAGATTGCCATGAGTTAAACAGATAAATATTCCCGACGTTTGCTTGGCGTGTATTTTCAGCACCATTATTTTACTAACTGGAAAAACACCGCGGATGTCAAAATCTCAGGACAATATTTGTAGCTGCACGTGTACATCTATAACGGATTTGGAACGGTCGGTGTTGATGGTGACAGGTCCTGGCATCGCCTTGATTAGTTTGTCTACATTTGAATGTAAATGGAAGCAGTGGGGTCAGCCCATCTACACATTTGGTGTTGAGTGAGAAGGAAGGGATACACCGAGTTGGCAGTTCATTACCAGTTAGAATCACATATATTGTCACCACGGAACAGAAGATTGACAAGTTTGTCAACATTTGAATGCAGATGGAAGCCGTGAGATCACAATGGCAGATGTAAAACGGAAGTACTTAGTAGGGAGAAAACAGTACATATGTCAATTCTTGGTTTCCGGAACATGAAGAGTTTGACGGGGTTATTTGCAACTGTTTGTTGGAAGTCGTCATAAAATTCGCTGGCTTGTTTTGAGAATCTTAACAATTACTGACAACTTTGACAGGATTTAAGCCCGGAAAAATAGATCCTTGCAAATGGTTGATATGTCCAAATAACACCTGTGTGGGGGAGAAGAGGATAAAGTCACGTGGACAACTTTGGTAGTTTGCCATATAAACTCTAGTTGGGACCAGCTAGGGAGGACTTGAAATTATGCTTTAGTCAGAGTGCCAGGGCACGGCAGCGCCTAGTGGAAATAATATCTACCGTGTGTTAATTAGTGACTTAATTTTACACGTGCCTATAATGGCAGATGTAGATATGATTGATAGGACTGCAGTGGTGCCATTTAAGGTATAACCTATTATAATATATTCGTTATAATTACTTTAGGCAGTAGCCTTGTTAAACTATAGTGTGATGATTAGCACTGTTAGTGGAAACTAGCTAGAGTAGGGAAGTGATACTTGACTCTGTTAGCTAGAATAGATTAGTGAAGTGTTGATAAGCTTTACTAGTTGAGAATTGAGTAATGAGGGATAATTGGGATTTCCCGTAGGTGTCCCTCTGTCTCTTATACACATCTTGTGGGAGGGGTTCCACATTCTGTTTGCTGATTTTTTCTTTGTCATAACCTGATTCGACTCTAGGTGGGTAGCTAATCTGCTCTATGACTAAGTCTAGTTAGCTAACGATCATTAGGCAAGGTGATAGGCTTACACTCAGCCGAAAGAATCATGAACTAGTACTATCACCAGGTGTGTTGTTTCTATCCTAGGTTCCCTACCAGATCCAAGGAAGCTCAATAAAGTTTTGGGAAGGAAGAAAATCCCAGTCGGAAGAACACCAGTTCGGCAATCAATAAAGATTGCTTACAGACGTGATTAAAAGCTAGAGGGAGGTTGATTCACCCAACATAGTGAAGATTACAGTTGCACCATACAGCATTAAACAGTGGTAACGAACCGAGAACCGGTTAAGAGTAACTAGTGTTAGTACAGTAACAATTAACATTAGTAATTAGCACTTGCGGACTGAATGGTTCGATGTGCAACGAGGATGATCTGTCGACTAACACTTAACTTTACTAACTGTGTAAACACTAGAAAAGAACTTGTGCAGTTGGTTAGAGAACATTAGGAACGGACATTGTGTAGAGTGAATCCGGTCCATAAGTAACTGTTCATACCACCGGTGTCTATTTCTCATGTTCATGAAATGGGATTACCAGAGGTCTACAGAAGCAAAGCAGTATCCGGCAGGATGGTTCCGGCAACGGGTGAGACGTACTTGTTCTGACGTAACGTGCTGTGGTCTATCTTTGCTGTGATCAGCGGACTGATCTGATGTCTGAGAGTCAGATTCTCTACACTTTATAGAACACGTCACACATTTTCTTCGCATACACGTCTCATACACGTTACACTTTTATTTTAATAAATTAATCTTTATTAATTTCTAGAAGTAAGAGTTGTTGAGTATGTTGCGTTGGGGAAGTATGAGAAGGGGGCATAGTACGACAGTGTGAGAGTGATAGGAAAAGGTGTCCATAGGCTGATGGAGTGTGTTGGACGGAAGCTGGTGGATTCTCCAGAATATTGAGGGGGAAAAAAAAAATAATATTATAATGTGGGTGTCGGATCTCCTCACTCCAGGGACGACACTTTAAAGGAGGACACGACAGTACATTAGCTTTCGTAGTGCCCCTAGTGTTTAACCCACTCAGATTTCTGAGGTACGTGTAATTTACATCTCCAAGTCAAGGACGAGAAGTCAACATTTTAATCCAACTGACCCGTGTAGGGGTTGAACCCGCCACCTCGACACCAGCACACTGATATAGTGGATTTATTGCTCATGTTATTTCTCGTGCTACTTCAGTGTCCCCAAAAACTCCCTAGGGATTGATATTTCTGCATGAGCAGGTGTTGGACCATGCTCTGGTTACATTATAATATGCATTTCTGAAGAAGCAGTCATCGTCTATTTTTTTACCATGTTATGGGAAGACAAACACTGGAACATGTTGTGGCAACAGGAAAGATTTGCGAAAAGGGGGCTAGAGGAAGAGTCTGAGAAGATGCTTGACATTCTTGTGGTATGGCACGGAAGAGAGTCAACACACGAATTGATCCATAACGTCGGAGATCGTAATTTGTGATCGCCCATTCCAGCCGGCAAGGCATTTGATGATGATGCATCTCTACAGGAGTGAAGCTCCAGTACCAGTCTCGCACACCCGCTGATATCTGAAGGGGGTAAAGGAGACCTCTACGACTATCCCAGTGTAGACTGTTCTTCGGTACCAGGTCGAGAGGAAAGCTTCCACACTAACCTCTTTCTGATAGATGCAAGCCCTGTTCAGGACTTAAAACGACTGGGCGCCAAAGCGTCGATCTTAAAAGTTAAACTCAGCGTTCCAGAGGATACACAACCAAACCTAATAACCATTCAGTCAAGGGAAAATCAGCCTTGGCTATCTGACTGGCACCTTGCTGTCTTGACAGACGATAGTTTGTAAAATGGAGTTATAGCTCTCCATAACTCAAAGTCTGGGCTGAAGTTAGAGACCATGTGTTGCCCATGCAGAAAGATCCCTCTCTTAGCCTGCTTAGTTTACTCCAGAGGAAAGGTAAACCAATACGTCTAGAACAAAACAAGCTGCAGAAGATGCCGGATCAGCAAAGCAATACGCTAACTGTCCACCTGTCGGAGCTTCCATTCTAGACCACTTGCCGACCAAGGCTTAGGGCCTGGTCTGCCCTGCCATGACATGTCGTTTTTAGGCCTCATTTCCTCGCCCTGCGGTAAGGCTTTTACCCGTCCAATTGCGCTCCTCTGCCCGAAACCGTTGGCACAATGTGGGGTATTGGGTTTGGTAAGCACTGCCCAACATTCGGCGCTAACAGAAAGCAGGTAGTACCATCTACTATCATACGGTAGCTCAGTCATATCTGACTAAGACCTGACCCGACTTTGCCATCCATGAAATAATAAAAAACTCGTGTCTTAGCGGAGACCTACCAGAGGACCGGGGCGACACCCACACCTTCGAGAAAAAGCCAGACAGACATATAATCAGACTGCTTTTTTGGCACCATTATTATTGGGGCTCTTCGCAGACTGTTGCAGATGAGGACAGAGCACGTATGGGAATGTCCCGAGGGCTGTGTTGTCGGTTCTTCTTCTTCGTTCATCCGGAGTTTTTTTTTCCGGATGTGATTGCGTTGTGCCTGTTTACAGCAGAGCTGCGTTCTTGCGCCGTTAGACCGACACATCCGACTTCTGCGGGCATTTGTTGACCGGGTTAACCTTCCCAGGGGTGTTGTCGGTTCTAGACTCAACTCAACTCTTCAGGAGGAGCCGGCTAAGGTTCAGAAATGGGATCTAGCCATCACGTGTTGTAGGCCTGAATGTACCGATGAATTAGACGTAGACAGCCACGATTACTGGACACGTTATGAGAAGAAATAAATTGGAGAACTTGGTGACAACTGGCAAGATTGAGGGGAAAAGAACAAGAGGAAGGCAGAGAAGTAAATACCTGGATGGATTGGCAGCGTAGTATGGTCGAGACTAAAACACAGAGCTGATCCACGACTCTGGTGATCGAGTGAGATGGCGAAACATGACCGCCCACGCTTATAGGCATGACACATGATGATGATGATGATGATGATGAATGCACGCGGGGAATAATGGCCAGTCTTTCCTTGACTTAGCGAGACGACGAACGCAGGCCTCGAACCCTCGTCCGATTATGACATTATTAGCATTGTCCTGCCCCCTATCAGCTAAAATAATGCGCTCGCATGTGCCATTATAGCATACAGTAATCTGGATGATGATCACCTACACTAAATGCTACAGAACACAACGCGAGTTACGCTGCACTGTTTCGTCAAATATGTGACCCAGTGATCATATTTTACAATATTGATTGCAGACAATGAGCAGGATCTGCAATAGTTAGTAAATGCTGTTGTTGTACACAGTGAACAACTAGGGTTAGAATTGAATTGTAAGAAGACAAAGATTATGGTCGTCACTGGGAAGAAAGAAATACCACAATGTAAATGGGAATATTCTTAAACAAGTGAATCGGTACAACTATCTCGGAACTGTCATAACATCTGAAGGGAGGTCCTTGATGAGATTATAACAAACATTGCTATGACACTGGTAGCCGGTTGCAAGATGGAACACATACTGACCAATACAAAGCTTTGAATAACAAAGACACAAACAATAGAATGCACGATTTATAGCCTGACATTTTTCACTGCATCTCGTCGGGTACATACTACAGAATTCACACAACATAAAGTAAAACAACTAGATAAATCCTTCAAGCTGAAATATACACAGTTTCGCACAGTAATGGCACTTGTCTCCCACGGTAATTTTAAACTAACATGTCTTTCTGTTTGCACAAAACTGGCCTATGTAGATTAATCATTATGGCTTCTGCAAACTTTAATAAGCGACTATTTTGTGAGTTAAACAGCACGCGAAAGGCACTGTCTATTTCAATCTGTCGAGATGTAGCAATAAATCGTGCAATCTATTGTTTGTGTCTTCGTTATTCAAATTCACTACGAGAAAACATTGTTCTCAATGAAAACAAGATGTAAATTGCGATGAGAAAAAAGTGTTTAAGTGCTACATAGAACCTGTACTGTTGTATAGATGTGTGTACTTTTGTATATGTTTGGTTCCTCGATTTGCTAATTGTTTTTCTGCTCCAAGTATGTAAGTTGCTTGCACTCACATTGGAATTGATAAATGTTTGATTTGGTGTACGGAGAAAATGGTTCTTTTATAGACGTGGGAGACAGTATGGAGTGAGTAGACATCTAACACATCTATGCAGAAGCTTATATAACAACAGTGAATGCATAGTGAGAACAACTGGAGGGCACTCAGAACCCTTAACCATAAGATCCGGAGTATGACAAGGTTGTGTCCTCTCTCCTCTCTTGTTCATAACATATATAGACAACATACGTAAAGAAACCAGCCAAACAGAGACCGCAAGAACACCACACGACGAGAACACAGAAGAAGAACCATCTGAAAATCTAACTATTAGAGAACTCCTGGTTGCGGACGACCAAGCACTAATAGCAAAATCAGAAGCTGAATTGCAAGACCACGTGAATAGTCTAAACGAAATGTGTAGGGAACATAACATGAAAATTAGCACAAGTAAAACAGAAATATTGACTATAACTAAAGAAGAAAAAGCAACAACGATTCACCTAAACGAACATCCCTTGAAACAAGTAAAGAGATTCAAGTACCTAGGAAGTATAATATCATCAAATGGCAAATCAGAAGACGAGATCGAAAATAGATGCAATAAGGCAAACCAACTCATTGGACAAATGGCACCAATACTAAAGAACAAAACACGTATCAATAACTACTAAGAAAGCACTTTACAACACAATCTTCCTACCAGCTCTATGTTACCAATGTCAAATCTGGACAATGACAGAAAAAGAGAAAAGAAAAATCACAACAACAGAAATGAGATTCCTGAGAAGAATACTCAATGTATCAAGAAGAGATAAGATCAGAAATGAAGAAATCAGGACTAAAGTGGGGGTTATAGCTGCACTAGATTTTATTAGAAGGCAGCAAGTCAAATGGTTTGGCCATGCAAGTAGATTACCAACTAATAGTATACCACAACAAACAATGATGTACAGACCAGAGGAAAGCAGAGGAAGAGGCCGACCACGTAAACGATGGGCGCAGGGAATAACAGAGTCCATGGGAATATCGATACATGAAGCCCATAAGCGGGCACTCTCCCGCTGTTTATAATTCACCTCGACACCCCAAGGTACAAGAGGAACATGATGAGATGAGATGTGATGAGACAGACGGGGTAGGTATCGGGGTGATTTATATCTGATCATTGGTTCAGCAGCAAAGAATGTTTGGTTTACTGCTATTTTAAGTCGATCATATTTTCGTTCGCTGACCACTTCATGTTCTTGTCCACTTCGTCAATGTTCTTATCAATGAGACATGCAAGGCCCTCTACCTCAACAAAGCTGAGATACGGAAGAGGGGATACAACTTAATAAAGAAAAATGACGACGAACGAAACTTTGGGTGTAAATTTAGAGGGAAAAGAAGTTAAAGAAAACGAAGCAGGATCAGAATCTAAAGGCAAAGAAAGTAGCAAGGTACGATGCTGGCGCCGAATACCTCGAGAAAGTAAGTGATGATGTTGAGGAGACAGAAATAGCTGCTCAGGATATTCAAGATGCTATGCGAGTGGTCAGCGACAGATAAAACAGCTAAGGCAAAGCATAAAATAGAAAAGTTAGTTAGTCGCGGTTCCAACTTCACGGCAAAGGATTGCACCCATAACGCTCCGTTCCTGTGCCAGTGAATATCACACAAAATTATCCTTGCTGCCCCATGTGAAAAGTGAAACAGATAGGTCTCGACAAACCAACACCCCCACAGGCACACTATGTATTAAGCCGCTGCCAGAATGTCAACACAAAAGTCCGCCACGAAAAATACAATCTATCGTTGATGGAAACGGCAATCACTAGAAAACTAGCAGCCTCACATTACTGCATAAGGCAACCCAGTTAGTTCAGCAACCGACCGGTCGCCATTTTTCCGAACATGCAAAAAGAAAAAGAACTCAAAAGTAAAAATCAATAAGGATGATGTGGGTAACATTGCACAGGAGACGGAGATATCACGAACACAAGCAAAGTGTTAAGAGAATACAATGGCAATACTGTGGGATGCTTTAGGCTTTTTAACAAATTAAAAATATGCATCCATTAAACAAAATATATACATTATACATTCACAGCTTTTAATATTCACATGTGTACTGAAGCCACTTCTTGAAACTATACCTTGCAGCGTGTTTGGGAAAAGATGATTGTGTGATCGCTTTCACCAATGGAGACTACAGTCCAATGTCCTCCCATCATTACAGCCAGACTCGATCCTGTCAGACAGCAGCTCAACAAGATCTGCGTGAGTTATTTTTCTTGTTATTCGTCAGTCAATGGGAAACACCATCATGTGTCATGCCAAACGACGCATGCAATCTTGTCTCCCCACACACATTTGTTCCTATGTTCTTTGCTCTTGACTGGTTTTTTGGTAAGTCCTACTCATCATTTTGGTGATATTTTGCCAACTCACCCAAACCACTCTCTCTTTCTCTCTCTCTCTCTATCTCTCGCTCGCTCTCGCTCTCTCTCTCTCTCGCTCTCTCTTTCTGTCTGTCTCTCTTTCTCTCTTTTTTGTATCTCCCCATCTCTCTCTCTTTTTCTACCTGTATCTCTTTCTTTGTCTCTCTCTCTCCTTTGTCTGTCTCTCATTCTCTGCCTCTCTCTTTCTGTCTACCTCTTTCTCTGTCTCTCTCTCTCTCTCTGTCAGTCTGTCTGTCTTTCTCTCTCTCTCTCTCTCCGCTCTCTCTTTCTATCTGTTTATCTTTCTCAGTCTCTCTCTCTCTCTTTCTCTGTCTATCTCTCATTCCCCCCCCTCTCTCTCTCTCTCTTTCTTTCTCTATGCCTGTCTCTTTTTCTCTCTTGTTGTCTCATCGCTCTATGTCTCTTTCTGTCTATCTCTCTTTCTATGTCTCTCTCTCTTTCCCTGTTTGTCTCTCATTCTCTGTATCTGTCTCTCTCTTTCTGTCTGTCTCTCTTCCCCCCTCCCCTCTCTCTCTCTCTGTCTGCCTCTCTCTCTCTCTCTCTTTCAGTCTATCTATCGTTCTCTGTCTCTCTTTCTCGGTCTGTATCTCGTTCTGTCTGTCTGTCTGTCTGCTTCTCTCTCTCTCTCTCTCTCTCTCTCTCTCTCTCTCTCTCTCTCTCTCTCTCTCTCTCTCTCTCTCGTGATAGAAGGGCAGAATGTTAGACGGGCCTGCGTGCCCAATTCTTAACCCTTTGAAAATAAAGTTTGTTCGTTCGTTCGTTCTCTCTCTCTCAACATAAATATTATTACTCACATTTCCCAGCTGTAAAGAAGTTAATCGCCTGTCTTTCTCTGTATCACCATCACAGATTACAATCTCAGACAGTGGCCAGTTGACTTTAGAAGTGAAAAGCCGAGCAGGAAAATCTTCTGACAACAATCAGTTTGATAAAACAAAGGAACTCATCTGTATTTCCCCAGATGGAATGCAGGTCAGTGTTAAACTCAATGTTGACTGTATGGTGTCTTGTGTTTTGTAACGGTCATGATATGCTTTCACAACATTTTACTTTGTTTTTATAGAAGATTATATTATGTGATTATTCCAAAGGGGGTCTCCAGAGCGAACTAGTTGCGCTATCTGCCTCGTGTTCCGAAAGTTGTGGGTTCGATTCCAGGTTACATCATTCGGTCACGAGTGTAAATTTCCCGGAGACTTCTGCGGGTCGTCGCTGGAGGTACGGAGTTCGTACTTTGTGATATGCTTTGAGCGGGTCGCCGTGTGGAAGCAGACAGGTCCATATTGAATAAAACTCGGTGCAATGAAATCCATCCTCTTATCCTTTTTTTTGTTCTAAAACATTTTTTCTTGTTGGGGGGGGGGGGGGTGTGTTACTACTACTACTACTACTACTACTACTACTACTACTACTACTACTACTAGTAGTAGTAGTAGTAGTAGTAGTAGTAGTAGTAGTAGTAGTAGTAGTAGTAGTAGTAGTAGTAGTAGTAGTAGTAGTGAGTGCATTGAACTGAATTTGCATGAATGTTACCTTTCCCTGTTACCACTGTTCCTCGCCATCAAGCGAACCCACCCCGACTTCTGAGGCATTTTAATTTACCCCTCCCCCAGTCAAGGACGAGAAGTCACCATTTAAGTACATCTGACTGGCGTATGGGACGAACCCATTATGCGGCAATCAGAAGAGAAAGTGCAAGTCTGTTAAACCTCTCAGCCAGACAGCCATTTTCGAATATCATTTCTCACCCTTTTTTTCGTGTACTGTTCCATTAGTAGTTAATTATGCTGTACGTACATATGCATAACCAGTATCGTGTCTTGGAAACTGAAATTATTATCATGTGCCATGCCGGTAAGGGTGCGCAGATATGGTTCGAAAGCTCACTCCATCAGCGCGCGTGATCACGCCAGATTATGCCAGGCGGTCAAGACAGCCAGGTATTTTTCTCTCTGGCTTTCCCTTGCTGTTGTCATATATTTCGAACCTCTGTGTGTAGTTAGAAAAAAAAAGATTAGTTACATAACCTTTACAGGACGTAGAAGTCAACTTCAGTATTATTTCGTGATTCCTGGGCAAGTTTATGTTCAGTAGTTGCCATTGATTTCTGAAGACCGGCACCAATACCATTTCATTATGGGAAAAAATACAACGCAAGGTGGCCTGCTTCCAAATCGCCCGCAGCTGTGTTTCGAACGCGGTATGTTGGATTACGAACTGCGTCCGTAACACTTTCGCCATGGAGCCGGCTGTAGTACCACAACTTTTATTTCATTCAATGGAGGGCACTGGTTGGATTTGTTTTTACCCAAAATATGCTGTTTTACTCAGAACATGCTGATGTGGTGGGCAACGAGCAGGGAGAGAGACTGGCTGGATCTGCACCGCTGGGTGCAGTATTGGGGCGTGATAAGGGCCTTATATAAGACAGATGTGATCGGAGCACTTTGGGATCGTTTGTATAGTGCGGAAGAACAGATAGGGTATCACGGCCTCGAGAGAATGGTGCTGCGGAGAGTGACCACGGGATCTGGCCGACACTCAAAACTCCGAGGAAGGGCCAGACGGACACATAATCAGACTGATACTGGTAACATTCGTTTTGGGACTCTTCGCTGACTGTTGTAGATGAAGACGGAGCACGTATGGGAATTGCCTGAGTGTTGTGACGTTGGTTCTTGTTCAACTCATTTCATTGAAAGAAATACGACAATGTAACAGTCAAGTAAATAGGAGCATTTTTAAACAAATGGGTCGCTACAACTATCTCGGAACAGACATATCATCTGATGGGAGAGCCCTTGTTGAACAAGAATCGCTATGGCAACAGTAGCCATTTGCAAGATAGAAAACATGCTGATCAATAAAGAGTTGTCAATTGCAATTAGAAACAGAGTGTTGAAGTGCTGTATAGAACCTATACTGTTATATGGATGTGAACCATGGACAATAAGCAGACAAGCAGAGAAACATCTAATGGTAGTGGAAATGTGGTTTCTGGGGAAAATGCAAAGAATATCATGGACGGAAAGACAAAAACAAAACAAAAACCCCAACGAGCAAGTACTAAAAGAAATAAATGAAAACCATAAACCTATTAGGGAAATTAGACGCAGACTGTCAAGATATTTTACTTATCATGAAGGGAAATAAACTGAAAAACTTAGTGACAAATGGCGAAATTGATGGGCGAAGAGCAAGGGGGTGGCAGAGAGATAATATATGAATGGTTTAGCCATTTGGCACAATCTAGACAAAAACAGTGAAGGTATTTTCAGAAATATTGAAGATATGGAAGGAATCAACATTGGGGGACGATGCATTAATAATATTAGATATGCATATGATGCAGTCTTGATTGCAGACAATGAACAGGACCTGCAACATTTAGTAGATGCGGTTGTTGCACACAGTGAACAACTAGGGTTAGAACTGAATAGTAAGAAGACACAGATTATGGTCGTCACTGGGAAGAAGGAAATATGACAATGTTGGAACTCTTCGCTGGCTGCTGAGGATGGGGACGGAGCGCTTATGGGAATGTCCCGAATGCTGTGATGTCGGTTCTTAAATCAATCAATCAATCAATCACAATGTTATGTACGAGTAAATGGGAATATTCTTCAACAAGTGAACAGTTACAATTATCTCAGAACAGTAATAACATCTGATGGGAGATGCCTTGAAGAGATTAGAACAAGAATCGCCTTGGCAAAAAGTAGCTGTTAGCAAGATGAAAAACATACTGACCAATAAAAAGATGTCAATTGAAACGAGAAAAAGAGTGTTGAGATGCTACATAGAACCTGTACTTTTATATGGATGTGAAGCTTGGACAATGAGCAGTCAAACTGAAAAACATCTGATGGCTGTAGAAATGTGGTTTCTGAGGAAAATGCAAAGAATACCATGGATAGCCAGAAAGACCAATGAACAAGTCATTCAAGAAACAATGAAGATCGTAAACTGATTAGAGACATTAGACGTAGACCGTCAAAATATTTTTTGGGCATGTTATGAGAAGAAATGACTTGGAGAACTTGGTGACAACTGGCAAGATCAAAGGGAAGAGACCAAGGAGAAGACCGAGAAGTAAATACCAGGATGGCTTGGCCTCGTGGCATGGCAGGAGACAGAAACACGGAGATGATCCACGACTCTGGTGATCGAGTGAGATGGCAAAACATGACCGCCCACGCTTACCGGCATGGCACATGGATGGGTGGATGGAGACAAAAACACCGAGCTCTGGCGATCGTGTGAGATGGCGTACCACGACCGTCCCACGATTATCAGCGTGAAACATGATGATGGTAATCGTTGTGAAAGCGGCATTTGATTGCTTGTTAGAGTTTTTGTGTGGTTGGGAATTATTTTAATGTGAAGAAAAAAAAAGCGCCATGCATTAAAACTCGTATTAATGTCTTCCTGCGCGGACATCTCTCTGAAATAATGACAGTTGCAGCCTGCTATCGAATAACATATGGTAATTTATTCTTCCACTTCTGTTGTCGTATTCCATTATGGAAATGGGCCATCAACCAACAAATGACAGGTCCTCCTATACTTTGATATCTTCTACAGCGCCATCTTGGTCTTCCCTATTTTACCGATGGCTGTTGTTGTTGTTGTGTATTAGATTTCCTTATTACCAGTGTCACTCGCCATCAAGAGAACCCAATCCAGCTTCTGAGGTACTTGTAATTTTCGTCAACATTTTAGCCCAACTGACCGGTGTAGGGGTTGAACCCGCTACCTCGGCAACAGCACATATGATTTTAAAGAACGAGCGCTCTTATCCATTCGGCCATGCTGATCTCCTTCTCCTCCCCCTACTCCTCACCCTTCTTCTTCTTCTTTTTCGTTTTCTTCTTCTTCTTCTTCTTCTTCTTCTTCTTCTTCTTCTTCTTCTTCTTCTTCTTCAGCTACTTCTTCTTCTTTAAACATCAATATGAATGTGTACAAAAAAAAGCAGCTGTCATCTTTAGCTTGTTGATATCTCATAGAGTATGTCCTCAAGTAGGAGCGGGTGTATGCCAAACTAATTTTCTCTGTGCTGCATATGTTGGACACTCTTGCAACAAATGTTCAGCTGGCATCCACTGTTGGAATAAACAGCGGAAGAGTGCCCGTTTATGGGCTTCATGTATAGAGATTCTCATGGACTGTGCTATTCCCTCGGTCCATCTTTTACGTGGTCGGCCACTCCTTCTGCTGCCATTTGGTCTATACATCATTGCTTGTTGTTATACACTGTTAGTTGGTAACCTACTTACATGGCAAAACCATTTAACTTGCTGCATTCTAATAAAATCTAGCGCTGCAATAACCCCCAACTTTAATTCTGACGTCGGGGAATTGTGATACGCAGTTTCACAATAACCTAAACCACGGGTCAGCGAACCGTTAAACAGCACTTGCAAAATTATTATTTACTTGTTTCGTCCGCTGGCTTTGAACCCAAGCGTAGTCCATACACGCGCCACTACTTCTAGTGCACTGGACTTATTTTTGCGTGTGGATTAGCTTCCCCTATTACCAGTGTCTCTCGCCATCGGGTGAACCTACTCTGACTTCTGAGATGCTTGTAATTTATGTCCCCAAGTCAAGGAGGAGAAGCCAACATTTTAGTCCAGCTGGCCGGTGTAGGAGCTGAACCCGCTACCTTGGCATCATCACACCAGAAGTTTAAGAGCGAGGGCTCTTATCCATTCGGCCATGCTGACCTAGATGTATAATTCTGACCAAGCATTAAGAAACCCTAAGCCGCGGTGGCACAGTGGCTAGCACGGTTGCCTTTCGGCCAGTTGCCCATTTCTTCGAATCTGCTTAGGGGTGCGGATTTGTTTAGTGACCATGGCCATGGCTCCCAAGTCGATCTAACCTAAAAGGGTGCTAGAAAACTTGTCGGGAAGTAAAGTTTGCCAACATGCTATTGATCACAATATCCATCGAATGCCAATGGGTCTAAAGATATGAGGTAGTACCATATGCCCTCTTGATGGCATGAATCGGGGTCCTTAGGTTGGGAAAACACTTCGGTTCTGTTAGAGTTCATGTAAAGATTCTCCAGGGTGTATAGTACTCTCTTTTACCGATAATCGTTTTCCGTGATGATAAAACAAGAAACAAATGAAAACCATAGACTGATTAGAGAAATTAGACGTTCACAGTCACAATTATTTGGATAAGTTATGTGAAGAAAAAAAACATTGGAGAACTTGGTGACAATTGGCAAGATTGAGGGGAAAAGTACCAGGGGAAGGCAAAGAAGTAAATACCTTGATGGCTTGGCCACGTGGTATGGTCTAGGCAAGAACACAGATCTGATCCACGACTTTGGTAATGTAGTGAGATGGCGAAACATGATCGCTCACGCTTATCGGCCTGGCACATGATGATGGTGGTGATGAGGTATGGGAAAACAATTAGGTTCTGTAAGAGTTCATTAAAAGATACTGCAGCATGTATAGTGCTCTCTTTAACTGATAATAGTTTTTTGCATTGATAGAATTACTGCTTTCCTGAAAGCGATCAGGAACTCTTCGTTCAGACACGCCGCTGTTTAGATTCTTGGCAAACATATAACACATACAGTTATGCATGCTTGAATGGCTTAAGTTGTTATTCTGTCAGTCTAGTGATTTATTTCGAGGACTATTTCTTGATTACTGGTGTGTGGTGTGATGTAGAATTGCCATGTGCGTCTCCGATTAGTGCAAATCACGAGCGATTCATGCGGTGTGTGGTATAAATTATAATTAATGTTGAGTTGAGATGAGCTAAGAACCAACATCACAGCACTTAGGAAATTTCCATACGCGCTCCGTCACCTCGTTCAACAGATAGTCGAAGAGTCATACTATTAATCGTTCCCATCACCATCTGATTGAAAGTTCTCCTAGTCTTCCCTCTCAGTTTTCAGATTCTACCAGAACCCCTACCAATCCCCAACAATCTCATCATTTCCTCTAACGGGTTCTCAATCTGTTCCTCCACCTTCTCCACCTGGTCCCACAGGCGCACGACCACCTCTCCCTAGTCCTAGTAATCTACCACCAAGAGGTGCATTTTTTGCCAGCCTATCAGCCTGTTATTCCCTCCGACTCCATATTGGCCAGGGCAAAAAACCCATACAATTCTCACAGTCTGTGATCTCTGAAGCGAGGTGAACCATTCCACACGAAACATTTCTTTCTTCACCTTACTAAGCATACTCCTTGAATCCGTGATGAAGTTAATGTGTGTTGCAGTAGTCTCCTCTAACCAACGGAATGCCGTTGTTACTGCTTCCACCTCGATTCTCATGCTGGAGGTCGTAGCCTCATATGCCATACCCTCCCTTTTCAAGAATCGTCCATGAGCCTTCGCAATGAAACCCCAACCACTCCGTCTGTTTCTCACCACTGACCCATTAGTATAGATCGCCATGTCACTCTAATAAGTAAGTAAAGGGCCTTTTTTTTTTTATACGCCTTACTGCCCATTTGGCATATAGTGACAGACCCATATTTTTTACAGTCCAATCTGCGCTCGGTGGGTGATGTGGGCAGTATTTCGCCGGTAGCCCTTATTTGGCAAGACATTTCCTGGTACCATTTTAACAGATTCCATGCCAAACAAAAACTAGATTTCGACCTAACAAAACTGGAAGGTGGAAAATGGGAAGTAGGTGTGTGTCACTGTTAAGACTTAAAAGTTGTTATTATGGTAGCAGACATGTTGTATTATATATCAAATTAAAGGAAGTTGCATAAGGAAAACTACTGTATATAAACCTATGGCAGATATGGGAAGTCGCTTAAGACTGTTAATCAATCCATGGCACTCAATCAATTATGTCAACCTGAGAGTCTAGATAAGTTTTTGTTTTTTTTTTTTAAATTCTAATCCAACCCAATACGGATCAAACCCCTGACCTCCAGGACGACAAACAGAAGTTAGTTGCATATCCTTTATGGACGTAGCAGTCAACCCCAGCATTTTTGGCTGTTCGTGGTTCCTGTGCAAGTTTCACGTTCAGTAGTTTGCCATTGATTTCTGAACGACCGGCACCAATACCATTTCATAAAAAATCAACGCAGTTGTGTTTCAAACGCGGTATGCGGGATTACGAACTGCGACCGTAATTCCTTCGCGCGGACAGAAGTAGCTGACCCCTATACCGTAATCATACATGAAAACTCCGATAAAGAGTTCAACCCGCATCAAAAATAGACAGTCCTTGACATATTTTAGGAGTTGAAAACCAAATTTTCGCAATATCATATTTTAAAGTAACTTTCAATTTATGATTAGTAATAATTATAGCTCATTGCTTCAGATCCATTAATAACTGCAACTTCACTTACTTCTTTCCGCTTCTTTTCAAACCTATATGGTTGAAAACTTAGTGAAAACTGTCAAACACGATGGGAACAGTGCAAGGGAAGACAACTAGATAAATACCCGGGTGGCTTGATGTAAAGGCAAGAGGAATCTTTATTGCACCAAGTTCTTTCCCATATCGCTAAGAATTCTTTCTTGCAGTGTCCCGACGAGGGCATCGCACGGAACAGCAGCTCCAGCGACGACCCCAAAGAATCTCCAAAAAAACTGCATTCGTGAATCGAAAGACCGAGTCCGACATCGAACCGATGACCTTGATAGAGCGAGGAAGGCGATTTGACTATTCGGAGCCGGATACGCACTGGATGGCCTCGCCACATGGCATAATCGGGACCAGAACACAGACCAGATCCAGGACTTGTGATTGTGTGAGATGGCTAACCAAGACCGCTCACGCTTATCGGCTTGGCACATGATGATGAAGGTATTAAAGGGAATGTTTCAAACCTGTAATCAGGACACGAATAAAACAATTCGTTTAGTACCAGTTCTTCATCTTTCAACTTTTATCCTCCAGTGGGGCAACGGCCCTAAACAACCCACTTCAATCCGATTTATCTTTTGCTATTTCATGCATCCCCCCCCCCTCCCGGTCCATGTCCTCCCCATATTATTATTCATGTATGTCTCTAAGTCTCCTCTCCATGTTTTATTTCTTCGTCTATTTCTTTTGTCCCCTGGATTCTAGAAAGAGTTATACTATCCTAAGTTTTTAGGGCGCCCAAATTATGGCTTCCTGTCCTTTAAGAGTTAAGCTCGTATACTGCGATCAAATGCTTCAAACACCTCCTCCACCTTCCTCCATGTCTGTCCGTCTCCATTTGATGTAAACACATAGGCTAATGCCACGCCTCAATCTAATAATCTAAGTGTCTTTTAGGCAGCAGTTCATATACTCCAAGATTGCCCCGAAAGTAAGGATGCCAGACGTCCGGCAAAAAGAGGACTTGTTCTCCTTTTTTAGCCTAATATTTTCCGTCTGGCAGGCAAAGCTAAAAACCTTTAAAATGTCCGGGTTTTCTTATATTTTATGTTATAATTTTTTATGTATTGTTGTTACAACTTAGATGTATCTACACTCTACCGTATGTTTACATTGTCAAAATGTACAAAGTCTTTGTATTTCTGCGAACTAGTCGATTATAGTAATTCTAACTGATATCTGTATCTGGCTCATTACTCTTTTTGATATTTACTTTTACTTCTTTATTAAAACCCATTACTTAATAATATTTATTTAATTTTCCTATCTATACCAAATGTGAAACACCAAAGGAACAGACTCTTATCGATTCTGTAAAGAGCATCATTCTCACAAAGTACAATTTGAAGAATCTTACCTGTAAACAGTTTTATGCATATGTGATTGCTAATGAGGATCTTCTATGAAAAGTTGGCTCCTCAGAGAAATGTGTTGTGTAATTAATGAAGATTATAAGGTAATAATTGTACAATCGGTTGTTTAAATAATGGTGTTTTTTTTTTAGCATTTTGAAAAAGGCCTCCATTGAATTTATAATTATTTTTTAACATGATTGTTTCTTGGTTGATTCGCTAAGAGCAAGATACATTTATTGGTAGCTCAGTAGCTGTTGTAATAAAATTGTACTGATTGTGGGTTTAATCTGGAACGATTCAAATGAAACATTCAATATGTCCTCCTTTTGGTACCCACGTATCTATATAGACAATTGAGTGAACTAAAAAACAAAAGACAGTGAAGGTTATACAAGAGACAACATTGCAGACAAAATTTCAAGCTAGTGAAAGAAGAAGTGCCTTGTATATTTTTTTTAAAGTATATAATAAATAGGTGATTTCACCATGATGGGGTTGTTTTCTTTTCAAACTAGATTGAAGTTTACAAAAGTACCGAGTGCGCGCCATCCATTGATGGATGCCCGGTGTTATCTCAGCCTGGCAAAGTTTATACATATCCAGATATGCCAGATAGGATTTGGAAAAAATATCAGCATGCCTACAAGTGAGTGAGTGTTTATGTTCTTTCAAGGTTCACTTTAATCGAACGCGGATATCCTCATACATGCTCCCGTTTTCTCCCACAGCTCACACTAGGAGAACCGCATTACAGTGCATTAACCCAGTAGCACGGATTCAAATGTGTATATACCCAAATGTTGCATGTCCCTTACAGGACGTAGCAATCAACCCACGGTTGATTTTCTAGGCAATTTTACGTTCAGTACTTTGCCTTTGAATTCTGAACAAGAAGTCGTGATTGTTACCTCTGAGAACCGTGAGCTCTTCTAAAAAAAAAAATTCAAGTTTCTTTAGGAACATTTCAATTTATGAATATTAAAAATGATGCATATGTTGGGGGGAGGGGGGGGTGGCATAAGAATTTTAGAAAGGCTTAGGTGGGGCATAGTACAAAAAAGGTTGGGAAACACTGGTGTAGAAGAACAGACAAATCATCATGGTCTGGAAAGAATAGGCAGGCAGAGAGTCACCAGAGGTTCTTGTCGATCCTCAGAACTCCGAGGGATGGTCAAATGAACATTTAATCAGACTGCACCTGGTACCACCAGTATTGGGAATCTTCGCTGGTTGTTTAACATGGTGACGGGGCGCGTATGGAAATGTCCTGAGTGCAGTGATGTCGGTTCTTGACTCATCTAAACTCATATCCCAACAACAAACTCTATAGTCTGTAACAAAGAGTCAGGTTGTGTTGATTCTGCCAATTATAAAATACACTACAATTTATTGAGAAAACTGAACATTATTTATAATCTTTACCTATTTAATACATTATTTTTTTTCGCTCGCTCGCTTTGAACTCAAGCGCAGTCCATACACACTATTTATAGTAGTGGTGGACTGAATTTTGCGTGTGGATTAGCTTTCCCTATTAACAGTGTCCCTCGCCAGCAGGCGAACCCACTCCGGCTTCAGAGGTACTTGTAATTTACGTCCCCAAGTCAAGGACGACAGGTCAACATTTTATTTTTAGTCCAGCTGTCCGGTGTAGAGGTTGAACCGCTTACCTCGGCATCAGCACAACGGATGTTTAAGAACACGCTTTCTTACCCATTCGACCATACTGACCTGCTAATACATTATTTAACAACAGTCATCATCATGCACAGTTACCAAATGATAAAGAAGCATTCAAATCCACAAGAAATGTAAAATTGTTAAAATTTTGTTTAAGTAAATAAACGACACATTTCTTGGAAAAATCTGGAACATCTTAATTCTTATTGAGATGAAAGTTGAAAATGGCCAAAAGTGAAACTTTGAATTCTAAAACTAAAACCAGCGGACTATATCCTGCATTCCAGGTTCATGTATTATTTATTTGCCGCAGTTTTAAGATATTGCCATGTTTAAATAGTTATCAAACAGTTACATTTATGGCTTTAATATTTGAATTATTTGAAACTCATCACTGTGAAGCTCAACACGGAGTTCTTTGAATAATTTGTCAGTCAGGTGTCTGCTGCCGGTCTCCCTAGCCTAGGTGTTAACGTCTTTCTCCGTAATCCCGTATATTCTCGTGAGTAACGTAACCTGCGAGAGACTCGGTGGCGGTTCTCGCCGTGTTGATAACTTAGGGGTATGTGAGCCGGTCGCTCAGAAAGCAATGGCAAACTACTGAGCCTAATCTTGCCTAGTACATCAACAGCAGCTGAAAATGCTGATGTTGACTGCAGCGTCCTGTAAGGGATATGCAAGGGGGGGGGGGGGGGGGGGGTGTCTGCTGTTAGAGAACAAAAAATAGACGTTTTCATGAATTGCATACATTGACAAGACAAATTATATTTAATTTCTATTAATTATGATATTTATATTAATAAAATATCAGTACTTTGTAAAAAAAAAAAAAAAAAGTAAAAATAAATCGTATAATATTTATATTAATAAAATATATAATCAGATTGCTACTGGTACTATTGGGGTTGGAACTCTTTGCTGGCTTCTAAGGATTGGGATGGAGCGCTTATGGGAATGCCCCGAATGCTGTGATGTCGGTTCTTAAATCAATCAATCAATCATATTTAATTAATTTAAGATTATAAGATCTAGGTCAGATGACAGATTCAGAGCTACAGAAAGCAGGGAGAACTGTCTACTGTCATAAGGTAGCTCAGTCATATCTGACTAAGAGTAAACCTGACCCCAAAACGGAAAACCGGCACTCCTCCTAAAGTCGGCCCCAAATTATTTAGTGCAAAATACATCCGTTACAGGGCCTCATTAGCTGATATAATAAAAAATACGAACTAAAATATAGAACTGAGAAAATGGAAATATGTACCAATAATATTTCACACTCTCCCCCGATGTGTCTCCACCTTGCCGTGGTGGGAGAGCTTGCTTGTCCCATTGACCCTATGTGCTATGTCGATGGATGGAAAACTACATATTGGACAGCTTATGGGATAGAGGCCACACTAAGTGAGACACAACCTGCTGCTCTGCAGGTAGACTGAGGATAGCAGTCAAAAGTTTAAATCAGGCGCACGAAGGCAGAAGATCTTGGTCCGGACACAAGCACTAAGGCTCTCAGCTGAGGCTTAAGGCTGAATGCTTCTAAGCCATTAATCCTCGGACCTGAGAGCCGGGCCGATACAAACCTACCGAAAAATGGAGGTGAGATGCTGAGCACGCTACATGCTTAGATCAGATACTTGTTTCGAAGGTTCTCAGCTGGGGGATATGAGGGATCCCCTGATGAGAGAGCCTGGCCATTTTTCACTCACTGATCCACGGAGGTAAGGTGCTGAGCTGGATGCACATGTAGCCTACCTCGTGAGCGAATACTAAAGGAAAAAAAGTGCCCCAGTCGCACGAAATGGTTACGATCAATTTCTGTATCTATGCTCACATAGAGTGTAGTCAGAGGTAGAAAAACGTCTCAATAACATGAAATGGAACGCTTGGCTACGAATCCATTGCGTGGTCCGAAGTCCGAAGCGAAAGCTTACATAGTGGATGTCGTCCGCAGACTGTCCATTCCTGGTTTGTGCTTGAGTGACCAGTGGCAAGCGAAATGCCCAATACATGGAAGTGAGGAATCAATGCAGCCGTGAGCAGGACATGGCAATTTTTGGGTGAGCCCAGTCTCAGAGCAGTATGTGCCGGCTCTGCAATAATGGAACGCCTATGGTATGGTCTGCCCCTGCCTTTCCTTGAGGGTTGACCGTGATGTCTTTGACCGTTCCATCTTGACCAGCTAAGATGTGGGCGACATCACAACAAGTCCAACGTGCCTCGAAACCCGAGGAAGGCTAACCTCATTAAAAATGCCTGCCGAAGTCGGAAGTGCCGTCCTTCGGGTGGAAAAATTAAATTGGCACTACGCATTTACGTCCAAGTGAAATGTCTCATCCGATATGCCTCTGACTACCTAGTTTCCAAATGCCGCTCTTGTTTGGAACAGCTCTGACTAGGCAGTTTTCCGAATATCTGTCGTGCCTGGAACAGCTCTGACAGGCACAACGACAAGCACATGCCGAATCGAAAACTCGATGAGTGGATACCGTCTGCAGACCTGTCTGGTTTGTGCGGGAACGGCACGGGGCGAGCAAAATGCCCAATATATTGAAGTGAGGAATTAAAGCAGCCATGAGCAGGACGTGACGATTCCCTCGGTGAGCCCAGCACCAGGGCACTATGTGTCGGCTCTGCAATTATGGAAGCCACCCTGGATGGCGGAAAATGCCATGGACTGTCCCTGCCTTCCTTTGAGGGAAGCTCGTGAAGTCTTCAACCATTCCAACTTGACCAGCTGAGATGTGGACGGACCACAAAAGTGAGTCTCCCAGGAATGCTAACCTGATCAAAATTGCACGCTAAAAGTTGGATGCGTTGGCATAAGGGTTTCGACCCAAGGGTGCATAACGAGACACACTGCAATCACATCTGAAAAAAACAACACTCCGGATGAACGCAAAGAAGAAGAAGAAGATATTTCACACTTATATGTGGAAATTGTGGCACAAAAGTTGTAAATACTGTCTGAAAACATGTTCTAAACTCTTGTATCGGTATATCCGCGGGGGGGGAAAGGTTATACATATCAGAATGAGCATTGAATGTGTTGTCGATCACTTCCGGTTCTGTGTGTCATGGACTGCTAGACCGATCGATGGATACAATAAAGGTTTATAGGCCCAGAGGGCCCTCACTGTCGTCGGTAGCACAAGATATGGCCGTCCAGGCCCATAAACCTTTATTGTATCGATCGATCGGTCTAGCAGTCCGCCACACACTCAAACGTTGATCGCCCTAGTGTCTAGCAGATGACGATACACTCAAACGTAAGAGATTGACAACACATCGCCCCGGAAATGACCTTATGAGGCCCTGTAAGGGATGCTTTTTACACTAAATAATTTGGGGCCGTCATTAGGAGGAGTGCCGGAAAACCTCACCATTCATTGATACTCTAGGGTCAATCAATGCTTGTAAAAGTAAAAGAGATAAAGGATACATTTCAGAATTTATTAGAAATAACCTTTGAAGAATATGTTATGAGGAAGGGAACTGATTACAACACTTCTTTATACCTTGATTTGGTATATGTGAAGATCTAATCTAAGGCCTCTTTTAGAGTATCTGCCATGGTATTTATTCATCATGCCCAGCAGAGCAGAATCATATTCCTCCATTAATGATAATTTAATGGGAGTACTTTTAATTGTAAGCAAACCATACAGTAAAAGTCAAGTGTATTTTGTCATGTATACAAAGAAACATTCTTCTCCAATACTTTCAGGTTTGTTGAAGTCATAAAATCAGTGACACCGAAGGTCACCTTGCAAACAGACAGGGCCCGGTGTAAACTCATGGAAAATTGCCCCAATGCAAATTTTCAGGCTTGTTTTCACGATGGTAAGCACATCAATGGTTGTGTAGTCCACATGACATCATCATCATTTTCATCATTATCATCAAATGTCTTGCCCGCAGTCTTCAAGAGAATGTATTAAAGTTTATTTGATAACAGTTGTCTCTTGCTGTCTTCCCCTGTCTCTTTTTATATACAATTTTCCAGTTGTTACAAGATGTTCGTTTTTCACATATTATAATATGGCCAATATCGTTGACTGCATCCTTCTGATGACATCATCTACTTAATGATGCAATGAAATATGCCAGGCAATAAATCGTACAGTATATTGTTTGTGGCTTCTGAGTTTAAATTCACTAAGGAAATACGTTGTTTTGAACAGACAACCAGTTAAAAGTTCAACAGACAACAAGTTATATATCTAATGATATTTTATGTTAATTGGTTTTGGTTTGGTTTTAGATAAGGATCACGCTCATTGCTCTTGGATATCTCCATAAGTGCTTCAGTCTCCCATTGACCATACAAAGAGATTCTTAGCACAGTGCACAGACTCCATAGCATTGGCAAAGATCCAAAGTGTGTATATCAGAACCATGCGTGCCGTTATGCAATAAGTCACTATCATTGAATATAAGAAAAGGAGTGCTGAAGTGTTGTACAGAACCTGTTTTGCTGTATGGAAGTGAATCTTGGAATGTAAATGAACAAATTAGGAAGAACGTGGAAGCAACAGAAATGTGGTTGCTGAGATGAATGTTGCAAATTCCTTGGACTGCCACAGTAACTAACAATGATTGCCTGAAAGAGGCTAATAAAACTAGAACATAATATAAACAGTAAGAAAGAGATAAAAAAACTTTCTTCGGTCATGTGATGAGAAGGGTGGCATTGGAGAACATCGTGACAACTGGAAATATCAACGGGAAGAGAGGTAGAGGCAGACCAAGAGAAATTATGCTGCATGGATTAAGACGGTGGTATGGAGAACTATCATGAGCAGAGTTAATCCATAAAACCAAAGACAGAGATCTTGAAGAGATATGAACACCAATGCAAGCTGGCAGGGCACTTGATGATGTTGTTATGCTGTAAATATTGTTGGAGATAGATTTTCTCAATTTTAAGTTTAGCCTTGGCAGCAGTTTATTTACCCCGGTGTAGACCAAGAAGACGGTGGAGAGATAATATATATACAGACCTACAAGCACTTGGAATCAACGACTGGCAAGAGGTCAACCAGAGAGACGAATGGAGACGGATTGTATCTGCAGCAAAGAACCTCAATGGCTCGGAATGCTGAAGAAGAAGAAGAAGAAGAAGAAGCAGTTTATTTGGCATGCTCTTTTTTAGTTTCAACAATGGAGGGTTTTTTTATGAATGCAACAAGAAACATGGATCCTATCAATTTATTGATCTTATCCTAGAAGGCTAGATGTCTGAACCACTACCCACATGATCTGGGATTACACAATCCTTTTCAAGTTTGTTTTATCAAATCTTCATACTCATACTGTGATATGGAGGTTAGCATGGCCGAATGGATAAGAACACTAATTCTTAAACATCCGATGTGATGATGCCGGTGCAGCGGGTTCAACCCCTACAGTAGTCTGTTGGACTAAAATGTTGACTTCTTGTCTAGGCCTATGACTTGGGGATGTAAATTACAAGCACCTCAGAAGTCGGAGTGGGTTAGTCTGATCACGAGGGACACTGGTAACAAGGAAAGCTAATCACATGCAAAAATCAGTCTAGTGTACTTGAGGTAGTAGTAGTAACACATGTATGGAATACGCTTGAGTTCAAAGCAAGCGAATGCAAAAAGAAAAGGAAAAATAGTAGTAAGACTGACACAAACAGGGTCCTTGCGTTAGTTAATATGGTTTAATTTATTACATCAACCTTTGCTGATATGTTTATTAAGTCAGTGAAGTGATATAAAGTAATTAATCTTACCTCGCTTAATAGGTGTGATGTTGCTGTTTGACAAAATGAAAGTTACTTTAACTGAGCTGGATGGAAGTAGTCTCACTTTTCACGAGGACCTGGCTGGTTCTCATGTCAGCTCAAACACCTTGGCATTGTTGGAGTACAGTCTACAGGTAAGAAATCTAAGATTATATATGCATCTTTCAAACACTGAAAGTTTTTTTATTCTACTCTCATTATATATGGAAAGGCAGTTTCACAATTCCCCAAGGTTTTGAAATCAGGTCAGCATGGCCAAATGAATAAGAGCACTCATTCTTCTACACCCGGTGTGCTGATGCCGAGGTAGGGTGTTCAACCCCTACATCAGTCAGTTAGACTAAAATGTTGAATTCTTGTTCTTGATTTGGGTACGTAAATTACAAGTACCTCTGAAGTCAAAGTGGGTTTGCCTGATTGCGAGGGACACTGGTAATTAATAGGGAAAGCTAATCCACACGCAAAAATCAGTCCAGGGCACTAGAAAAAAAATTTATCATCTGTGGGTGATTGGAAGCAGATGTCTTTGAATTGATTTTGATGATATGAGGCATCTTCCGTTAGAAAAGCAATGGCAAACTGCTGAATGTAAACGTGCCTAATAGATCACAAACAACCAATAAAATGCTGAGGTTGATTGCAACATCCTGTAAAGGACAGGCAGTTAACTAACTTTATCAGTCATGCTTCTGTGCATTTCATGATTTTCAGAAGAATGTCTGAGTTTATGTGCTGATAATTTTCAGTGCCATAATGAAAGGCTGTCAAGAATCTTGTCTTGCTGCTTTTCCATTTTTACTTCTTTGTAAATCTTTCTAGCTAAAGCAGTATGTTCCAGTATTTGTTGTTATTCTGCACTGATGAAGGCTTGTCACTGAAACATCCTCTGATTTTGGTAGTTGTAATTTGGTAAAGCCCCACTGCTGTGTCTCCACCAGGAAGCGGTAGAGGAGCTTGTCTTTTCCAATGACTCTAAGAGCTGTGGCAGAGGTAGCACAGCTACTGGTTGGACTCCCATGTCGGATAGATCAAGTGATAGGGACCAGACTAACCGATAGGAGGTCAGTATGGCCGAATAGATAAGAACGCGTGTTCTTAAACATCCAGTGTGCTGATGCAGAGGTAAGGAATTCAGCCCCTACCTCGGACAGTTGGACTAAAATGTTGACCTCTCATCCTTGACTTTGGGACGTAAATTACAAGTACTTCTGATGTCGGAGTGGGTTCGTCTGATGGCGGGGGACATTGATAATTGGGAAAGCGAATCCAAATGCAACAATCAGTCCAGTAGTAGCACATGTATGGACTACGCTTGAGTTCAAAGCAAGCGAACGAAAAAAAAAAGAAAGATTATTCATCTTTATTATCAGGGGAGTCGCGGTAGTGTAACGTATAGACTCTCACCTGTCAGCAGGTGATCATGAGTTTGAATCCTTATCAGGCAGATTTAATAAAAATTAACCTGGACTCCTAGGTCGACTTTTCTTAAAATGGATACCAGGAATTGTCCTAGGAAGTAGAGGCAGCTGGCGATACTGGCCACATTATGATTGGTCTCCATAAGTGTGGCTCTTCTTCTTTTTTCTTCTTCTTCTTCTTCTTCTTCTTCTTCTTCTTCTTCTTCTTCTTCTTCTTCTTCTTCTTCTTCTTCTGAGTTCATCTGGAGTGTTTTTAACGTAAACAAGTTCTTTACTTACTAATATGAAGAACATCAAGCGACTCATGCAGTTTGACCATTGAAACACTTATAATTGTTAAACTCAATGGTTCTGCTCACACACACACACACAATCTACAAAAAACTATCCAGTTTATGCAGGAGACAACACTGCAGATAAAGTAGTATAAACATTTGACAGAAAAAGCACAACTTTAAAATGTTATGGTACTGTATGTAGATTTGATCAGTAATGCACTCTAGGCAATAGTTTATATGAACCTGTAAGATGCACATGAGAATGATGTTCACCTTTAACCTCTCCTGTCATAATATTTCCCATCCAGTGTCGAGATCACTGCCTGAAGATTGAGAAATCATTCAGCAGTCTGCAGTCCAACTACCCACAGCAAGACTTCTTCCCACTCGTCATTGGAACGTAAGAGTTGCTAAGACACTGATTTATCCAACATCTGACTTTGACAATCCTTAAGAATCTGTAATGGCATATTAGTTAGTTCACATGCTTACTAAGATGATGGTCTGAGATCAATCCCCAGTAAAAAATAAATTAATAAAGGACCCTAAGTGCCAGGTTTAGGAGAGACCTTTCTCTTCTGACCATCGAGAAAGCGTGCTTCTCGCCGTAAGGTCGTGCACATGCTTAAATGTGATCAGAGCTCCTCCTCATGACAGGCATATGGTGCTGGACTCATATTTTTATAGACCACTCGGCCACTCGGTGCTGTCAGTATCCTACTGGCTGCCTTTACTTCCCAACTCATGTCCTGGTACCCATTTTGGCCTCAGAATTTAGGTCAGTTGTAAAATTCTGCCTCTGTGGATTTAAACCCATGACATGCAGACAAGCTTCTTGCCACTGCCCGCGTGTGCTGGCTCGATGCCTGGGCTGATCACTTGTTATAGTGAGGGTACAATTGGCTACTTATTGCCCCTAGCTCTCAGGCCTACAAAATGTGTTGATGCTATTACATGAAATATTCACAGCAGAAAACTGCTTCAGAACAAAGAAGATAAGAGGTCTGTTTAAAAAAAAAAAGTATGGGATCTTTGGCTGAGAACAATACAGTTACTCTCCTCTACAACACATGCCAGGAAGAAGTTGCGCATGTTGATTTAAAGGTTCAAATATTACCAGTTTGCTGCAAACAAACAAAATGCAATACACTAGACAGACAAATAAGAAGAATACTTAGTTCATATTCTCAAAGATCCAGGCTTCTGAACCATGCAAGGTATTTTTTAATATCCTTCTCTTCTTCTTCTTCTTCTTCTTCTTCTTCCTCTTCTTCTTCTTCTTCTTCTGCTTCTTCTTCTTGATCAGTAATGCACTACAGGCAATTCTTTATATATAAGTAAAACTTTATATATATATATATATATATATATATATATATATATATATATATATATATATATATATACTAGCTGACCCGGCCCGGCTTCGCCCAGGCCCTGGAGGGGATCTATCTATCTATCAGTCAGTCTGTCTGCTTGTTTGTCTGTCTGGCTGGCTGACCCGGCCCGGCTTCACCCAGTCCCTGGTGGGGAGCATCTCATTTAATTCATATAAGTAGTCATATAAGCTCTCCCGTTCCCGACTATCTGTCTGTCTGTCTATCTGACCGGGCCCGGCTTCACCCAGTCCCTGGTGGGGAGCATCTAATTTAATTCATATACGTAGTCATATAAGCTCTCCCGTTCCCGACTATCTGTTTGTCTCTCTGTCCCGGCCCGGCTTCACCCAGTCCCTGGTGGGGAGCATCTAATTTAATTCATATACGTAGTCATATAAGCTCTCCCGTTCCCGACTGTCTGTATGTCTGTCTGTCTGTCTGTCCCGGCCCGGCTTCACCCAGTCCCTGGTGGGTAGCATCTAATTTAATTCATATAAGTAGTCATATAAGTTCTCCCGTTCCCGACTGTCTGTCTGTCTATCTGTCTGACCGGCGTGGTTTCGCCCAGCTTTTGGCGCACAGTAACTTAAAAGAATGTCCTTCCACACACCATTCAATGAAAACTGTAGAAAAAGATGGGTTAAAATGTTATGCATAATGCATTATTTTTATGCCAACTGTAAAAATACCTTAAAGATTATATCATTATTTAATATAACTCATATGCCTAAAAATAACTATAGACAAAGAGTGTAACAATAGTGCAGGAAAGTCCAACAATATGACTATAAAGTATTTAGAAATGTTATTAAAAGTTATGCCCCTTGAAATAACTTTTCTAGAGTGAAGTGCCCCTGCTATATAGACATTATATAATGAAAATGGAAAAGTAAATGTTATTAAATAAGTAGAAGATTTTACATTCAGAAATTATTATAGTCGGTTGCACAGGAATGAAAGGAAGACGTGTAGAAAATTTCATCTCAATCGGATGTACCGTTATCGAACGCATCCAAATCCACAAACCCACAAACAAACAAACATACGTCATACAGTCTCTTTTATATATATATATATATATATATATATATATATATATATATATATATATATATATATATATATATATATATATAAGTATAACTATAAGTTAATAATTAAGTATAACTTCTCAAATTAATTTAAATCAAATCATATTACATGCGACCAATTCAGTAATTTATTTCAAACAGACATAGACCAGTTGAAGGCTTCAATACCAAATTCACTTTGCAACTGTCATCATTTTGCGAGAATAGATGCTTCCGGGATATTCTTTCCGACATACCGCTAATGACAATCACTCAAGTATTCACTTACCTCAGTAACCTATAAAAACACAAACTCATCTGGGTTAGATGGAATCAGCAACCGGATTCTCCGTTGTGCTACGCCAGTGATCTGTGTATGACTAACCTATGTATATAATCAGTGTCTCACCAAAGGTCACTTTCCATCAGCTCTCAAAATCGCTAAAGTGTATCCTCTTCTAAAATCTTGTTCATTGGACAATTTTCTTCCGAACAATTACAGACCAATTTCCTAACTATCATCACTATCTAAACCACTAGAAAAACACATCCATAAAGTAACATTACGATATTTAGTTCGCAACAAGCTTATTGTTGACAGTCAATCAGGATTTCGACCAAAATGTTCTTGCCATACGGCCCTAACAAACATGATAGAAAATTTGCACCAGAATATAAACAACAGTCTATGTGGAGCTGTGTTTATCAATTTCAGGAAAGCATTTGATGATAGACCATGTTATTTTAATTAAAAAACTAGAGACAATGAAAATTGGCCCTAATGTAGTGACTCTAATAACATCTTTTCCTTCAAACAGAAAGCAAGTAGTATCACGCAATAAATCTGTCTCAAACCACCACCTTCAATATTGGGGTACTGCAAGGCTCTATTCTAGGCCCTCTGTTATTTGCCATCTATATTAACGATCTACCTTTGCATCTTTCGTCGTCCTGCGATCTATTTGCAGATGACTGTGCAGTGTATACAAATGCTGAAAGCTATAATTTGCTGCAGTGTCTTTGCAACAAGAATTAAATAATGTAGTTAGGTGGAGCTATGCAAACCGTATGCAAATTAACATCACTAAAACAAAATCAATGTTATTAACAACCTGACAAAGACTTCAGACTCTAAATTCACACAGATCACTTCAACTTCACATCGATAACATGCCAGTAGAAAATGTAATTGAGCACAAAACATTAGGCCTCATCATTGATAGAAACCTAACCTTTAATCCCCACGTTCAAGCGCTCGTTAAACAAACAGTGAAAACAAGTCTACCAACTCGCCTAAATTAAAAATTTCCTTGATGAGGACACAAGGAAAATATTCTATACTTCTCACATACAGACACATTTTGACGACTGCTCTACAATCTGAGACAGTTGTTCCATTTCAAGCACCATGCGACTTTACTCACTCCAGAAATGGGCCATAAGTTTAATTTACAGCGAACATTTAACTGACAATCCTAGCCTGCAAAAACGCCTTCAGTTACTCCCACTCCGCAAATGCCTGCTTTTCAATAAGGCAAAACTAATTCACAAAATCCTACATCGGAATGCCCCAAATTACCTTTGGCCACTGTTTAAACATAATGCTAGACGCAGTAAACAATTAAATATATTACACATTCCGAAGCCTAAGATTGACTTATACTAAAAAGCTTAATGTACTAGGCATCACCAATCCCTATACATATAACCCCAAATTATTTTAACACTATCTCGGTACTGATTATCTTCCCCCTTAATAATAGAATAATAATAATAAAACCCTAGTGTATAACAGCCAGTCCTCTTTTGGTAGATCAGTATATGCCACATAGCTAAATACAAGTGCCACACCTTTATTTGATATTACTGAGTCGTGTAGTATTGATTTTTGCATTTTCCCCATGCCTTTATAATGCATATCTTTTATATTGTTACTGTTCTCAGTTAGCCTTGAATGATGTGTGAATGAAATAATGTACGAAAGAGAGTGATAGAAGGGCAGAATGTTAGACGGACCTGCGTACCCAATTCATAACCCTTTGAAAATAAAGTTTGTTTGTCCATTTCTTCTTCTTCTTCTTCTTCTTCTTCTTCTTCTTCTTCTTCTTCTTCTTCTTCTTCTTCTTCTTCTTCTTCGTCTGCTGTTTCTTCATCTTTTCCTTCTTCTTCTTCTTCTTCTTCTTCTTCCTCTTCTTCTTCTTCTTCTTCTTCTTCTTCTTCTTCTTCTTCTTCTTCTTCTTCCTCCTCTTCCAGCATAGGTCCACAACCAACTCTGCCAACACTCTTGTAGACTTGCTCATGGTTGGTTGTCTTCTTCTGCATTCATCCGGAGTGTTTTTTCAGACGTAATTGTGGTGTGTCTGTTAGGTGCCCTTGTGTCCAAACCCTTAGGCTCACACATCTGACTTTAGCGTGCGTTTTTTTAACCAAGTCAGCATTCCTGTTAAACCCTCACTTTTGTGGTGCCATCCACATCCCAGCTGGTCAGGTTAGAATGGTTGAAGACTTCACGGTCAGCCCTCAAGGGAAGGCATGGGCAGTCCATGGGCATTTTCCGTCATACAAGGAGGCTTCTATAATTGCAGAGCCGACACATAGAGCTCTGGTGCTGGGCTCACCCAAGGAATCACCACGTCTTGCACATGGCTGCTTTAATTCCTGTCTTCCGTGTATTGGGCATTTCGTTCGCCACACGCCACTCCCTGCACAAACCAGGAACGGTCAGTCTGCAGACAACATCCACTCAGCGAGCTTTCGGTTTGGACATGTGCTGGACACTGTGCCCGGAAGACTAGATAGTCAGAGCTGTTCCAGGCACGAGGGACATTTCACTAGGACGTTTTTGCGTTGTGCCAATTTATTTGCAACCTTTAGGCCAGCACATTCAATTTCTGCGGGTGTTGTTAATCAGGTTAGCCTTCTTGGGTGTTTTGAGGGACATTCTGTTGTGGTATCGCCCATATCTCTGCTGGTCAAGGTAGAACGGCCAAAGACATCACAGTCAACCGTCAAGGGAAGGCAGGGGCAGACCATGGGCATTCCCCATCATCCAAGGAGACTTCCATGATTGCAGACCTGGCACATCGCGCTCTGGCACTGGGCTCACCCAAGGAATCGCCACGTCCTGCTAATGGCTGCTTTAATTCCTCACTTCCATGTATTGGATATTTCATTCACCACAGGCCACTTCCCATGCAAACCAGGAACGGTCAGTCTGCAGACAACATCCACTCAGCAAGCTTTCGCTTCGGACTTCCACATAATGGATTCGCTAGCCAAGCGTTCCATTGTGTGTTAATGAGACTTTTTCCACCTTAGTTTGCAGATGACATCCACTCAGCAAGCTTTCACTTCGAACTTCCACGTAATGGATTCGCTAGCCAAGCGTTCCATTTCGTGTTAATAAGACGTTTTTCCACCTTGGACTGCGCACACTCAGTGAGTACAGACTTGCATCATAACCGTCGCGTGTGACTGGGATGCTTTTTCCACCCTTAGTAATGCTCACGAGGTAGGCTGCATGTGCTGCCAGCTCAGCATCTTGCCTCCATGCAGCGGAGGGTGAGTAACGGCCAGGCCCTCTCATCTGGGGGATCCCTCATATCCCTTGATTGAGAGCTGTAGAACAAGTGTCTGAACCAAGCATGTAGCAAGCTCAGCATCTCACCTCCAACTCTGCAAGGGGTGAGCATCAGCCCGGCCCTCACATCCTGGGGATATTGACTTAGAGGCGTTCAGCCATATCCCTCAGCTGAGAACCGTAGAATATGTGTCTGGATCAAGAATGCAGTGGCATCGTGCGCCTGATTTGGACTTTATGGATAAATAGCTTTGACTGCCTGTCCCCAGTCTACCTGCAGGGAAACAGGTGTGTGTCTCTCTTGGTCTGGTTCCTATCCCTTGACCTGTCCGACATGTAGCTGTGCTACCGTCCGCATAGCTCATGGGGTCATTGGAACACGCAAGCCCCTCTACCACGACAAGGTGGAGACACTGTCAGAGGGGATGGTTGGTTGGATTTTACTGCTAAGTTTTCTATGGAGTGAGGAAGCCAATCTTACACCAATCCTCCTAAGTCACCTTTTCTCAAATGCAATGTATGTTACAGCATTGCTATTCTTTGCTTGCCTTATGGGCCTCAGTAAAATATGGGCGGTTTTTAATATTTGACAGGGTGTTTGTAAAATCTCACTATACTTTGTATGTAGAACAAATTTGAAAAGTTAAGTACATGATGTTATCAAAGAATGTGCTCCACAGTCCATCGTGAAGCAATATGCAGTGAAAGGCTGTTGTCTGCTGGAGTAATTCTTTGCACTCCAAACAATGGTTTTATCAACAGAAGAAAGAAATTTTTTTCAAATTTGTTCTACATACAAAGTGTAGTGAGACTTTACAAACACCCTGTATGCATAATTTCTTGGACCGCCATAGTAACTAACAATGATGCCTCGAAAAAGATTCATGAAATAATATACATTTATAAGAAAAAAAAAAACAATATTCCTCGGTCATGCAATAATAAGAGAAGCATTGGAACCTAATTGTGACAATCACTGGTAGTAGAGGCAGCCCAAGAGAAATTATGCAGGATAGCCTTAGACGGTAGCATAAAGGAATATCATCAGTAGAGTTGATCTAGGACACCAAGAACAGATCTGTGCAGATACATGAATGTCTACATCATTTGACAAGGCATTTGACATTTGACATGATTAATATTACTTCATTGTTAAATATTTTTGAGTATGTTAACAAATGCTGAACTGGTATCGTTTTCTTTTATCTTGTCAGAAACAACCAACCATATCTACTGTCACTGAATCAACACAATCTGTCATCTGCACAACCCGAAACAAGCAATGGAGCAATTCAACACTCATCAGATTTGAAAGCAAACATCCTGAATCAGGGAAACATTCTTCAACCTCAGAATAATGTGACCACTGACAGGACAAACTGCAAGCAAGCTGCAGGCTCTGAAGAATCACAGAAACAAATACAAGAAACTATCAGTGTTTTACATGGTGGCATTAGCGAATGCCCACATCCACAGGATCATCTATATCCACCCAGTGATAAATCTTATTCTGCTACAAATTGGCCAAAGCCTTGGGAGGTTTCAGTTTTCCAGAACTCCCCTCGGGGCCTGAGACTTCAATCTCCCTGTTCTACAAAGGAAGCTTGTGACTGGTCGCAAGGGAGCACAGCTTCATTTGAAGACTTCAATGGCAGTACCAGCAGCTCTTCTAATTCTATTGGTCCTTCTGCGAGGACAACACCTGCGAAATCAGACAAGGCAGCAAATTTATATTCAGGCAGTTCCAGCTGTAGGCATACAGACCTATCCCACGCTGCAGTGAAACAAACATTTACAGCCAAAATTGTAAACCGTGGAGATCAGTTGCCAGATTGGCCAAGCATGCCTGGGCATGTAATCAATGCTGGCTTAATAAATAAGTTTCAGTCAGAATGCAGGATTCCTGCGAATCTTAATGATTCCCATGTATTGTCTGAAAATAGTTGTAATGAATCTAAATGTGAAAATGAACATCTGCCATGTACCTCTATGCGTCAAACATGTCTGTGTGTCAATACACATTCTCAACCAAACCAGTTAACATGTCTTACAAATATGCCAGATTCTTGTACAACTCAATTTCAAAATTCCTTTTTGACTCCGCAAAGATCACAAGTTGCCTGTAATTCATATTGTGGCCCGTCAAGTTGTGGGGTCATAAGATGCAGAGACAAGACACCGGTCGGATATGACTTGAAGGTTGACGATAGACAGTTGAGAAATGTTAAACGAAATCTATTTTCTCATCAGACCTCAGAGGAACCGAAATCTTCTCCACTACCATCATCTCCAAGTAATGTTTTGATGCAAGGAATGATAAACTTTTCAGATTGCCGCAGCAGTGCCAACTTGGTTTATCAGAATACAGAATTACTGAATCTCACACAGTCATGTTCACTTGATAATATACCTCTCCAAGCTGGCATGTCAGTAGAAGATTCTTTACCAACTATGACATCACAGTTAACACCTGGTAAAGTTCCACTTGTTACTAAATCCATCGTGAGATATTCCCAGTGTTCAGACACACCCGCAGACAGTCGCACAGAATCCCTGGCATTGCCACTGTGCTCAAATACATGTTCTGTGCTGAACAGCACACAATCAATTAATCTTTCTCTATCTTTTTCTGAAGATGCAAATTCCACAGAGAATTCAAACATAGTAAACACTCATTCAACTGGTTTTGTCAAACCAGTTACTCAGTTTCAGTCGAGCACACCATTTTCCGAAAATAGTACTTCACCAATAAAATCCACCCCACTTAGGAAGATTGCCTGTTTGTCTCCTCATAAAACTGCATCATGCAGCAATCAAAGGATTCGAACCATGGATTATACAGAAACGGTGTCTGGTGATTTCCTACCCTTGAAATATCAAACCGATCAGGTAGAGAGCAACGGAAGTAGCCCAGGTGACAGTACTGAAAACAGTATAAATAATTACCAAATCGCACAATCTTTGGACAATTTGATTAATCCTGTGCCCGATTTTGACAAACCAGCCTTCAAATCATGTCCTGGCATGCCATTATCTAGAGACTGTCCATCCATTTCGCCATCATCAAATAACTGGAACAGCCTAGACTTGCCCTTATCGCGGCACATTCAACATTCTCTAGATGTGTCTAGCGATGATCGCAGCAGCAGTCCTCCCTCGTCAATGTCTGATGTGATATGCCAGGTGTTTGTTCCTTACTTAGGCTGGGCTTTGTTGTATGCCAGTGGGACCGTCTGGATTCTCTACCAGGATGGGACACAACTGGGCGTGAAATCTACGGAGGCTACTGTTACTTATGTAGGTCAAGATGGGAGCCGAGCTAGGTTAGTTCCTTGTGGTCATTATTATTGTTATATGTGTAGTTTGACATGGAAGTCAGGTTAGTTCTTTGTCGTTACTCTTGTTATTATATATGTAGTTCCAATGGAAGTCTGGTTAGTTCTTTGTGGTAATTATTATTGTTATATGTGTAGTTTGACATGGAAGTCACATTATTATTGTTACATATGTAGTTCAACTTGGAAGTTAGGTTAGTTCTTTATGATCATTATTACTGTTACATGTGTAGTTTGACATGGAAGTCAGGTTAGTTACTCTTAATGTTACATGCGTAATTTGATATGTAAGTTAGGTTACTTCTTTGTGGTCATTATAACTGTTGCATTTGTAGTTTGATATGGAAGTTAGGTTAGTTATTTGTGGTGATATTAAGTTAGGTTAGTTCTTTGTGGTGGCTCTTACTGTTACAGATGTATTTCAACTTTGAAGTCAGGTTGATTTTTTGTGAGCACTGTTACTGTTATTTATGTAGCTCAAGATATAAGTCAAGCTAGGTTAGTTCTTTGTGGTTATTGTTATGTTATTTATGTAAATAGATGATGTTTCAGTGACCAGCCTTCATCAGCAATCAACCACAAACAGAAATGACACTAGAGTTACTACATGAATGTAGTCACAACAGCCTCTGTTTTTGTTTTTAATTTTATTTTGTAAATCTGTCCTACTGTTTTCTGTAATATTAGTTTGCAAAGCTGTTGTACAATTCATGTTTTCTGTAACTGTATTTTGTAAAGCTGTCCTACAGCTAATGTTTTCTGTAATTGTATTTTTGTAAAGCTGATTTATAATTCTGGCACCCTGTCATCTTGACAGATGATAGTTTGTTACATTCTGCTTCAAAATAGTTTTTTTGTTTTATGGCGCTCACTCGCTTTGAAATCAAGCGTAGTCCATACACACTATTAATAGTAGTGATTGACTGAATTTTGCGTGTGGATTAGCTTTCCCTCAGGTGAACCCACTCCGACTTCAGAGGTGTTTGTAATTTACGTCCCCAAGTCAAGGACGGCAGGTCAAAATTTTAGTCCAGCTGTCTGGTGTAGGGGTTGAACTGCTTACCTTGGCATCAGCACACCAGATGTTTAAGAACAAGCGTTCTTACCAATTCGGCCATGCAGGCCTCAAAAAAGGTATAATAACCTCTCCATAATATAAAGCCTGGGCTGAGTTTCAGAGACCATGTGTTGCCCATGCAGCACGATCCCTCTCTCAGCCTGCCTAGTTTACTCAAGAGGAAAGGTAACCCCAATACAGTCTGGAACAAGACAAGCTGTAGAAGCTGCCAAATCAGCAATGCAATACTCTATAACTATCTGCCTGTCAGTGCTTCGATCCTAAACCAGATGCCAACCAAGACTTAGGGCCTTGTCTGCCCTGCCATGACATATAGTTATTAAGTTGCATTTCCTCGCATTAGGATAAGGCCTGCACCCTCCCATTTGCACTCTTCTGTGCAATCTTATTCTTTTTCTTTTGCCAAGCTGTCCTATCTTCTACTATCTCTTGCAGCGCCTTCATGTTCTCCCCATTTAGTTCATCTCTGTAATTCTCTTCTTCATGTGTTTTTAGGTCTCCTACTATCAATGCCATTTTCATAGTCCACAAATCTAATATGCTCTATTATAATGTGTAATGTGACCATCTTCTCAGTGCAAGATCTATTTTGTAGGGAGCTGTCTGTTCATCTCTTAGTTGTTTGCCACGAGCATCTCTTAATCTCTCCAGAATGATCCTACATAATTTCCCAGCTAACAAAGCTAATTTCCCCAGCTGACAGGGCTAATTCCCATTGACAGCGCTAATTTCCTAGCTGACAGAACTAATTTCCCAGTTGATAGATCTAATTCCCCAGTTGATAGATCTAATTCCCCAACTGACAGAGCTAATTCCCCAGCTGACAGAGCTAATTCCACAGCTGACAGAGCTAATTCCCCGGTTGTAACCTACCAATGATTTGAAGATTGAGCACAACCCACTACTGGCAACGCTGATTGTATTTCGGTGTTACCAATGATTGCCTGAAAGAGGCTAATGAAACTCGAATATTATATACAACAGTTAGAAAGAGACAAACAGCTTTCTTTGTTCATGTGATGAGAAGACAGGCATTGGAGTACATCATGATGACTGGAAAGATCAATAGGAAAAGAGGCAGAGGCAGATAAAGAGAAATAATGCTGAATGGACTGGCAGGAGTTGATCACCAAAAACCGAGATCTGTGGAGAAACATGAATGTCTACTCATGCTGGTAGGGCACATGATGATGGTGAACTTAATAATTATTGTAATCTCAAGACCTACTCCTGGCAAATCAATTAACAGGTCATATTTAGGCACATGTCCGTGACTGGTAGAACATCAAGTCAAACGGGATGAAGCTGAACAAAATCACCATGGGGAGCCAAACGAGAATAGTCAGTTGAGTTGGTCTTCTTCCTCTTCTGCGTTCATCCGGAGTTTTTTTTTCCGGATGTAATTGCATTGTGCCTGTTTACAGCAGAGCTGCGTTCTTGCGCCGTTAGGCCGACACATCCGACTTCTGCGGGCATTTGTTGACCGGGTTAACCTTCCCGGGGGTTGAGTCGGCCAAGAACAACATCACAGCACTTGGGACATTCCTACATGTGCTGCGTTCTCATCTGCAACAACCAGCAAAGAGTCCCAACACTAATGGTACCTGTAGCAGTCTGATTACATGTTTGTCTGACCTTTCTTGGAGTCCTGAGTGTTAGCCAGATCCTGTGGTCACTTCCTGCAGCGTCATTATCTCCAAGCCGTGAGGGTCTCCCCTATTCTTCTGCGCTATACACACGATTCCAAAGGGCTGCAACCACATCTGTCTTATCATGCACCAAAACCCCATCGAGCAGTGCAGACCCAGGCAATCTGTCCGCTTGCTCGTTTCCTACCACACCAGTATGTTGGGGGGGGGGGGGGGGGGGGGGGGGGATATCAAGCATATGCTCTCTATTTTTTATTGTTGCCACACTTCTTCGAAGCATGTCTGTCTTCACCTTTCTCATCACACTTTGTGAGTCTGTTATAATCACAACATTTGTGTGCTATTTGTAGATGTATAATCAGCCATCACAGAACTGGCGTCATCATTTGCCTACACACTGAGGAAGGATTCTGGGCACTTATAGACTAATTGTTCTGTGTGCAATGAGGATGATCTGCTCACTAAGTAACTAACATGTCAGTGATTTTGTTTATTAAATCATACGCATTCATTTAATTCATTGTTTTTATTTGTTCTAGGTACAACAATACAGACGTAGTACCTGAGATTGTGAAGATGAAGTTAGAGAAGTTACCAAAAGTAATTGATCTCATCAAGAAAAGCCAAGACACTGGTTTGTCCGGTGTCCAGCTATGGCAGTTTTAATATTAATTTGTATGCTGTATTTACACATTTCAACGATTCTCGTCCCATCCTATCTGTACACTAAAGAGATTTATAAAGTCAGCGGCGAAGTGAGCAGAGGGTTTGGTTGACACTCAACCCTATAAAGGACAATGCAGGCAGGCTTTCAATCAGACTGCCACAGTACCATCAGCACTGGAACTCTTCATTGGCTGCTGGAGAAGTGGATAGAGCATATGTCAACATTGTAGTGGAGGTAGGCAGTGGATGAATGATAAGAGTGTTCAGTTCTTAAACTATCCGCTGTGCTGAAGCCTGAGGTAGTGGGTTCAACCCCTGCATTGGTCAGTTGGACTAAAATGTTGACGTCTCGTCTTTGATTTGAGGATGTTAATTACAAGTACCTCAGAAGTTGGAGTGGGTATGCCTGTTGGTGAGAGATACTGGTAATAGGGAAAGCAAATCCATGCACAAAAACCAGTCCAGTCCACTAGAAGTAGTAGCATGTGTATGGACTACACACAAAATACAACATTTTAACCCATCTGACCAATGTAGGGGTTGAATCCACTTCACTACCTTAGCATGAGCACACAGTCGAAGTTCCAGAAGGAGCCATTTTATCCATTCAGCCATGCTGACCTCTATGCAGTGATTTTAATTCTTGATTTTATACTTAAGAGATGAAAAAACTCTCCGTTTAATGTGCTGCTATTGCTTTAATCCAGGAGTTTTTTGGTCACTGGACAAGACACCGTCTGGAAGGAAGCATAATTTAAAGTAGTTTTAATTTGATTGAATGTGAGAGAGCTATCTGTGATAAGCTAGATGTGATTTTTATATTACTTGACTTAATGTTCTGGATATTTTGTCATGTGAGTGGTTTGTCTTGGACAGCCTTAGTAACCAATCAGCAAGTGCCTGGCATAAGCTAATGGAAGTAGAACAATATACAGGGGCTCAGCATGGCAGAGTGAATAAGAACACTCATTCTTAAACATCCAGTGTGCTGACGCTGAGGTAGCGGGTTCAACCCCTACACCAGTCACTTGGACTAAAATTTTGACTTGGGGATGCACATTTCAAGTACCTCAGAAGTCGGAAGTGGGTTTGCCTGGTGGCAAGGGACACTGGTAATAAGGAAAGCTATCCTACACGCAAAAATCAGTCCAGCATGAATTACGCTTGATTTCAAAATATGGTGTTATACCTCTTCATAGCACAAAGTCTGGGCTGAATTTACAGACCGTGTGTTGCCCATGCAGCATGATCCCTCTCTCGGCCTGCCTAGTTTACTCCAGAGGAAAGATAACACCAGTACATCTGGAACAAGACAAGCTACAGAAGCTGCCAGATCAGCAGACGCAATGCTCCAACTGTCCGCCTGTTGGAGCTTCGATCCTAGACCAGTTGCCGACCATGACTTAGAACCCGGTGGGCCTACCATGACATTTAGTCTTTAGGTTGCATTTTCTCGCACCCGGCTAAGGCTTGTACCCTCCCAATTGTGCTCCTCTGTCTGAAGCCGTTGGTACAATGTGGGGTGCCGCGTTTGATGAGTGCTGCCCAACTTTCGGCAGTAACAGAAAACAGGTAGTACCATCTACTAACATACAGTAGCTCAGTCATATCTGACTAAGACCTGACTTCACTGACAAGAATAGTTCTATTGATATTGTATGAACTCACAAGATAAAACGTTGCATGTACTTTGCAGGACATTGTCATCAAACCCCCCAACCCAGGTTAATTTACTAGGCAATTTTACATTCAATAGCTTGCCATTGCTTTCTGAACAAGAACGCTGAAGTCCAACTGACTGTGTAGGAAATTAACCCGCTACTCTGCCACTGGCGCACCGCAAGTTCTAGTGCATTGAGCTTTACAGCTATGCCGGTTTCTATGAATTTATAGCAAACAAGAAAAACAAAACATTAAAAAACTGTATGGGGATGTAGATAATAAGTTATTTAACTATATTTATTTCAAATGATATTATACCACATACCAACAAATGTGTAATATATTTAGTTACCTCCATTTGTTTATATACATTTATACTATTTATTACATTTTAATATCACTATGTAATATTTATAACTATATAATTTATGATAAATAAACACCACATTTAAACCTAATTGTATTGCCTGTTAAGATTTTTTCTGCATTTGTAAGCCATTTTTCATTCGCATTCCATCCCAACCACTTGTTAAATTAACTTGTACAGTCCCAATTACAGTTTTGTGTTGCAGAATAGTAACACTAATCTATGAAGTCAGCATGGCTGAATGGATAACAGTGCACGCTCTGAAAATTTCGATGTGCTAATGACGAGGTAGCAGATTCAACCCCTACACTGACCAGTTGGACTAAAATGTTGGCTTCTCGTCTTTGACTTGGGAATGTAAATTACAAGTACATCAGAAGTCGAAGTGGGCTCACCTGATGGTGAGGGACACTGATAATAGTGAAAGCGAATCCACACGCAAACAGCAGTCCAGTGCACTAGAAGTAGTAGCACGTGTATGGACTACACTCGAGTTCAAAGTGAGCTAACACCCACAACAAATACTCAAGTTCAAACTTGAGCAAATATAATTTTTTAACAAAAACAGGTGGCCGTTATTACGAATTGCGATTGCGACCGTAACCCCTCAGAGCCGGTGAGACTCATCTATAAAACATATGGGGCTGCACCATATTACCAACATCCCTCAGGGCATGTAAAAGGGCACTTGGCGTGAAATGCCGTTTGTCTGCCCCTGCCTTCCCTTGAGAGTCGACCAGCATCCATGTGGCTGTACTTGGCCAGCCTGTTGGGGAGCACGAATAGTTGATGGAAGGGCGAAAATGGCAATACCACTGGGGGAGGGGGCATGGAATGTCCTATGAAACTACCTATCAATGAATCATAAAGAATAGCGCCATTATTACCCTCTTTTGACAACAGTCACCTTCAAATTCATATTCTGTTCACAGGATTGTTAATTTGAGTCAGTGATGGACCCTAATATAACTTCTCTGTGAGGTTGAACGGGGTAGGGGTAATGATGTAATCGAATCGAAAATCAGCACACAAACAAACGAGAAGTAGACAGTAAGCTTTACTAGAAGAACATGATTACAAGTAACAAAGTGGGCGTTGCAGCCAAAGCCTTTGTCAATACACAAACACTAAACACACACCGATACAACTACTTGAAAATATAAATACGAAAGTTACTCATCTATGTCAGAGCCTGGAGAGGCTAATTTAATGTGTCCCGAACTCGTCTTTGACATGTACCTCAGAAGTTGAGAAGTTGGAGGGGATTCGCCTGATGGCAAGTGACACTGGAAAGCTAATCAGTGCACTAGAAGTATAGGGTCTATTTTTAATGACTGTGCAGTGTTTGAAAATATTGCCGGTCCAAGTTGTGTATTTACCTATTATGTTGCATAAAATTTACAGAAGGTGAATACAAAACTTGGACCTAAAGTTAGGTCCATGACAGACCGGCAATATTTTCAACCACTGCCCAGTCATTAAGAATACACCCTATAGTAGCACTTAATATGAACTACGCGTGAGTTCAAAGCGAGCGAACAAAACATAATTCCCAGAAGCATTTTTCCTGCTAGGGATCTGTGATGTGATATGCGGATCTGTGATGTGATATGCGGATCTGTGATGTGATATGCGGATCTGTGATGTGATATGCGGATCTGTGATGTGATATGCGGATCTGTGATGTGATATGCGGATCTGTGATGTGATATGCGGATCTGTGATGTGATATGCGGATCTGTGATGTGATATGCGCCATCATATTTTGTTCGTCTGAATGCACGAAGAAATAAGTGGCCAGTCCTTCCTTTCGCAGACGATATGTCCAGGTGACGAACCCGTATCCAAGCGTGTTCATGACATTACCAGCGCAGTTCACTATCAACTACGCCAGCGCGCGCGATAGAGAGGCTAACGTGAACAACAAATACCGGGAAGAAATTAGATGTGTCTGCCAAGACCGCAGCTCTGCTGTAAACAAACACGATGCCGTTATCTCCAAAACATAAAATCATACTGGATGAAAACAACAGAACTTGGACACTTTACCATTGATGGCGCGGATGTCTTGCGTAAGAATTCATTTTCTTTTTCTTGCATTCGCGAGCTTTGTGCTCAAGCGTAGTCCATATAAGTGCTATAACTTCTAGTAGCACTGGACTGATTTTTGTGTGGGGATTATATTTCTGTTTACCAGTGTCCCTCGCCACCAGGCAAACCCACTCCGACTTCTGTGGTACATGTAATTTACGTCCCCAAGTCAAGGACGAAAATTCAACCCGCTACCTAGGCATCAGCAAACCGGATGTTTAAGAACGAGCGCTCTTATACGTTTACCAGTGTCCCTCGCCACCAGGCAAACCCACTCCGACTTCTGTGGTACATGTAATTTACGTCCCCAAGTCAAGGACGAAAATTCAACCCGCTACCTAGGCATCAGCAAACCGGATGTTTAAGAATGAGCGCTCTTATACGTTTAGCCATGCTGTCCTCTGTTGCATAAGACCTTCGTTGTATAAAATATAGTTTTTGCTTGTCCTATTCTGTTTGTTATCTCTGTGACACAGATTGAATCTGAAGTTGTCCGCGTGCCATGATAACTGAATCTATGTCGTCATCATTAACAGATCCTTCGTAGAACGGCGTTTTCATTCATTCATCATCATCATCATCATCGTTATCATGTACCGTGGGTGATCATGCTGGTTGCTTGCCTGCGTTAGCTGGCTGTGAACTCCAGCGTGAAGTCCTGTATGTCCGATGAAGACATCCTGTTGACCAATATCAGTGTGATGTCATACCAGACTGAGGTTTGCATGAGTATCCGTTGTCCCATGTCTGGCTTATTGGTGTGCAGACTGGTGGTTCCTCGCCGTGCAAGCAGATACTCTCCGACTTCGGAAGAATCAACGATCCTACTACGTTAGCCAGGACCCCGAAGGGACCTGTCGCCCAGGACGCACGACTTAGTAGGACGTGTTAGTAGGTCTTGGCCAGTATAAAACCTGGCCCTGGTGCCTTGGAAACACCTCTGCGTCCCGATGATCATGTATCTCCATCTCACACAATCACCAGAGTCGTGGCTCAGCTCAGTGTTTTTGTCTCGACCATACAACGTCGCCAAGCCATCCAAATATTTACTGCTCTGCCTTCCCAGTGTTCTTTACCCCCAGTCTTGCTAGATGTCACCAACTCTATGAATTAACGAAATATGATTTTCTGGGCATCTGTAAAGAAGGTAGTTTGCCATTGATTTCCTTTTTAGCAGCGACCATACTGGTCGATGACCGTAGCCATTATCTCCACAAAGAGATGCTCTGCATACCGTCCTGAAATTGGAGACCATAACCTAAAACTATCTGTCGGCTGCCTTTCAACTTCATCCACCACCTGCACACGTGGTTCCCCTAATCCGCCACCCTACCGCTTTCATTTCGCCCTGCTGAAAAGTCTCTAGATCTCTGCCATTTCTCCCTTCTCATGACCCAGGTGTCTGCGATATCTTGTGGCCATCGTAATACTGGTCGACCCCCTATGTCTCTCATAGGAACCATGCCTTCCTATTCCACTTATAAACTTGCCGCCCGTGTGTTGCCGGAACCCGTAAGGGAAGCGAGGAATAGTAACACTGTTGCCTTCCATGCATGTCGTAAGAGGCGACTAAGGAGGCTTTGGACTGAGACTTAGTCTACAGTCTATTAGGACTTCCGGTCCCCAACATGGCGGATAGACATTTCAACCGTTAAGGCCTCTGGAGTGTTTACGCGTGTGGCTACTGTTTGCATTTGAATTTTCCCCATGTTGGACTGGTAGTGTATGGTTTCGTCGCCCTGCTACTGAGTGAGTGAGTGGCGCGACACTGTGAGCTGTGAATTTCGCGTGGAATGCTTTTACATATGTCCGCGGTTGTTTGTAGCGTGAACTGCATGGTCGTAACGATGGCGGCCAGCTATTGCTGAACTGACTGGTTTGCCTTTTCGGTTCACGAGTGCATTTTTCAGGAGTCTCTGGGAGTCGTCGCTGGAGCTACGGAGTTCGTGCTTTGTGCGGCGCTTTCGGAGGGTCACCCTGCGGAAAGAGCCCGAGCCATATGAGATAAAACCTGGGTCAATGAAGTCTTTCTGGTGACTGTCGATTCCACCGACAATGAACTGTGTTTTTCGTGGAGGACTTTTGTGTTGGCATTTTGGCGGCGGCATTATGCACAGTGTAGCTGTGCGGGCTGTTGGCTTGCCGATACTCCTGACTATTCCATTGTTCACGTATGCAGTGAGGAGCATTTTGTGTGATATTCACTGGCACAAGAATGGAGCATAATGGAGACGACCCGTTACCGTGAAGTTAGAACCGAGACTGACTGACTGACTGACTGACTGACTGACTATACACTTGCTGGACTGACAGGCATGCATCACCATACTAGACCTTCATTGGCCGATGAGTTTCTGTAGGTTTCACCCTTTCACTGTTCGAAAAACGGATAACAGAACGGCGCTCCTCTTTGGGCAGTGACCGTACTACAAGAATTAGATTTTTAAGAACGTTAATCTTTCCGATTGCAACAAACGCCTGTGAGACCTGGACACTTACTAAACAAGCTGAACAGCGCATAAATGCCATTGAATATAAATATCCATCCATCTATCACGTGCCATGATGGATGGAGCGTGGGCAGTCATGTTTCGCAATCTGACTCGATCACCAGAGTCGTGGATCAGCTCCATGTTTCTGTCTTGACCGTGCGACGTGACCAAGCCATCCATGTATTTACTTCTCGGTCTTCCCCTTGGTCTGTTGTCTTCGATCTTGCTAGTTGTCACCAAGTTCCTCAAGTCATTTCTTCTCATAACATGCCCAACATTTTGACTGTCTAAGAATATCTTGGATACATAAAATAACAAATGCACCCATACGACAAGAACTGAATCTTGAAGCAGGTTGGCAACTAAAGAGGATAAAACAAAGAAAATTTAAATATTTTGGTCACTTGAAACGTTATGAAAGGACGCGGGACATTTTGTTTATGACCAAGAAGTTTTCCGGACGGTTGTTATGGGAGCGATGTTCTTCAAGGTATTTCTACTGAATGAATTTTCCGTTTCTGTGGTTGTTACCATTATTTCTTTCTTTGCATTATTCAAGCTGAAGCCCTTTTTTTTTAAAATTTAAGTCTTCAACCACTGTCTCTTGTAGTTTCTCCCGACTTGTTACTATCAAGTGGTCGTCATCAGCATAACGCGTTATTTATATAACTTCTTCGTACACCTTCAGTATGAATACATTAAAAGAGCAGCAGTTAATTTAAGCTTGTTGACATATCCATCAAGTTAGTCCTCAAGTGGAGTGGGTGTAGGCCAAACATGATCTTGTTGGACACTCCTGCGGCAAACATTTAGTTATCAATAACATTGTTATTATGGCCATCACCCGCTATACCCGGCCTATTTTCTATAGATCTTATTATACGTTCTTTGTATATTGAAAACAAATTAAAGAAAATAAACATCCTTGTCTGGCAACCTTCTCTATGCATTGAAATGTTTTTAAACTGTTGATTCTTATTCATAGCTGTCATTTATTGCCAATATATGTTCTTTATTATTTGCGGGTCTGTGCTGTCAATGTTTTATTTATTTATTTTTGTTTTCAATATTCTGTTCAACTCTCCTGAGTTATAATTAGGATATATGTTAAACGTTGTACATGGTTTTGCATTCTTTTTGTATATAATTTTTCACAGATATATATATATATATAATGCACGTATATTGAGATTCTATCCCTTATATAGTTGTGAATACTGATTATCATATATTATATATTGTTAACTGATTCAGTGTCAAACAAAAAATTTGTTTTGGACCAAACAGTGCACTATCACATGAACAACATTTGTAATGTAAATTTCCATTCACTGAGCATTACAATTACGGAAGATACCATGAAACGAAACAAATAACACGATGACTCAAGTATTGCGATATATCGTTCATCTTAAGGTCACATTTTGCGATATATTATCCTTCGGCATTAAATCAGTGAAGTATTCAGTTTGTATTTAATTTAACTATGATATCATTTGTCATGTTATATTAATTTGTATAGTATGTTGAATGAAGTTCTGTCTATCACACAGTTGTGAATTTTTATACTGATTGTACGTCATTTGTAGTTAAATATTCGTTTTGTATATAATATCACATAGACTTCGTTTTTAGCATATTTTATTTTAGTTACAATATATGTTTTAAAAGGTCCTGTATGCTATATAGTTATGAATGTTCATACTAAATATCGTATACTCGAGCATTTATGTTTCAAACACGAACGGTAATCGCATTCTCTGGCAATTTTCTGAAGATCTCATTATATCCTCACTTAATAACGAAAACAAATCAGTGAAAGTACACATCGCGCGTGACACACTTCTTTGTGTACTGAATTGTTCCTAACTTGTTGTTTATTCTTATTTATAGCTGCTATTTGTTGCCAATATACATTCTTTATTATTCGCAGATTTTTGCTGTGAAAGTTTAATCGTTCTAATTGTTTTGATTATTTCCACGTCTCTCAATCCGCCATACTTTTTTGTGAAGCGTATGATACAATAGTAGAGATCTGTTTATACACCTTTGGCTCTTTCTAATAGTGTCCAGAGAATATATGTGTTCTAGAAAATAACTACTTGAAGCACGTATTGTCCATTTTAATAAAACCGACAACACATTAATAATAATTTTGTGCCACTCGTTCCGGTGAATAGTTTCTTTTTTAACCTACTCCGCAAAGTTCTGTCACTGTTTAGAACGAAAATATAAATTGCGTCTGTTTTCTTCTTCTTCTTTCGTTCGCCTAAATTATGTTTATAACTGCAATGTTGTCTCTTGTATGAATCTAACAGTCTTTTTTAGTTCATTCAGCGGTCTATAGAGTTTATCTTCCACTGTTGTCTCTCTAGGCCAGAAGGTTCGCCTGGATATGTTGTAGTTTGGGCAATCCTGGAGTATGTGCTCTGCTGTCTGCGACGCCAAACCACATGTGCACATGGCTGAGTCACAATCTTGAATTTTGTATACATGTGGTAGCGTAATCTATTGTGTCCTGTTCTGAGGCGCAGAAGAATGACCTGTTCTGGTCTGTCCATAACGTGGTAGTCGTCTTGAGTAAGGTTTGGTGGCCTTCTGACTGATTTGATCATTCTTTTCTTTTGGTGGTATGTAATAGGCACATCTGGTTGTTCTTCTTGTGCTCCTTCCTTAGCCAATCGATCAGCTCTGTCGTTTCCGGGGATTCCACAGTGGGATGGTATCCACTGTATGGTGATCTTACGATGACTGCTAAGTTCAGAAAGTAGTGTCCTCAGAACTGGCAATTTCCCAGACAGGAGCGCCTCTATTACGGATTTTGCATCTGTCAATATCACCACAGGTTGTGTACCATGGCTGGTATTTTGTAATTTCTCTGTGGCTATCTTGATTGCCTCAATTTCAGCATCATAATTATGGCAGTACTTTCCTGTTGGAATTCTGGCCGTGTCTCTAGTGTTATTTGGGTATTCTATATACACTCCCGCTCCTCCATTTCGAACAGCATTTTGTGCTGACCCATCTGTGTAGACTCGGATCCAGAGGTCCTGTGGGTATTCGTCATCAAGGAAGCTGAGAGTGGCTGTTCTGCGCTGTACACTGTTCTGTTCTTCCTTGTCAAATATTCCTCTCACTTTTGACTGGATTTGTAGTGATATTCTATGTTCATCTTTCCACGGGGTTCGCTCTGGAATAGCTGTCAGGGGGATATCAACTGTGGGAAGATCGATGGTTTCTCTGCAGAGTTGTTTGGCCTGGTGGATGAAACTACTTCTTTTCAACCGCCCCAAAGCTAAGTTTTCAAATCTGTTCTTCATAGGGTGGCCTGGCAAGCTGAGAAACTTTTCTGCTTGTATTAGTGTTTTTGTATCTCTGCGTTCTCTTAAAGCTTGTGTCCTCCCCATTTTCTCCATTGCTACTATAGGGGTTGATTTCATCCCTCCTGTGATGACTCTAAGAGCTTGATTTTGCACTTTGTCCAGCTCTTGTAGTGTGGTTTTTGCTGCCGAACACCATGCAGTTGACCCGTATTCCAGGTGTGGTCGTATGCTCTGTTGATAAACTTTGCTAAGTATTTTCCCACTGGCTCCCCATGTGGTTCCAGTTAACTTTCTCAGGATGGCAATTTTCCTTCTGGCTTTTGCTACTGCTTTTTTAATGTGTTTTCTCCATGTCAGCCTGTCGTCAAATGTTACACCAAGGTATGTTGGTTCCTTATCTTCTCTTAGGGGTGTTCCATTTATCTGAATGCTCCCTGCCTTTTGTTTCGGAGAAAGAGTAAATAGAGTGGTGCTGCACTTGTCAGTGTTTATGCTGATACACCATCTATCCGCCCATGCAACAAATGTATCTACAGCTCTTTGTAGCAATATGGTGGCCACTGATGCATGTTCATTTGCGCTCCACAAAACCAGGTCATCAGCGTACATTGCCGCTTTAATTCCATTGGGTAGATTAGCAACAAGATCATTGATGAAGATTAGAAAAAGTGTTGGGGACAGGACTCCGCCCTGGGGAACACCGTGACGCAGTAATACTTTCTTGCTCTTGAGACCGTCTATCTGTACTCGGGCTCTTCTGTTGTGCAAGTATGCTTTTACCCATTTGTACATTCTTCCATTGACTTTACAGTTTCTCAGTTTCTTCATCAGACCTTCTTTCCAGACTTTGTCAAAGGCTTTCTTCAGATCTATCCAAGCCGCAAGTACCAGCTTCTTCTCTTGGAATGCATCCTCAACTTCTTGAGAGAGGTAGGTTGTCTGATCTTCCGTAGAGTAGCACTGCCTAAAGGCAGCCTGTTGTGGCACAAGGATGTTTTCACTTTCAATGTACCACTGTAGTCTGTGATTGATGACGCGTTCCATTGTTTTGCAGAGACAACTGGTGAGGCTAATGGGTCTGTAGCTGGAGGCAATGGAACTGTCTTTCCCAGATTTTAGGAGGGGTATCATGATTGCTTCTCTCCAGACTTGTGGAACACTGCCTAAGGTCCATGTATTATTAAAGATCTGTAGCAGCTTTGCTTTAGCCTCTGTTCCTAGGTTCCTGATCATTTCATTGGAGATACCATCAGCTCCTGGTGATTTTCTCATTTTCAGTTTTGAAATGGCTAGCTCCAGTTCACTGAATGTGATAGGTGTCTCCATAACCTCATGTACAACTTCCTTCTGTCCTGTATTTTGCCATTTCTCTCGAATCTCCTGTTGTTTCTCTGGACTAATTTCAATATTGTTATCTTGTGCGAATGAGTCCGCAAAATGGTCAGCTGCTTGCTTTCCTGTTAAGGTGTTTCCGTCTTTATGTAGCGCAATTTTTGAGTTTCTCCCTGTGCCCTCATCGTTAAGCTTTTTTATTAGCCTCCATAACTTTCTTGTGTCTTTTTCAAAGTTCAGTGACTCTGTTTTCTCCTGCCAGCTTTTCCGTCTAGCCTGCAGTTGGGCCCTTTGAAATTTGGCTTTTGCGTGCTGATATTTATTGTGGTGCTCTTGGCTGGGATTGGCCTCTGCTTGTTTTCTACATATATCCACATCATTATGCAACTGTTCCAGTTCACTATTCCAGTAGGGTTTATAATGTTTACGGGCTCCTCTTGGTATTGTTTCGCGTGCTGCCTGTAGTATGCATTTCCCAAACTCTTCAACTACTTTATTTATGTCCTTCTCAGTGTCCAGGTTTCTAACCAGTATGCTAGTGCGATGCTTGTACATTGCCCAGTCTGCTTTCTTGTAGTTCCACCTCGAGATGGTGCTGCTTTCACTTACAAGCTCATTTTCTACAGTTAGAAAGACTGGCCGATGGTCACTGCCACCAAGTTGTTTCCCAACAATTCGTGTAATGTTCCACTCCAGGTCTGGTGAATGAAACGCCAGGTCAGGTGTAGTTGTAGAGTGCCATGATCTCGAGTAGAAGGTATGTGGGTCAGACGGCTTGTTAATCAGGATGAATCTATTCTCATCCTGCCAATCTTCCAATCTCTCTCCTCTCTGGTCCATGTGATCATAGCCCCAGCTCTGCGAATGGCTGTTGAAGTCGCCACACACAATCATTTTTCCTTTTAATGGTAGTGTGTCCAGTGCCTGTGGGCGGTCATTTGGACAGTAGTAATTGATCAGGTGAAAGTCTGTATTGTCTGTCTTAAGTTTAAGTGCCTGATACTCAGCCCCTTCCATGTGAACTTCAATTTGGGAAGCAGGAATGTTGTTTTTGACAAGAGTCAGTATCCCACCCTTTCTCCTGTCCTTTCGGTCAGATCGGTAACACTGGTAGCCTCTGATTTTGAAGGCTATATTTTCGTTCAGGTGAGTTTCTTGCAAGCAACATACACTTACATTTTCATTGGCCAAGATGTTTTCTAGTTCTATTCTTTTTTTGGTGATACCCTCTGCATTCCAGTGCATTTTTTAAAGTCTTTGTTTGGTACGGCCAAACGATCTATTTTCAGGCCCTCTGGCTCCGCTGGACATCTGAGAAGGACCTCCCTTATTTGTGGTTAGATCCTTACGAGGCATAAGGCCCGGCACTGCACCTGTCTGTGGGACCAGAGCAGGGCGAGCACCATAACATGTAGCAGTTGTCGACATAATTCACGGCGTTATTGTTTTAAAACAATAATACTTTCGCAACGCAGCAATTCCTTTACAACTGTAGAAAAACATGAATATTGGATATCGAGTTAAACTGCAGGTTGTTTTTTACAAAATCATCATAATCAAATGCTTTACTGATAAGACTTGACGATAATTGTTTGAAACCTCACTTGATCAAGTCTTGGATCAGGTCTGTGATTTTTTTTTGTTTCATACGCTCGCTTTGAACTCAAGCGCATTCCATACACGTTCTAATACTTCTAGTGCACTGGGCTGTTGGAAATCGAAAAAAGAGTATCCTAACGGCGCTGCCCGGGCAAAATTTCGAGGTAAAAATCTACCCAAAGTATTTCAGGATCCTCGCCGGTGCTGCGGAGTTCGTGCACTGAGCTGAGTTTCTCCAGACTCAAGTTTGAGTTAGGAGGAGAGCGGAGCACTTATGGGTTGCACCCGTGTGCCGTGATGTTGATCCATCGACTAAACTAAACTAAACTAGGCATTTGTAATTCACGTCTCCAAGTCAAGGACGAGAAGTCAACACTTCATCCAAATGACCGGTGTATGGGTTGAACCCGCTACCTCGGCATCAGCACACCGGATGTTTAAGATAAGAATCCATTCGGCCATGCTGACATCCGTGTCCGTGTTTTAGTTGAGTTGAGTCAAGAACCAACATCATTGCACTTGGCGCATTCCCATAAACTTTCAGTCTTATCTTCAACAGCCAGCGAAGAATAACAATGCTAATGATGCCCATTGCAATCTGATTATATGTCCATCTTGCTTTACCTCTGAATGTCGATCAGATCCTCTGACCACCCCTTGCTGCTGCATTCTCTCTAGACCATAATAGTCTGTTCTTCTGCATTAGTCACATTCTCCCAGAGGGCCTTCATTACATCTGCCTAACCCTTAATGATGCGCACTTGCCAGTCTGTCTGTTCATTTCCAACCTCACCAAAGTGTCCTGAAGAAAAGGCCAGGCGAATGCTCACAGCCCGCGACCTCTGATTCGATGCATGCCATTCTGCACGAAGCATACCTCATCACTTTTGTCAGCATGCTTTGTGAATGTGTTACAATAACAACATGCGTATACAATTTGATTTCCAACCAGCGGAAAGCCGCAGTAACCTCCTCCACCTCCATTCTCAGACTCGAGATTATGGTGTCTGTGCTTACAATCGTGCAATGTGGTAAAACGATCTTTTTTTAAGTAAACGACCCTTTCCATGGGAATCTCGATATATGAAGCCCATAAACGGGCATTCTCCCGCTGTTTATGCTTCACCTCGACACCGCAAGGTATAGGGTGTATTTTTAATGACTGTGCTGTTTTTGAAAATATTGCCGTTTCAAGTGTTGTATTTGGATGTGGATGTTGTATGTGGATTTCATGCAACACAATGCAGCATAATAGATACATACAAAACTTGGACCGGCAATATTTTCAAACACTGCACAGTCATTAAAAATACACCCTTTACAAGAGGAACATGATGAGATGAGATGAGACCCTTATAGGAACACTGGGCATACGACAGTAGACCCATTATTGTATATTTGTATTCACCAATCGACTTGGTGGGCGATGTGGACAGC